>OZ038505.1:3942093-4014593 GCA_964036315.1 Acanthosepion esculentum
TCTTCTTCTTCGTCTTCTTCTTCTTCTTCTTCTTATTATTATTATTCTCTTCCTCCTCTTCCTCCTCCTTTTTCTTCTTTCTGCTTCTTCTTCTTAATATTATTATTATGATCCTCTTCTTACTTTTTCAACGTCGTTTTCTTTTTCCTTTTTCTTCTTCGCTGGCTTAGAAATATGCAAACCCAATATATCCATTGGGGCAACCCGTGTGATAAAGGTATACAAGGCACACGCGGCGCAGCCAAATGTGAGCGATATCGTGAGGGTATTTTGATAAAAGCGGCCTATAAATTTGTAGGTGAGGCCCAGTAAGAAAAATACCTTCAGGCCGGCTGGTCCAGTTCACTAAGACGGACGTCGATCAACTGTGCTGTCGGTTATATGTTTTAATCACAAGTGGCTGTTTCTGCCTTATGCCTCAAACATTATACAGGAACCCTCTCACGATATACGACCAAGATTCATCCCAGAAGTCCTACACATTAATAGAGAGATAGAGGGTGTCAACCCCGAGGGAACAGGTCCAGTGTCATAAAGTCAAGCATATGACAATTAAATCTGTGAAACAGAACAGAATATTTACTGCGGCACACTTTTATTCTCAAAAAAAGATGATAACATCACAAAACACTTAAAATGAAACGCCATGAGATCCATGCCAGTGACCTAAGGTTAGACATGGCATCACGACATTTTTTCATTTAAAATTAAAAAAAAAAACATAGATAAAGCCTTTCGTAAGGTATGGGATATACTTGTGAGAACTATTTTTTTTGTATTTCTTTAAGGCATGGACTACCAGGAATCCCTTCAATGAGTCTATTCAAATCTTTTCCAAACAATCCGAGGGCTCCAACTACAACAGGGATTTTTGACGTTCTCATGTGCTCCATTTTTCAGATTTCGATTTCAAGGTCTTTGTATTTTGATAACGTTTTGAAGATCTTCAAAGATACATTGAAGTCTGCAGGAACTGCCATATCACTAAGGACGCATTTTTTTGTTTGTTTGCGGTTTCTAATATCGATGTCGGGGCAATTAGCATTCATTGTTTTGCCTGTGTGTATTGTGTAGTCCCATAAAATTGTTACAAGCTCTATCTCCATAACCGGGTCTGGGTGGTGTTCGTACCGATTTCATTCAGATTCCTTTCTGTAGAAGTTGCAGATTTTTCAGTGCAGATATAGGCCCACTCTGTCAAGCTGTGTTTTATATTCAGTGGGTGCCAATACCTTGCAACCTTATACAAGATTGTTAATTGTTTCTGGATATTTATTACATAATCATCATTTTCGGTTCACACAATTCTTTTATATTCTTTAACCACCCCGTCCAAAAATGTGCGTCTGAGGTCTCATCTTGGGTTAAAGCTGGAATCTAGGCTTTCATCCCTACAAGAAAATATAAAGTGAAATCGCGTTCATCCCATTAATTCTCAGCTGCTTCTTCAGCAAGAATCACTACTTCCGTCTATACCGTAGAGACATATCTGATTACAACAGACATATCTTTGCCACTGCCTGTAACGAGTGCAAGCATGTCCCCAATGCATCAAAGTTACTCTTTGCCAAATGAATGAATCAACGTATTGCGTCTCGTAAGTTTGGTTCAAAAGATTATTGTCGGCTCTGCAAAAGCGTGCTGAAGACAGCAAATCAATAATACCCCTTTTATTTTTAGTCAACCAATTTGAGGTCTTGAACTCTTCAGATGATAAGGCTGAATGCTTTGCTCGTAAGTTCTCATCTAATTTAATGCTAGACTCATCTCGTGTACCCACACCGGATTTTCCTCTTAGCACAGAGGCTCTACTGAGTGAGATGCACATAACCCCAACGATGGTATTGGACATCACCTCTAAATTAGAATCCCATAAGGCTAGTGGTGGGGATGGGATACCGGCCATTGCTCTGAAGTAAATGTGCTCCTGAATTGGCTCTTATCCTCTTTAAACTTTACAACTACTGCCTCACCGATTATTGCTTTACAGGCCGTTGCAAGTCCTCATCTGTTGTGCCTGTCTTTAAGAACTCAGGTGACTCTTCTGACCCATCTAACCCATCAGTCTCCTACCACTCTTCGGTAGTCTTCGAGCAATATGGTTTACGCTTTATTATTTATTGAGTCCTCCGAGCCGCTGGCAATTTCGTATAGAGGAAAGTGTTAAAATTCACTTCCTTTAATGCGACGATGGCCTAGTGGTAAGATATCTGACTGATGTTAAATCAGTCGGCTTTCGATCACGGCTTGAAACGATCGGACGTCTAGCCACACTGAGGAGGTGAGATAATGCGAAACAGTTTGTCTGTTGATGGCTATATATGCTCCCGGTTGAGCTCACTAGGGAAAGCGGTTTTAAAAAGCAGCGGCTCCTACTATTAAGCAATACGCATCAAGTAATGGCGTATTTCGTATAGAGAAAAGAAAATGACGTATTTCCTATAATGAAAAACGTTATTCGCTTCCCTTCCCTTGCGACGATTGCCTAAAGATAAGATATCAAGCAATAGGACATCTAGCCACACTAAGGAGCTGTGATATATCGAAACAGTCTATCAATATATATATATATATATATATATATATATATATATATATATATATATATATATATATATATATATATATAAGTATAGTATTGGTGTATACGGAATAATTTCCAATAACCAACAAATATTATTCTTAAAAGAGTGTTTGATACATAGTAGAGAAATTATAAATATTTATTGGAAAATTAAAATCACTAGAAAAATAGTCATTTAGTTTCAACACTGCTAGTGTCTTATCAAGTGATACAACACGGTCACTTGATCAGACACCAGAAGTGTTGAAACAAAATGGCTATTTTTCTAGTGATTTTATAACATATTTATGTTATAATTTTTGAAAAAATAATTTTATATTTATATATAAAGACATTTTTATGTTTATACATTCTTTTTATAGACACAAAAATTTAAATAAATGCTTGGTTTATAATGAACAGTATTAAACATTTACCGGCCTGAATGTCCGAGACATTTTCATAGAAAATATTTGTCCCCCGACAGGAATCAAACCTGTATCCTATATGAAACCGTCCTATAGCCCGACGTTCCTTTAAGCGATTGGGTCACAGCGGAGCGTTATGCTAGCAAGGTCTATTTTACTGTCTTTAAACATCAAAATGTCTTAAAATAATTGTCGGACTTTGTCCATTTCATATTGTGTGAAGTCATTTGTTTACATTTGGATACGCTATGAGCAGATATGAATGTACGTGAGAGAATCACGGAAGATTGTAGTTTAAATTACTTAAATATTTGTATCTATAAAGACAATGTATAAACATAAAAATGTCTAAAAATAATTACCGGGCATTCTCCATTTCATAATACATACATACATACATACATACATATATATATATATATATATATATATATATATATATATATATATATATATATATATATATATATGTATGTATGTATCATATGATATATCATATGTATATATATATATATATATATATATATATATATATATATATATATATATATATAATAGCTCAATTAGATCTCATTTAAATATTCATGGAGATCTACCGGACACTATTCGGAACATACTTGTCGACAACACTAATATAATAGCATCATCCACATGCAAAAAAGGCTAAAAATAATGGAAGCCTTACTAATAAAAATAAACAAACCAAAACTTAATATTAAATTTGAACATGTACATAATATCTTGACCGTGTTTTGAAACAAAAAAGAATGAAACATTTTATAAAACATACATATAACAAACTATTTCTAATTTTAACAGTTGAAACATAATCCTTGAAAATGGCTAAATGTATAGCCGAAAGCGCTCGGATAAAAAGAACATTCGGACAGTTTTTATATAATTTATCATCTGAAAAGAAAAAAACATTATTAGATCGCAGGAGAAATTATATAAAAAACTAAATAAAAGCACCTTGTCAGTCGTTTTTAATGAAATGTGCATACATATATATATATATATATATATATATATATATATATATATATATATATATATATATATATATATATGTATATATATATGTGTGTGTGTGTGTGCGTGTGTGTGCTTATGTGTGTGTGTGCTTATGTGTGTGTGTGTTTATGTGTGTGTATCCCTCTGTAGGAGTGCATGTGTCTTTTTAATCAGTGATTCTAATCCAGTCGAAGGCTATAAAATATTATAAGAAACTAGAAAGTTTTCATGAGGCTTATGAATTTTAACTGGAAATTTGCTTATTTTTTTGCCTATATTTTATACATTTTTTGTTCATACTTATTTTATACATTTTTTTGTTCATACATATTTTATATGTTTTTTGTTTATACATATTTTATACATTTTTGTTCCTATTTCTATCAGTATATAGAGCAAAAAACTACAAACAAATCTTGTTGCCTCTTTTGATCTGACCCACCAACTGCCGTTTCGTTGTTTCCACCACAGCTTATTCGAGTTACTCACGCTGATATAATGTAATAAACCGTAAACAAATGATATTAACTCTTTCGAATTTCCACTGATCTTTTCAGCAGCACAAATTTTTATATACGTGATGCAGTTCGCAGAAATATCTGAAAGCAGTTGTTTGACAGAATGAAAAATAAAAATCTCTCTTCTAAATTTACCGAAAATGACAAATAAAAGATGCAAACTAGAAATGTTACAATCAAGCAGGTACAAAAATATACCTCTTTGTGTTTTATAGCTACGGACGGCGGAAAATGAGGCACAGTAATCAGAAAAAGTCAAAGCATAGCTAAAGGTGCTTTCCAGAAGCTAAGCAGAGTATGAATATTTACAATAGTGTCGATAGAAACTAAGACAAAGTGATGAAATGCTATATTTATATCCTCTCTTGTATGACAGAGAATGTGTGAAGTCTCCTCACAAATGAAGAATAGGCGACAGTGATATAATTATAATGAAAACGTGGAGAACTCTATATACTGAATACGGGAGAGAAGACAGTGGGATTAATGAAAACAAGCCTTTCTCCATAGTCTGGAACATTCGGTTTCCATATTAACTCGGACGAAACAGAATATATATATAAGAATGAAACAATCAAAATAGTATTTGGCACACCTCTCATCTGCGTCGAATTTATTTCGTAAATTTACGTAATTTACTTTGTAAATTTACGTCGTAAAATCTCCCGCCGCGTAAGCGATTTAAACACATATTGTTGAAGCCAGAGGTGACATTTACAAGTTATATCTAGTGTGGAATTCTGGACTTCCATTCAAGATGAAAAGGACTCTCTTTCAAGCAACTGTTATCTCTGGTCGATTGTATGGCTGCTCAGCATGGAACCTTGCCTCAGTATTGGAAAGAAGATTGGATGGATTCGAGAATTGCGTGCTAAGAGTGGCTTTGAATGTCACTTGATTGGATCATGTGACTAATGAGCGATTGTATGGGAAACTTCACCTGTTATCAGACATGATCAAAAAGTGTAGAATCAAATGCGCAGGACATTGCTGAAAAGACGATATTCTTCTGTGTGCCAATACAAGGAAGAGCTAAGGTGAAGCAGATTTGTAACGACATATATTGCAATCCCTCTGATCCAGAGAGAGAAAGAGAAAGAGAAAGAGAGCGAGAGAGAGAGAATCCGTGCAAGTAGTTCGACCGGATAATGCTTACGAAAGAAATTAAGAAAAACAATGAAACTTAAAGAAAACGGGAACTGAAATTTCTTCGGCATATAATGATGACAGAATGCCAGGAGAAACTAACACACACAGGACAATTGAGTGTAGAGACGCTGGAAAAGCAAAATAACATACTTAACGAATTTATGCGAATGGATTGCAGAAAAAATATAAAAAATGGCTGTTAAATGATCATGAAATATGGTGAGTCCTGTTCGCCAATATATTGATGGGAGACATCGCATGAAATAGAAAATATTAATATTTCTTTAGTTTTGTACTAATAGAACTATTCTTCTATTTCATTGTCCTTTTCTACACAGGATCTAACACGTTTTCTTCAAATTTCGGCTAAAAGAAATCCTTTCTTTTTCAGCCATTTTATTAGCTTTCCGTTCGAACATGTGCCGTATTCATATTTCTTAACGATGTGATTAATTCTGATGACTAATAATTTTTTTAAAAAATGGCCGTTGCGCTGGTAAAGCCTGTCCACGATTCTCGCACGAATGTCGATAATTTTTTAATCAAATTAAAAAGCAAAAAATAAAATTAAATCAAAAAGAGACATAAAGGAAAATATGCCCTTTTTCCAGTCGACAGGGTGCACTCATTAATTCTCTGGAATATTTAACTGTAAACACTCCAACCCGGCTTTGTCAGAAAGCGTTCTATTTGCCCATGACTCTTTTTTATGAAATGCTAATATCTAATGTATAAAAGCATTTGCGTACTCTTACAAAGCAAAAGCAATTAACTTCTTATCTGCCATATTATTTGAAAAAATGGTTTCACCTCTGTCTATCTTTGTATTATTTTCAACTTATAATTAAAGTCCTCCCCTATGTTTAAATTTAAATAGATCACAAGTTATCCAGGATCTGAAAAGATTAAAAGGAATTATCGATTATATATGATTAGAAGGTGACTTTTATTTTGTTTAATATTGTAAAAATTCCTAAATGCGCTAAACATTAATGTATAAAAGGAAATGAAAACAAATTTCACTGAGGAAGGAGATAAAAAATAAAACGCGATCGCAAATATATAAAGCATGAAAAAACAAAAGCGAAAATATTAAAAGTAATATAGTGCAAACATTAAACAAATGATGCCATCACAATAAAGAATTATTAATTAACTTGTATATAAGTAGCTTTAAAAACGACAGTAATATTGAACCGATATGTCATTGTCTATATTTATATTTTTCATATAAGATCTAAGACTTTGATCTATGCATTTAATTGTTTTGACCCATGAAATCTAAGGATATGTCTCCTTTTTTTAAATAAAAGAGTAAACGTAAACTCTCCAAATAATATAAACATAGAAGGAACAAAAATAAAGCCAAACTTCTTTAACTACATGATGTTGAATTATTGTAAAATGAGCCATGTCACGCATTGAACTATTATGTCAACATAAAACAAAGATTGTGGTTAATAAATATGTAACACCAGCCTGCGGAGCCGGTGGATAAAGACATTACTTTTTATATTATAGAATAAGTATTATTCTACATTATACTCTAATTGTCTAAATAATGCGAAGATACATGCAATAATCTAAATAATGCGAACATGCGTGCAATAGTCTAAATAATGCGAAGATGAGTGTAATTATCTAAATAATGTGAGCATGAGTGTAATAGTCTAAATAATGCGAAGATGTGTATAATTATATAAATAATGCGAAGATACATGCAATAATTTAAATAATGCGAAGATGAGAGTAATAGTCTAAATAATGCGAAGATGAATAACATAGTCTAAATAAAGAGAAGATGAGTGTAATAGTCTAAATAATGCGAAGATGAGTGCAATAATCTAAATAATGCGAAGAAGGCGAAGATGAGAGCAATAATCTAAATAATGCGAAGATGAGTGCAATAGTCTAAATAATGCGAAGATCAGTGCAATTGTCTAAATAATGAGAAGATGAGTGCAATAGTCTAATTAATGCGAAAATGAGTGCAATAGTCTAAATAATCAGAAGATGCGAGCAATAATCTAAATAATGCGAAGATGAGTGTAATAATCTAAATAATGCGAAGATGAGTGTAATAATCTAAATAATGCGAAGATGAGTGCAATAGTCTAAATAATGTGAAGATGAGTGCAATAATCTAAATAATGCGGAGATGAGTGTAATAATCTAAATAATGCGAAGATGAGTGCAATAGTCTAAATAATGAGAAGATGCGAGCAATAATCTAAATAATGCGAAGATGAGTGTAATAATCTAAATAATGCGGAGATGAATGGAATAGTCTAAATAATGCGAAGATGAGTGCAATTGTCTAAATAATGCGAAGATAAGTGTAATAGTCTTAATAATGCGAAGATGAGTGTAATAATCTAAATAATGCGAAGATAAATGTAATAGTCTAAATAACGCGAAGATGAGTGCTATAGTCTAAATAATGCGAAGTTAAGTGTAATAATCTAAATAATGCGAAGATAATTGTCATAGTCTAAATAATGCGAAGATGAGTGTAATAATCTAAATAATGCGAAGATGCGTGCAATAGTCTAAATAATGCGAAGATGTGTGCAATAGTCTAAATAATGCCAAGTTACGTGCAATAATCTAAATAATGCGAAGATGAGTGCAATAGCCTAAATAAAGCGAAAATGTGTGCAATAGATGTGTGTAATAATCTAAATAATGCCAAGAGTAATGTAATAGTCTAAATAATGCGAAGATTTGTGCAATAGTCTAAATAATGTGAAGATGAGTGTAATAGTCTAAATAATGCGAAGATGAGTGTAATAATCTAATTTAATGCGAAGATGAGTGCTATAGTCTAAATAATGCGAAGTTGAGTGTAATAATCTAAATAAGGCGAAGATAAGTGTTATAGTCTAAATAATGCGAGGTTGCGTGCAATAATCTAACTAATGCGAAGATGAGCGCAATAATCTAAATAATGCTAAGATGAGTGTAATAGTCTAAGTAATGCGAAGATGATTGCTATAGTCTAAATAATGCGAAGATAAGTGTAATCGTCTAAATAATGCGAAGATTCATGCAATAGTCTAAATAATGCCAAGTTACGTGCAATAATCTAACTAATGCGAATATTCGTGCAATAATCTAAATAATGCGAAGATAAGTGTAATAGTCTAAATAATGCGAAGATGAGTGCAATAGCCTAAATAATTCGAAGATGAGTGCAATAGTCTAAATAATGCGAAGTTACGTGCAATAATCTAAATAATCTGAAGATGAGTGCAATAGTCTAAATAATCTGAAGATGAGTGCATTAGTCTAAGCAATGCGAAGATGAGTGTAGTAATCTAAATAATGAGAAGATGAGTGTAATACTCAAAATAATGCGAAGGTGAGTGCAGTAGTATAAATAATGCGAAGATGAGTCCAATAGTCTATATAATGCGAAGATGTCAAAAGTGGAGGTTAAATCCAAATTCTAAGATATTGATGATGGGTGTAATAATCTAAATCATCCATTAGAAATAAAAATCCAACAGAAAACATAACCCCATTTATGTCCGCCATTTTTCTTTTTTTAATTATGTTGTAAGGATTATTTGCTACAATGATGGTAATATGTTATAGGATCTACTAGAAATAAAATAAAACTCAAAACAAGAACATTTTGCAATATGATATCCGGCAAGTAATATCCAATATGGCTGTCGAAATTCTACTGAGAAGGGTAAAGAAAAGTCAAATAAAACTTTAAAAAATCGTCGCAGGAATTATTCTATTTATGAAGTTATCAGCTAATGGTAATTGATGAAGATATCGATCGGGTCAGTTGATTGCTTTTTATTAATGGTTGATTAGATTTTGTCTGAGGATCGTTTGCCCTGGTCGTTTGAAAGAACTGAGCAAAGGAACGGACGGAACTCTGATCCGAGAGACATGACCCCGTGCAGAAGGCAAAAGACTAATGAGAAAGATGCTATCGTTTCGTGTATAATGAAAAGAGATAGAAGTCTCGGATATTCATGACACTGTATATGACGCGTGGTGAATAATAAAATATGTTGCGTGGAGTTTTTCGAAGGAAGTTAAAAGCGATGACAGAGAGGAAGTGGAAAAATGAATGTTCAACTAGAAAATTAAAAGGAATAAAAGAAAAATTGCGGTGAGAGGCGAAGTTATCTAGCGCGAAAAAAAGTTCGCATATATTTGAATTATGGAACAATGGCGCAAAACGATGAGCCCAAATTGTAAATTGCAAATCCGATATCCCAAAATCAAACAAGTATAAAATTTAAATATCTGGCAATTGTGATAATAGTGAAAGGAAAACGCGACACTGAAACCCGAAGGTCCATTGGTATAGCCAAAGATGCCTTCCAAAAGTTAAACAGACTATTGAGAAACAGAAAAATATTTTCAGAAACCCAGAAAAGATTATTAAACTGTTACGTGATATCTGTCTTCCTATGTGGAAGTGAATACTGTGCAGTCTCCTCACAGATGAAGAAGAAACTTGAAATAACAATTAATGTGGTTCTACAGAAGAATTCTTCGGATACCATTAACCGAGGAAATTTTAGAGAAAATGGAAACAAAAACGATACTGATAAATAACAGCAGAAATAGACAGTTGAAATTTCTAGTGCACGTAAGGATAAAATGGGCTTGGAAAATTTGATACTTACATGATAGTTTAAAGGCAAGACGGACCGAGGTAAACACACGTATAACCTAACTGGCGATCTTGGTAAGGTTTAGCAGAGATGGCAAAAGTAAGAGCTACAACAGAGAGGAAATTGGGGAGAGCCATGATCGCCTACATTCTGAAGGGACACCGCACATAGTTGATGATGATGATGATGATGATTAAGAAGAAGAAGGAGGAGGAGGAGGTTATAATTACCAAATCTGGTTAGAGGGAAACTTTTCAGCGATGACCATATACGTCTAAAGTATCGAAAACCATCAACAGCATCACCTCTGTCCCAGTCAAAGTCGCAGTCTCTCTCTCTCTCTCTCTCTCTCTCTCTCTCTCTCTATATATATATATATATATATATATATATATATATATATATATATATATATATATATAAATTGTGTGTATTTAGGCAGCATTTTTCCATTAATGCATGTTTCATTAAATAATAAACACAAGTTTTAACTATTTATTTTAAGCAAATTACTTTCATATCGTCTGAAAAAATAATAACATTATCATTGAAAGATGACAGAAAATCACCATATTGATACATGTTTTTTAATCCTATCTAAGCTTTCGGCTTAGATAAGCCATCATCAAAGATGACAATTATATTACAATAAATTAAACAATACACGGATATAGCAACAATGATAGTCTGTTTTGTTTGCATGGAAGATTTCCAAGCAATGACAAATTAACACTTCTCGTTTTCACTCTCCCGTGGTCATGTGTGATGTCATGGGCCGCGGTGCGCTTTTCGCTTCCTATAGCTCGTACGCATGAGTTTGTCGTTGCTTGGAAATCTTCCATGCAAACAAAACAGACTATCATTGTTGATATGTCCGTGTATTGTTTAATTTATTGTAATGTACAGATTGAAGGCAAGAAGGATAGAAGAAACGAACCCATAACATAATGAATAAATGGTTGGCTGGAGAAAGTTTAGGAGGAATAAGGAAAAGACAAAAAGAGCTCCAAAAGACATGAATTTGTGGAGGGCCATAATCTACGTACAGAGCGGACACGACACATAAAGAAGAAAATGTACTAGTTCATTTCTTCAGTCACAAAAAGAACCAGTGAACATAAATACCAATAGTAGTATAATTTTGAACTAGTAACCAGCCATTACAGCCTCATAAAAAGGTACTATCTGCACTTTTCGTTTTTTCTTTCTGTAGCTATGAGCCGTGACATGATTCTCTCAGCAAAGCCCTCTATGATTCCTTAATTTGATTTACAAAAACATACATTTAAACGCGAGAAAAATTTGACAAAAAATGTTTTATCAGCTTCGGAATAAATTTTCGAATAAAGATTCTATTTACAATACTGGGAAACAAATAAAGAAATACTTATCCTGTATGTTGGTATAATTATAATGTCTATCTTTCAATCGGGATGTTGATTTTATTTTTATTGTTTGTTTGTTTTATCATCCTCATTTTTCTATGACTGAGAGATCTGTGTAATTGATTTCTTTTCCGTTCACTATTTACCTGCTTGGATTTATTTCTCACTCACGTTAGGTATTTGAGCACATTTAAATGACATAGACATGCTATTGAACTAGTGCTTTTATCTAATCAAGTCAATTTTATTCCTGATAATGCATGGAAATTGATATGGTATAACCCAACTGCATATGACAGGCGTCACGTAACTAGTTTTAAATATCTTGATATGGAAAAAAAGTTTATTTAATATTAAGATTTATTATTAAGTAATATATTATATTAGGAATCCAACTATCAAGAAATGTTTTGACAATAAATTCATCCAAGTTAGAAATATACTAGAAAAATATTAGAAATCTTATTTCTAAATTGATTCTTTTCTAGAGGATAGAATAAAAAATATCCAAGGTGAAATCAGATAAGTTTTTCTAAATACTTTAAGAAATATATGCCCACTTAATTTTTACAATGCTGTATAAATCTGGTAGAAACGATTTTACAAGGATTCGAACACTATACAATTGTCACTTGATATTTAAATGTTCTATCTGCAATTTTTTTTTTTATGGCCATCTGTATGTCCTCTCTGCAATGCCTTATATAACCACTTAAGTTTTGTACAAATGTCTTCATTTAATCTCAATATTATGTAAAGATATGTGCCTGTCAATTTATGAAAAGATTATGGTTAGCCAATCATTTGAGGTCAAATGTGTCGAAAATAAAAAAAAATGCAGAAAGACCCTTTTTAATTTTGGGTTAGGCAATGGAGGGATTCAGATAATGTTTAAAATACGTTGTCACAGGTTACTTTTAAAAATAATTTTTTTTTTCTATTTTTTATCATCTGCATTTTGTATGTCCGAGAGTTCGGTGTAATCGATTTCTCATTCGTTCACTATTTAGCCGTCTTGGGACTTTGTTGTCACACACATTAAAATATTCCGTCTGACAATGCATGGAAATTAATATGGTATAACGCTACTGAATACGACAAGCGTGAAGCGGCTATTTCAAAACTATCTTGATAGGGATAAAAAATATTTATTTAATATTAATATTTATTATGAAGTAATATATTATGTCAGGTATACATCTATCAAGGAAACTTTGGTCAGTAAAATAACACCTAGAAAAATATGAAACATCTTATTGCTACATTTATGAATGAAAAAGATGAAAAATATAGGTGAAATCAGACGTGCTTTTTTATTAGATGTTCATTTAATTTTGAGAAGACTGTATAAATCTCTAGCGAGTATTCGAATATCAGATTATCGTCACCTGAGATTAAAAGTTTCTATCTGAAATCTTCTCTTTTTTGTTGTTTTTTGTTTTTCAAATACAAGTTTTTATTTACGATACTTGGATGCAAATAGGTTTTACTATGTCATTTGATCTCTCCACACAAAAAGACTTTTGCAGATATATACTTATACATATATTTCCAAAAACATGAACTAAAACATTTAAACTGTAAAAACGCTGAAAATTAAATGTTTCCTTTTTGATTTACAATTATGTTCACAATTCACTTCTGTTGATTTACAAAATTTACGTTATAGTCACCCCCCCCCCGCTCAAAATTTCCCGTTATATAACTCCCTCCCCCGCTCAAAAAACAAACAAACAATGAGATACCTTTATTTAAATTACATTTTAAAAATTCTCCCTTGAAGCTTTGAATTTCAAACTAATAGATTACATTTAATATTTTCAATGAGAAAAAGACTTCGGTGTATTTCCAACCGAATTCAAATTGATTGGAATCTTGTTCTTTCGTTATCGGTAAAATTTAAAAATTCTTAACAAAATATTATTCTCTCTTTTAAAAAGAATTTTCCAAAAATAAAATATATTTTTCTGAAGTGTTATTTAAGGACAAATAGCTGATTTAAAGTTAAATTAATCTGAATTAAAACAAAAGAATATCATCTGCCAGATAACACTGCGGACACTTAGTAAGAAGTTGTGTCGTTCCGATTTTTTTCATATATTAAACATCCGGGCATCCGAATTTGAAACAATAATAAAATAAAAATAAAGAAAACAGTTATGCATGTTAAATAAAATCATTCGTATTTACAGACATATGGATATGAATTCAAAAGAGCTGGACAGAGTAAACATAGTTTTTAGTTGATTTAACATCTTTGGGTAGTAGGGACACAGAAAAGTATTTTGTTTAGAAAAAAAATGTATTGTTATGTATTGTTAGCGACATACCTAATCAGAGACAATTCCTTAAGATCTGATTTTCAATGAATCTCTCTCTCTCTCTCACACACATACACACACACACTCTCTCTCTTTCTCTCTCTCTCACACACACACTCTTTATTTTCTCAAACTTTCTTATAATAGCCTGTGGAGTAGAGAGCCATATCGATACTACTTTAGGGTCTCAGCCTCACCAAAATTAGCTGTTACTACTGTAATGTCGTTGCAAGTTTTTTACGCGGTAGAGATGCCTGCCACATGCCCAACCGGGTTTAAAATTTAGAGATATGCTTCTGTCGTACTGGTTAAAATTTAAAAATGAAAAAGGTCAATATTCCCTACTATTTAATCCATAGTTTAGGGATGAAGATAGGATTCCTCTCTTTGAGAACGGTATTCTGGTGAATTAACACCCAGGACGACGATTTTAATATTGACTCCAATAAACGCCACGTTATCCACATTTCCTTTCAAATAATTCTTATTACCAAATTTTTTTTTAATGCTTTTCACATTAAATATTAACCTTGTGTTATACTCGGGATTTAGTAACATCATTATATATGGTACTACTTTGAAATCGGTAATGATTACCGTGTATACTCATGTAACGAGCGATCATACGTATCGTGCCACCCCCAAATATTCATTTACAAAAAATTAATTTCATCATGATTCTTTTTGAGACTCCAAATTGCAATAGACTAGCGTCATTTCCTCCATGTCTTTTTCCAATATTCTAGTTAAATTAGTTAAAAAATTAAAAGATAATGATAAGAGTATCGTTAGGAACGCTATAATCGTTGCAGAAACGCGTACAGACATAAACAACTAAACTGGAAACAGTTGTACTTATCTTATAAACAAAAACAGTGGAAAAGATGCATATTCGCTGTTTGTATTTTATAATACGATACTAATATGGGAATATGGTATGCATTAGTATTGGATACATTTAAGTAAAAGCTCAGTTTCGTCAAAATCATATTTATTTTAAATACAGCTGTATTTTTGACATATTGTTTAGTTAAACGCCCAGCAGGACATACACTAATTTTATATCTCGTGTATGATGCGAACCCCTTAACATCAGCTTCAACGTTAGATCTTCAAGGTCGCATGATACGCGAGTATATATGGTATGCTAATAGCAGTGGCTATAAATCGCTTCCTCACTAATTTCTGATAGTACCTTTATAGTGTAAAATCCCTTCACAGATTTTGTTTACTGAGGTCAAGTCTATCTATTTTTAAGATTTTCCAGTACTTTTACTTTGATTTAATATAGTGCAGTTTTTTCCAAACCATCCGATAACTTGCTGTGAATGTTTGCCGTATTTTCATCTTTCGAAAATTGAATTTCTATGACAGCTATTTGCTTTCTAACGCTCCTACGAAGAGGGGGGTACTCTTCAAAATACATCAGAATACCTGCCTTAACCGGTTATTGAACTCACGCTACTTAGGTCCTGTCACTGGATCTAACTAAAGTTTTATCCACTGTGCCATGTATCCTTGAAGCAACGGAGAAATTTCAGAGGGAAATTAACTGGAGATAACTGACATCCCTTAAAAATGGCACGTGGAACTAGAACAGTTTACCCCAGTGAGCGAAATAAAGGGTTCAGTTCGACATTCCAACCACTTGAAGAAAGCCGGAGCGTACAACGGCCAAAACATTGTAACGTTGTAATAAATATGGCGACAAAGTTGAGGACAATAGTCCGAATAATGTAAATAGTGTACACAATACCTCATCTCAGAAATATAGACAGATACTGAAGGCCGAAACGTTGTAATAAATATGGCACAAAGATGAGGAAAATAGTCCGAATAATTTACATAATACCTCATCTCAGAAATATAGACAGATACTGAAAGGCCGAAACGTTGTAATAAATATGGCGACAAAGATGAGGACAATAGTCCGAATAATATAAATAGTGTACATAATACCTCATCTCAGAAATATAGACAGATACTGAAAGGCCGAAACGTTGTAATAAATATGGCGACAAATATGAGGACAATAGTCTGAATAATGTAAATTGTGTATATAATACCTCATCTCAGAAATATAGACAGATACTGAAAGGACGAAACGTTGTAATAAATATGACGACAAAGATGAGGAGAATAGTCCGAATAATGTAAATAGTGTCCATAATAACTCATCTCAGAAATATAGACAGATACTGAAAGGACGAAACGTTGTAATAAATATGGCGACAAATATGAGGACAATAGTCTGAATAATGTAAACAATGTGGTAAAACATGTAGGAAATAAATAGAAATCAGAATCATGGGCAACCCAGTAGAAATATTGTGGTCTCAAAAATACTTTTAGTTACATTTCAACCCTGATCACATTAAAAGTAAAGATGCCCAAAGAGGTAGATGATAAACTAATATGCATCCAATTATTACTAAATCCCGTCAGCAATCATAAACAATAACCAATCATCTGATGAGGGAATTTTAAAAATCTATTACGAATAATAACGCATCAGTTGTCACTGAGGGTGAACGTTTGAAAATCGATTTCTTTGTATCAGAATTCAATAACAAGTTTTTCACTTGCATGAAGAATTTCTAACATCAGAAATGCATCCCAGCAATAATCAATATTACGCGTTAATGCACTTTGGCAAAAACCCGTCACACATCCATTGGTATAGCAACTTGATCCATCATGGTGAAAGTCTTAATGAAACTTATATTAACTAAACTCTCATAGTTTTATCAAAGTCAATTCTTCAAGACACAGTTTGTTTTAGGTTCAGATAAGGGAGGTAATGATGGCACGTATTGGGAAGAAATTGTCTGAGTGAAAATTCCAACATACGAATGTTATGCGAAGGAGATGTGGACGAGTCGCGAATATGCGTATGTTTCCTATCAGTGAAGAACTGAACTGGTGGAAGTAAGGAATGTTGCTCTTTTGAACATTCAGCAAGAAACTAAGTTGAGAGAGGCTAACGAGAATTATAGGAGGTTAGCATCTTTTTATCTGTGGGAAAGAGAGTGTATTGTGGAAGATATTTCATTAGCGAAAAGTGAGGATTAAATGATTATGAGGATTAAAGTGAGTCATTTGAGTTTACATGGATGACCATAGTACATTAGAAAGAAAATTGTATCATTGTTCAGGAAATAAAGGAACTGTTAGCGATAGAAAAGGTTATTATATATTCAATAATAATTATATTAAAATCTTTCTATAACATCATCAGAGTCCCAGCTTGTGTTTTTCTCTACTTCCTCATCATCGAATTCTTCATCTTTGTAAGTAATTTACTTCGTTCTTTTCTTTATTTCCTTATTTCTTTTCATCTTGAGCTCTCCTCCAAATTAACTCCTCTACGAAGCTGTTCACGCACAAAACAAAAACCTCGCCAAAGCTATTAAAAATGACCGCCTTTCTCATTCGATACCAACTTTCCTTTCAATTAGCAGCAGTTACGAAAACTCAAATACAGATTTCTTGAATTCCTTCCTTCACCAAATGAAAAGCTTAATAATAATAATAATAATAATAATAATAATAATAATAAAGGGACATTTTCAAGTCTTTATAATCTTTGGTCTGTACCGTTTATATTTCAATGAAATTCAGAGGAAATACACCAGATCAGTTTTACAAACCCTAACCCACACATGATTTGAGCCATACCCAGTGGCTGCATGGAGGTATGAATTGAATACGGATGTTTGGCAAGTATAGCTAAGTGAGGATGTTAACATATTGTTTGCGTATTTATAATCTAATAGCAAAGTTATCCTGCCTAATTAAATGAGTCATGTAAAAAAAATATCATTTAGAGTTTTCCATGAATTTACTTAGTAGCAGTTGTGATCTTACTCACTCCACGTAAGATTTTCCAGAGTAAATCCTTCACATAATTATGTATTCTCTTTCGGTAGATATGTGCGTAAAATATTCGTTTTCTGTTGTTTTATTGATTGTTTAACCGATGGATAATCACTAGTATATAAAGTCTTAAAGGATTAACCGTAGCTTCGATGTTTTATATAGATTAGAAATCTCAGATCATCCCGAGTTAATTCGGTTAAAGAATATTGTTTTTAAAAACTGGACCAAAATTAATTGGTGCATTTATATTTAAACATAAATAATGTGTTCATTGTTCATTGTGAACTTCTTACCTCCGGCAACAATTAATAGTCTACAAGGTTACAACAAGACTACTCATAGAAGAAAGCTGATTTCTTTTTGGAGGGCGACGAGGGAAATGTACATTTTTTTTTCTAGATTTTTTATCGGCGAAGTAAATTTGATTAACGTTGTGAGAACAATTTACTGCCGTATCTGTTCCGTTATATTCCGTAAGAATTTCCAACGCGAAAAGCTTTATTTATACATTCTCCTTCATACCTATCGGGCAAATCACAGAGTAAACTGGTTCTTTAGCTTCAAGTCTAATTTCAGTTTTCAACTGCGGGGAGTGTGAAAGGAAAACTACTTTATAATATCTAACAACTATATGGTGACAATAATGATTACCTGATATAAGTTCTACTAATTAACCCATAACTAGGGGGAATCGTTGGATTCATACGTTTTGTAATCGTATTTACGAGTAAGTGAACATAACGGCTCAATGGAGATTTGCAACTCGGGTCTCCGATTAACAATTCCGAGCTATTATCTATTACACGACACGCACATCTAAGCTTTACAGCATCATGTATCCTCAAACGGTTACCCGTCTAGGTACTGACCAAGCTCGAAGTTACTTCGGTGATCGTACGGATAGCTGTGTTTCAACGTGATATGGGCATAACCACTCTGGTTTTAAAAGCAGCAAGAAGCGGTTGGGTCCAGTTTGTCTATCTTGCCGTAGACACAAGACTTTTTTTTTTTTATAGATGCTGTATATGTGGTCCTATTAGGTCCCTAATGTGTTACGAGAGTAGCAATGTGGTATAAGGTGTCATTATGCAAGCACAGGGATACATCCAAACCGCAAGAGTATGGCGAAACAGGCAGCAGAGAATGAAGACACTCCCTTTCATGAAAGTAAAGAATTTCAAACGAAATATTCTGCTGTGTCAGAAAACCAAGCCCTTGCGTTTGATTGCGAAAACAACCACAGTCTGAAAAATGAAGTCATTAATTATAATTGAGTATAATCGAATGATGTTAACTCGTGTGATCTTAACCGAATTTCAGAGGAAAATAAACCAAAGAAACACACAATAGTAGAAAAATAAAAAAAAATTCTAATGAAAGCAAGCTGCAAAAAAAAAAAAAAAATAATCCAAATATGCATTTTCGCACGGGCTTCTGGAAGCAGTTGGCCATTGAAATTTATGAAGCGTCTCCGTTAACGTTACTCTAAAGACGATGAATAACTTCGATGGATATTTTGTGGTCTTCACAGATGACTGCTACATTGTTTTTTTTAATTTTGTTTTTTGTCTTCGATGAGACAATGTTAAATAAGAGAAAAAAAATATGTATGTACACTACTACTACTATTACAACTACTACTACTACTACTAGTAATATTCGGTTGGAAAAACGTCAAATAGCATAACTTGTAATTGTATCAAAACAAATTGGTGTCCGAGAGAAAAAACTGGAAAGAAAGAAGAAAGAACTAGAAATATCCGAACAGGGCGAAAGAAATCGTCCAGTGCCTTAAAATTTTATTCCAAAGGGAAAAAAAAGCACAAGCGAGTAATTAAGCTCAAACGTAGAGTGCTCAATACGCTAAGTAGAGCAGGAATAAATAAATAAATGTATATATATTTGTTTGAGATTCTTTTTATAGATACAAATATTTATGTAAATGCTCTGTTTATAATAAACTGTACTAAACAACATTTACCGGCCTGAATGTCCGAGAAATTTTCATAGAAAATATTCGTCCTCCGATAGGATTTGAACCTGTATCCTATACGGAACCGTCATATAGCCTGACGTGCCTTTTAACCGATTCCCGATTCGGCCATATTTGTTTACGTATATCCATATATATATATATATATATATATATATATATATATATAACTTAATATATATATATATATATATATATATATAACTTAATACTCTTAAGTTAAGCGTATTAAGTTATATATATATATATATATATATATATATATATATATATATATATATATATATATATATATATATATAACTTAATACTCTTAAGTTAAGCTATAGTTGTGCTGATAACCTAGAAAAAATAATTAAAAAACATAACAATAGTATATTCAGCAAGTATATAAATTCGGAGAGCCTGACAACCCACAAGGTTGCACATAGCAACATTAAGCAAAATGACACAAATAATAAATCATGTAACTGCAGGAATCCCAATAATTGTTCACTAAATAATAACTGTTTAACTAGCTCTGTAGTTTATCTCAGTACTATATCAACACTAGAAAATCCAAATATAAAGAAATTCTACATAGGTTGCACCATGAGACCATTCAAGGAACGCTGGCGGGGTCACCTGCAATCTTTTAATAATAGTAACTATAAATATATGACTTCATTATCCAAATACTTTTGGAGTCTAAAAGAGAAAAATAAAACACCTAAGGTTAAATGGAAATTAATTAGAAAGGCCCGGACATGTAACTCACTATATGCCCCGTGTTACTTATGCCTTAACGAGAAACTTGAAATAATTAGATTTAAAAATAAGACTGATCTTTTAAATCAAAGATATGAACTAACAGTTAACTGTAAGCATCGTCTTAAATTTAACTTAGTATAGAAATCATATACTTTCTATGATAATGATAAATGAAACTTAATAGACTATTACCTTTTTAGCATGATAGTCGCCTTATCGATATGAATGTGTACTGGGTACTTACAAAGTATCATACGTGTCTGTATTTAGATGTATATATGTGTATGTTATGTAGAGTTATTTCTACTGTAGGATATGTATATGTGTGTATAGGGATATATATATGATTTTTTTTTTTTTTTTTTTTTTTTTTTTTTATGAAGGTATATCGTTGCGTATATTGGCTTCTATCATAGGTTAACCTGTTTATGTGTATGAGTAAGGGAGTAAATTCTGGTAAGTGTCTACCACTAAATGTGTGAGTATATGTATGGGTATATGGGGATATTTATGTGTACTTGTGTGAGTGTAGATATATGTATGCCTATTGCATATGTATGTATATGTATGTGTGAGTGTGCATATATGTATGTATATGTAGTATGTATGTTTCTATGTGTATGTATAGGTTTATATATGCATATATATGTATATATATGTATGTTTAAATATGTATATGTTTATGTATATGTGTTTGTATATGGGTGTATATTTATATGTATGTGTGGGTGATTATATGGTTGAGCTCGACTGTCTCTGTATTGTTTATCTATGGATGTGTCGATATGGGTATTTATATAGGATTAGATATTTATATATATATGTTGGTGTGTCATTGTATGTGTATTTGTATGTAGGCTTTAATGTCTTGGAGTGTATCATAGATACAAACTAAAATCTACCTTTGTTGATAAAGTACCTTTAATTGCTTACAGACCGTTGTTCTTTTCTTAAATTATGATTAACTTTTAATATATTTTATCATAATGTTGTTGGAATATTATTAGAATATAAGTTGGTCTATGTATGCTTATTTCTTTTTCCTTTTTTATGCATGTGTCTATATGTTTATGTATATATGTATATGTGTTTGTATATGTATGTGTGTGTGCGTATATGTGTATGTGTGTGTATGTATATGTGTATGTGTGTTTATATATGTATGTATATATATATATATATATATATATGTATATGTATGTATGCGTATATATATTTGTGAATATGTATGTATGTATATGTATGTCTGTAGATATATATGTGTATATATCAATGTGTAGTTGCGTACGTATGTGTGTATATATATGTACTAGCGGATGTGTATATGCATTTTTATACTCATGTCGTTTTAATTTACGTTTGTTTAATTTTTCATGTATACACTTGTATTTGTAAATGTCTATATATATATTTAGTGTATATACATATATGCATGCGTGCTTATGTATGTACATCTGGATGTGTATGTATGTATGTGTGTACTTGTATATGGTTGCATCTTTATATGTATTTCTTCACTTGCCTTATTTACTTTTCTGCGTCGACGTATGGGTCAATATATTTTTATATGTGCTAATCTATGTGTATGTTTATGTACGTAGGTCTGTGTATGCGTACCTATTATCCTTATATGTGTCTATGCGGGTGCATGTATTAATTTATATGCGGATGTGCGAGTGTTCAATTATATGTGGAGGTGGTTATTTACTTTTGTCTGTAAATGTGTCGAAAACTATATGTTTTCAAAAATGTATATATGTATATATATGTGTGTATACGTATATATATATATATATGTATATGTATATATATATATATATATATATATATGTATGTATATATATATATATATTTATATATGGTTATTTGTTTAAATTTTTCAAGTTTAAATTCGTTTAATAACATATTAAGCCACGAATGGCTTCGACATTTGACCGTCTGGATCATATTGACGGTAGATGTGTGTGACTGTGTGTATCGATGTGTGTGTGTGTGTAGGTGTAGTGCATTTGCCTATGTGTGGTTTGCTTTTTTGTATGTGTGTGTATATATCTAGATGCGTCCGAGCGTTTGGCATGCCGTTGTTCGAGTGATTTCATGTGAGAGGCGACTAACATGCTGAAATGTAACGAAAAATGTATACATCTATGTCTGGGACTCTAAATACAACTTTCAACTTAATTTCAATGAAAATATAAATTAAATAGCATATATATCTTTTATTTTTATTTTTAGATCTATTTTTTTTTTTTTTTTCTCCTTAGTAATTCTACAATTTAAAACTTAATAGAGATCTGATTTAGATTTCTAAATAGGTAATTTTAATTTTTTAATTTTTTACTTTTAATTTTAATTTCAAATTTTATAAATCTTTTAATATCTAGATAGCCTTGCTTAGTTGTCAAATTTTTCGAATCATCCTATACTTGTTTTTTGATTGGCTACTCTGGCTTACGTAACAGCGTTTACTCTTAGCTAAGGATCGTTGATTAATTTGAAACTTTTAAAACCATTTATTCTATATTCTATATTATCACTTGACAAGACACAAGAAGTGTTGAAACAAAATGGCTACTTTTGTCGTGATTTTATAACATATTTATGTTGTAATATTCAAATAAATAATTATATATATATATATATATATATATATATATATATATATATATATATATATATATATATATATAGAGAGAGAGAGAGAGAGAGAGAGAGAGAGAGAGAGTGAAAGAAATAATAATTATATCATTAAGGAGTAGGTGTTTTAATATATGCCTTATTGCCTTGACTACCAAACAAAATCAATATAGGTTCATGTGGAGTCACATTTTATTTAAAACTACCTTAAATTCGCACTTCGTTAGGTCCTATATATATATATATATATATATATATATATATATATATATATATAGCATAATGAGAAGCCACGTATACTTTCTTGATATGTATATAATATGGAAAAAACAACTGAAAAGTTGCAAATTAAAAAGAATTGAATGTTTTTTGTCAAAGTATTTATTTATATATTTTTATATATATATATATTTGATATTTCAGTTCTGCCCCGATCTTTAGTCAGAAATAAATTAAATAACTGTATTCAGAAGTTTGTTTTCAAGTAGCGTCCGTCGCGAGACGCGGACGTCAAGTGATGTGGAATGCAACTGTGTTTGAATATTTCTAACGTAAATCTAACGATAATATTTTACATGTTGTTTAAAAAGTTTTTTTAACTATATCTAAAAAAATCTTTTTAACTATTGAAATATTTATACAGATTTAAAATTCCCAACTCTTTCTTTAACCCTAGTTTATATAGTTTGTTGAGTCTTGACTCATTGTTGAATCTCGCCTAATGCATGGAATAATAATGCAACACAAAATGTACTTAGAACAAGAATGTATTATAACAAGAAAGTGTACACAATAAGTACATATAGTATTTCTGTATATTTCTGGGAAGACGTTCCTGGAGAATGTGTTGACTAGTCGCAGTCGATCAGAGTCTCTAGTTGGATCTCGTGATTCCTCCACTCCCGTCTTCCGGTACCAACCCTTATTTATATAGTTGGTAGTCACCTATGCAGATTAGGTGGATCCTACCACAACACCCCCCTCCCAAGCCTTTTGGATTTCAAACTAGCTTCTATATGGGATGATGATTATGGTTATTTCTTTGTAGATCCCCTTTGCATAGTTCATATGTATATCTGTTTTTTTTTTTCAATATCTTTTTCGTTTTGGATTCACGTCCAATGGGTCCGTGAACTTTCGTTTCCTACCCTATCTTCTCGGTTCAGGAGCACTCTGCGGAGGTTCTACTTGAAAAGTATCATACGTTACATCAATGGGATCTTCCTCCTCATCCGGTATACTCTCTTCATGCTCTAGCACGTAGCATTTTTTGAGTTGGTTCTGGTGCCTTTCATGAGTATTCTTCGGCCCTTTTATTATGTAAATCAGGTCACCGATTCTCTTGTCCATTATGCCTCGCTCCCAGAACTCAATGTTGTTTCTATAGCACTTGAAAAACACCTTCTCTCCGGGGGTGTATCTTTTTCTAGCTGTATACATAGTGTTCTTTATTCTATTTCTTCCTGGCAAAAGCTTGTCAAACACTGACTTAACTTTCCTAGCGAACATTAGTTCAGCTGGTGCCATGCTTGATGGTGTTCTCTGGTTAGGCGTGATTCTGTATACTTGTAGGAATTGCTGAAGCGCCTTTTCCGTTGGAACTCCTGAGGCTTTCTTCAGAGCGCGCTTTAACGTATCTACAAATCTTTCTGCGAGTCCATTGGATCTCGGATGATACGGCGGCGTCGTTATGTGGTTAATTTGATATAACTCACAAAATTCCTTAAAATGGTCAAAAGTGAATTGTGTACCATTGTCACTCACAATACACTCTGGCACACCGAACCGTGCAAATAGTTCATGCAAAAAAGTTGTTGTGGTATTGGACGTAGGCTTTTTGCAGCGTAGTACTTCCGGCCATTTTGTAAAGCTATCTACCACTATTAAGTAGTAATAATCTTCTACTGGACCAGCGAAATCAATGTGTAATCTTTCCCACGGATGATCCGTCTTTGGCCATGGTTTGTGTACTATAGGTGGTGCCTTAGCTGCTAACGCACACCCTTTACATCGATGAACCATGTTTTCGATATCCCCATCCATTCCTTTCCAATATACAATGCTTCGCATTAAGCTTTTTGTTCTATTAATCCCCGGGTGACCCATATGAAAGTCCCGTAGGATTCTTTTC
Source organism: Acanthosepion esculentum (assembly GCA_964036315.1). Lineage (NCBI taxonomy): Eukaryota > Metazoa > Mollusca > Cephalopoda > Sepiida > Sepiidae > Acanthosepion > Acanthosepion esculentum. Next base: position 3,967,505 of record OZ038505.1, read on the forward strand.
TGCAACTTTTTTGATACTACTACTTTCTCTACACTTGCGAAAGGCACGTTACGTTTCTTTTTAAATATAGGCATAGTATTTTCTTTTAATTCAAATTTAGCTTCAAATTTGTTACATCTTCCAAGACCAGGTGTAAAGGTTTCCGGAAACTTTTTCTTTAATTCTTCTTTAATGTCCTGTCTTGTTTGCGTATTACTTCCTACTTTTCTGTAGAATGAGTTTAACGGTTTATCCCACAATTCGAATGTTTCAATAAAATCTGTACCCAACAAGTTTTCTCCATTTCTCAGAATGAAAACTTTTATTTTTTTAACGATCCCATTCAATTTCATTGGAAGTACAACCTCGCCTTCGAAGTTAATTTGCTTTCCAGTTACCGTTCGAGCGAGTTTCGTTGACTTCATTATTGTAGGCCTTTTTAAAATTTTCCATGTTTTATCGTTCATTATTGTTAAATCTGACCCCGAATCGAGTTGAAATTTGATATTCTTTTTGAATATTTCAGTCGTCACATATTTCCTCAAATCTCTATCTGATTTGATATTCGAATTTGTTTGTCTAATTCGGCTCTTGAATTTTTTTTTCGTTTTACAACAGGATCCTTTGTGACCATTCTTTTGGCACACGAAACATTTCTTATTTCTATATGGGCAATTTATCTCCCAATGTCTTTTGTTACAACGTCTGCAATTATATGGTGGGACTTTTTTATTTCCGTTCTTTTTATTTTCTTGTCTATTATTACAATACGCCGAATTTTTTCTCCAATTTTTCTCTGATGGGTAATGTGACTGCTTTTTTATTTTTTTAATATAAGCAATACCAGCTTCTTCGATTTTTTGCGACTCTTTCTTTAAACTTACGGCCCGTTGACACTCCTCTGCTAACTTTTGCAGGGTAAGGCCTTGTTCAGATTCGAGTTTAGACAAAACTCTACGTCTTATTTCGGCACTCTTACTGGATACCAGTCCTTGAGCAAAAATTAAGCACTTGAATTCTTCAACCGTAATCTCTGCCAATCTGAAATTGTCACAATGTCTATTCACTATAGATGCATATGTTAAGTAATCCTGATCGTCGGATTTAGAGACATTCATGCATAACCATCGCTTATGCCAAAGCGACATATTTGCTCCAAACAGCTCTTTTAGCAATTTCACTGTTTCCGAGAATTCCAATTCAGTTGTCTTTCTCGGTAGAATAAAATCTACAAATTTGCTATGTTCTGCTGTACCTAGCTTTCTTAGTAATAGACTGACTTTTCTTGAATTCGACCAGTTTTCACAGTCTGTGTAGAAAATATCTTCATATCGTTTAAAGTACGCTTCAAACGTTTTTTCTTCGTCTGGCAAATAGTTGAAAGTTTCCAGCGAATTAAATATGGTGTTATTATAGTATGAAGAATTTCTCTCATTTGCCTGATAGTTGTTTAATTTCTCCAGTGTTAACTTTTGAATTTCCAAAAGTCTTTCATCTTGTTTTTCTTGATATTTTTGTTGTCTTTTATCTTGACGTTCTTGATATTTTTGCATTGCTATCAGTTGTTCTTGCTGTGCTATCTGATGTCCTTGCTGACGTTGTTGACTCAACTGCTGGGATTTTAATAATTCAGATATGACTTTGGATAGTTCCTCCATTCTTTAGCTGATAGTGTTCATGCAACAAGGAATATACTTTTAATTTGTGTATCCACGAATATCATATAAGCTGACCAAAAAATCGAAACAAAGTACGACTTTTATATTTTATGTCTTGCTTTTACATTCACGCCCGTGCTAATCAACTTTGGTATTTTTTTTTTCGTGAACAGAGAGCGTCGGCCTTTTTTTTTTTTTCGTTTTCCACTTCTGTTCGCGTATTTCAATGACAACGTCTGATTTTCTTATCAAAGGTAATTCGTCACTATATTGATGAACAAATAATTTAAAAAAAAATAATTTTTTAAAGTTTGTTACCTTTCAAAGTCGACACGGTGTATTTGTGTTCCTTTTAATCCATGCATGTTTTTGTAGTCGCCAATTTTTCTTTTTAGCGGGTGTCTCGTTGTATATAATTTATTAATTTAAAATTACCGTTATTCGTTTACGACACCTTTCAATTTTTTTTTTTTTTTGCGTGAACGTTCCTTTATGCTTAGTCGTCTTTTAACGAGTTCTACATATCCAGAAGTTCAGAATCCTTCGTCGTTACGTTAACGTTGGACTTTGAATTAATAGTTTTTTTTTTCAGCCTGGGTTCTTCAATGACTTGTCCCAATTGTTGAAACTCTCACTATTAATTCTTTCTTCTTTCCGTATGGTTCGTTCTACTTCTTTGCCATTGTTGAAACTTGGCGTATGGTTCGTTCTACTTCGTGGCCATTGTTGAAACTTGGCGTATGGTTCGTTCTACTTCGTCGCCATTGTTGAGTCTTGACTCATTGTTGAATCTCGCCTAATGCATGGAATAATAATGCAACACAAAATGTACTTAGAACAAGAATGTATTATAACAAGAAAGTGTACACAATAAGTACATATAGTATTTCTGTATATTTCTGGGAAGACGTTCCTGGAGAATGTGTTGACTAGTCGCAGTCGATCAGAGTCTCTAGTTGGATCTCGTGATTCCTCCCCTCCCGTCTTCCGGTACCAACCCTTATTTATATAGTTGGTAGTCACCTATGCAGATTAGGTGGATCCTACCACAACATAGTTATAGTTTATATATATATATATATATATATATATATATATATATATATATATATATATGTATGTATGTATGCGTGTGTGTGTACGTGTGTGTGTGTGGTTGGGTGGAGGTGAGTGTGTGTACGTGTGTTAAATACAAGCAAAACACTTTGATTGAACCAAAGTTCAACTTGCAAAACCTAAAACCCTTATCCAGATAAAGTTTTAAATAAAAAACGACAATGTGTGTGCGTGTGCCCGCATGAGTTTCTGTGTGTTTGTACATGCATGTCTGTATCGATGTATAAAGAGAGTCAACAAAGAATCAAAAATAAGAAAAAATAAACACAGAAATAAATTTGGTCTGGGAGAGAGAAAAAAGAATACGTTTTTATGAAATGAAGTAAAAACACATAAGATCGAAATAGAAAATAGAAGAAAGAAAAGCAAAACATAATGAGGTTGAAAATATTACAAAAATCGGTATTCTGCTATTCAATCTACTAGCTAGATAGTTATCTAGCTATCTATCGATTTAAATCTGTGAATATCTACCTTTATCTATCTATATATCAGTATCAGTCTTTGAAAATCTATCTATTTATATATCAATCTCAATCTGTTCATTATCTATGTCAGTCTGTGAATATATATATATATATATATATATATATATATATATATATATATATATCAAATCAGACTCAATATAGCGCCGCTCGCTCACATATTCCACGGTGGAACTAAACTGAAGTTCTCTGTAACCATAGGACTGTGCCCCCCGGAGCCAAGACTACTATCACCAATCCGCTCAAACTGAAGCATTAGAATCCGGATCAAGCAATGATATACATATGATAGAAATTATATATATATATATATATATATATATATATATATATATATATATATATAAATGTATATAAATTTATATGTATCTATCTATTATTTATCTATCTATATATATATATATATATATATATATATATATATATATATATATATATATATATATATATATATATATAGCTAGAAAGACATAGAATTTATTACTAATGGGCATAATGTGAGAGGAAGTAAAAAATAAGAAATGGGACAATCACTCAAAAGACCAACCGGTTTCGTTCCGTTGCTTATCAAGGTCTACGGGGAACTTTTATTCTATAATAAATAACTAAATTATGACACAAGCAATATTCATACAATTAAAACATTAAAATTGACAAGGAATTATCTGTATGAAGGAAATACATTTTCTTAACGCGAATAATACAATTTTCTGCCAAAAAAAAACAAAACAAAAAAAACAAAATTAAAAAAAAAATTATATATAGCAGAAAATAGAGATTGTATTATTCGGGTTAAGAAAATGTATTTCCTTCATACAGATAATTCATTGTCAATTTTAATGTTTTAATTGTATGAATATTGCTTGTGTCATAATTTAGTTATTTATTATAGAATAAAAGTTCCCCGTAGACCTTGATAAGCAAGGGAACGAAACCGGTTGGTCTTTTGAGTGATTGTCCCATTTCTTATTTTTTACTTCCTCTCACATTATGCCCATTAGTAATAAATTCTATGTCTTTCTAGCTATTTGCCAGTTCTGTGCTTCCCACAATTTATTCAAATATATATATATATATATATATATATATATATATATATATATATATATCTGTATGAATATAAACTAAATAACGATACATTGGCAACTGTATATAAATGCGATAGCGTGCATAGGCAAATAACGAAATAAACATTTATTTAATTTATGATGCAAACAAAACAATGTCCGATGTAGTTAAACGGAGCTATGAAGTATAAATTAATAAAAACACATAAACCTACGTCTGTAGTACAACTTAAAGTTTGATGTTTTTCCAAGTCATTAGCCACAAATGGCACAAATGGCAAATGGACCCCTTATTAATAAGTCGCTCTTTTGCCATTTGGGCCTGGCGACTTGGGAAACTAACTTAACTTTTAGTTGCACCACAAACGTGTGTGTGTATTTATTATTATTATTATTATTATATATATATATATATATATATATATATATATATATATATATACATACATATATATATGTATGTGTGTGTGTGTGTATATATATATATATATATATATATATATATAAATATATATATATATATATATACATACATATATATATGTATGTGTATATATGTATATATATATATATATATATATATATATATATATATATATATATATATATATATATATATATATGCTGCAAGTTTCGGTGAAAACAACTGCCAAGCTGTGGTTGTTGAGTTTTTATATAATTTCTCTTGTCTTCGTATATTTGCTTTTCTTTTCCGGACATAAAATTATATCAAAATTGCCCGAATGTTTTGCAAATGCTTTCAACTATAATTTTAGCGATTGTCAAGGATGGATTTTATTTTACTGAATGTGATAACATTGTTTTATTCATGTAGCTAGAGTTGTAGGAATGTTTTACTTTCCAAACATGGCCGTGCTCTTATTTGATATTATTGTGTGATGGCTTTTTCTTATTTTATTAATAATGCTTCCATTATTCTTAACCGTTTTGTTCATGAGGATGATGCTATTATATTTATATTATCAACTAATATTTAACAGACAAGTTTTGGTAGGTTTCCATGTGTATTTAAATGAGAACTAATCATGCAAGGGTCAGAAATATGTATTCAAAGTTTTCTTGTTAAACATATTGTAGTATATCCAATATAATTATTTAAGAAATTGAATTGGTAAGGAACACATCCCCTTAAGAAATACACAGCTCCAGTCGATAAAAACCAGAAAATTAAATTAATTATTTATTGCAAAAACCTTTAAATCGCTAATCTTATCATCAAACTTAATAATTCACCTGCAAGATCTATATTAGAGAGAACCGATATTATTTATTGTTAAAGTAATGTTAACTTAAAAAAAATAAATATAAACCTAAACACATACAATTAGTACTTTAATGTGTGTATATATATATATATATATATATATATATATATATATATATAGTTTACGAAAAACTAGGTAATCCGTATGGGTAGACCCAAAGAGGATAAAATTCAGAGAACTCAATGTAAATCAGAGCTAATAATTTAAATAAAAATAAAAACAGATATATCGGCAAAAAATCCGTGATTAAATAATCCTAGTGAATTCTAATAATATAAAATATTTAAACTAATCTACAATTAGAGTTCAATGCATTTATTAGAGATTATATATAAGTAAATTACATATAATAGAAATTCAAAGGTTCCCCATATGAATAGTTATTAATTACCGTAATAATTATTCTTGCACAATATTTATCAATACCAAGGGGTTTGGTATATTTATTTTATTTCCAAAATCCTTGGTGCCGACAAACGTCGCAAGCGTAATTATATATATATATATATATATATATATATATATATATATATATATATATATATATATATATATATATATATATATATATATATATATATACACCAGCAAATCATAAAAGAATACGAAATAATAACCAAGTGAAGACATATATAAAAAATTATAATAATCAACAAGAAAAAAAAACGAAAGTCAAAATCGCTGCAAGTGAAAACAAAGTGCAAAGTGAAAAACGACGAAACGGACAGATGACCACGTCAGTCTACAGGTGCTTACATAATCGCCGAGGGGAGCATGGGCGCCCACGTAGGGGCGCAAGCTCACACGAGCATGCACCCATACACTATGAAAAATATTAAAATAAAACCGGCACCAATGACAAGTGTTTATATAAAAAAATAATCGAGATGTATAAATAGACAATTGCCGATACGTCATGATAGATGGCAGGAAGGATTCCTGAAATGTCCGTCTGCTAATTCTCAAGTCGGGATGCAGAAAATGACAACGATATATATATATATATATATATATATAAACTATAACTATATAAACTAGGGTTAAAGAAAGACTTGGGAATTTTAAATCTGTATAAATATTTCAATAGTTAAAAAAGATTTTTTTAGATATAGTTAAAAAAAACTTTTTAAACATCTAAAATATTATCGTTAGATTTACGTTAGAAATATTCAAACAAAGTTGCATTCCACATCACTTGACGCCCGCGTCTCGTGACGGACGCTACTTGAAAACAAACTTCTGAATACAGTTATTTAATTTATTTCTGAATAAAGACCGGGGCAGATCTGAAATATCAAATATATATATATATAAAAATGTATAAATAAATACTTTCACAAAAAAAATCATTCAAATTTTTTTTAATTTGCAACTTTTCAGTTGTTTTTCCCATATTATATACATATCAAGAAAATATACGTAGCTTCTCATTATGCTACGCTAAGTAGAGCAGGAATAAATAAATAATTAAATATATATATATATATATATATATATATATATATTTAACATTCTTCTTATAGATACAAATATTTATGTAAATGCTCTGTTTATAATAAATAGTACTAAACAACATTTACCGGCCAGATTGTCCGCTAAATTTTCATAGAAAATATTCGTCCTCCGATAGGATTCGAACCTGTATCCTGTACGGAACCGTCATATAGCCTGACGTGCTTTTTTACTTTTTATATATATATATATATATATATATATATATATATATATATATATATATATATATATATATATATATATATATATATATATATATATATTCACTCTATGGAACTTCAAAACCTCACTTTAACTCAGATTCGGACTATAAGTCCAATTCCGGACAAAAGACCTATTTGGGCCGAAAGTCTGATTTGAGATGAAATTCCAATTTAGCTCGAAAGCTGAGTTTTTATTTTTTACAGTGATGTTCATCATTTACAAGGTCCTGGACCAACAAGTGTTAGAGGGTTACCTTTGGTGGCCATTTGTGTGAATAAGAATGGAAGATAAAGGTTAACCCCAGTCTTGAACAGTTTATAATGGTTGTTCTTGATGTGAAGGTTTGTCTCCCTATGGATGTAGTTCGTTCGAGCACTTCCCGTGAAAGTAGCGGTAGAGCAGTGAATGTCTCTGGGAGAGAGGTTGATGGCTGGAGAATAGTTCGTCTCCCATAAGGGCCTGGAGATGCTTTTCGAGCGTGAGTTTTGTGCAGCACCCGCTCGAATATGACAACAGTACCCCGTTTTTGTCTATGATCAGTCTCTTGTAAAGGTAGGGGTTAGCAGGAGTGTTAGGGTTCTTACTGGAGTGGGACATTTTATCTGCATCCGTAGAATGTAAATATATGTACAGGCATTATATGTACATGTATAGCAAGATGTATGCGTTCCACTTGAGGTCGGTTGACAGCCAACAGTCTTTTAAGGCATGATGCTTTCCCGAGAGGTCCTCCTTTTGCTCCAGATTTGTGGTAGTTTGTGGTTATATCAGTGATACTGGAATGTAACTAGCTTTTTCTTTGTAGCATTGAATGTAACCAGCCAGTTTTAGCACATTGGATAGTTTTTGAAGATCGTAAGGGGCTTCAGTCGCCAAACTCTGACCATCGAGAGTTTTAGTGATGTGCCCGTATATAGTCGTATCATTAGTATATATGTTTACAAATGATATGAGTATATTCTTAGGGAGATCATTTATGTAGATCGAAAAGAGGGTCGGTCCGACGAGTGACCGCTGGGGGACGTCTGCGTTGACATCTAGGGTCCCAGAGGACTGGCCATTGATTACTACCTTCAGGTAACTACCTGTTAGGAATGATTTTAATGCCGAGAGGTATTCTGTATTAATCCCCTGTGCCACATCTTGTCGAAGGCCTTAGAGATATCTGGAGCTATGGTTCTCGAGGTTTGTTTGTCGTCAAGAGACTCACTTTTTCTGTGACTTTCTTCAAATCACAAGCTCCATGCAGCTTCAATTGAATCGAGTTCTTCAAATCATAGACCCTGCAGAACTAAAAGCCTGATTTCACGAAACCTCTCATTTTAACTCTAATTCCTTGGCATTTGGAAGATATAAATTTAGTTTGTTCATTTCACGAAGTTTTGGTGACACATCAAACTTAAAACAATACATTTAAATTCACAAACTTTTCCTGTTACTTTGAACTCAATGTAATTGGAAAAAATAACTTTTTAAATCATTTATTTTCTTCAATTATTTTTAAAAATGAATTCTTAGTCCTTCCCTCCTCATCCGAACACAAATCCCAACGCTGGATTTTCAAGCACCAGATGAAGAGTGTGACCTGACATATAGAGGTTTTAGACACACGAACGGACATACAAAATTTACCGTTTATATATATATATATATATATATATATATATATATATATATATATATATATATATAATGTATAGAGTATATATATATATATATGTATAATGTAATTTTCTGATCACAAACAGACTGTTTCGCTGTTGCACAGCTCATCAGTGTGGCTAGACGTCCAGTTGCCTCTAGCTAGGATCGAAACCCGACTTCGCGTGAGACGGAACTTCTACCACTAAGCCGTCGGTTCAAGGCAGGGATGAAGGTGAATTTTAGCGTGTTTATTTTTAGATTTAGATAAACACACAGTGACTCAATTCTGCCGAAGAGTCATGCTATATTAGCTTAAATAGTCACTGTTTACAAACTCACACCTCAAACCAACAGAGCTCAACCGAAATTAATTTTTCAGGAGCCAATATTTTTGTCATCCACAGACAGACTGTTTCACAGCTCGTCAGTGTGGACATATATAATGTATATATATATATATATATATATATATATATATATATATATATATATATATATATATATATATATATATATATTTATATATATATATTTATATATATATATATAGAGAGAGAGAGAGAGAGAAAGAGAGAGAGAGAGATTTGAAGTTTTAACTGTTCCCTCCTCATCCGAACACAAATCCCAATACAGGCTGTTCAAGCACCAGATGAAAGGTAGATTTTCAATCGTGGGATCATCCTGATTCCATAAAAGGTATATGTCGTATATGTCTATGTAGATCAAGTGTAGTAAAAGTATATATAAGGCCACACCTACATTTTTATAATTATCTAATTCTATAAAAATAATTTACATTTATTCTATAATTACACTTACCTCACTATATATTTCTTATAAAATTTATTCTAAAATTGTAGCAAATATTACATGAATTGTAGCTGATTTTCTTGAGGCTATGTCTTTTTCCTTGTATGTTTATTCCGATATATTTATAAGACATTCAGTAAAAGTGAAAAGAATCACTGTCTCATGAATTCTTTCCAAAATGTTACTTGTCACAACATATATGGCTTTGTATAGAAAATGCATAGACTGTCTCCAACACTTGGCCAAGTAGCGTAAAATATAAATTTTACTGTCATCAGTATCTGGAGACACGGCCTAGACTGAAATGGCAAGCCCCCACAATATGAAAACATGACAGTCAACATCTTAAAAAAGATAGAGAGATCGAAACAGCTATCACTCGGTTTCCAAGATAAAAAAAATAAATATCAGAGCGCGAAAGCGAGAGGAAGAAGTCAGGGAAGAGAGATACATAGACAGAAAAAGAAGAGAAAAAGAAGAAAAAAAAGCAGAAAGAGCAGAGAAAGATAGTGAAGTCTGAGAGAAGCCTGAGTAGAGAGATAGAATGAATAGAGAGACGAGAGAGAGACACGGAAAAAGAGACAGAGAAAGGCGTGCAATGATAACCACGAACGGCACTGTGAAATAAATGTAGGTAACACTTCCTGGCGCAAAAAATACTCCCTCTGGGTGTTGACTTCAATGTCCAGTTTTATAATTGTATATATATATATATATATATATATATATATATATATATATATCTGGCTATATTTCAGAGATGAGGTATTATGTACACTATTTACATTATTCGAATTATTGTCCTCATCATTGTAGCCATATTTATTACAACGTTTCGGCCGTTGTACGCTCCGACACATGGCACAGTGAATAAAGTTGTTGGTTAGAACCAGTGACAGGACCCAAAAACGTTGTAATAAATATGGCAACAAGGACGAGGACAATAGTCCCAATAATGTAAATAATATATATATATATATATATATATATATATATATATATATATATATATATATATATATACACTAGCAGTGTAACCCAGTTAAACCTAGCAGTTTAAGTTTAAATGAACCCGGCCGGAAATCAATGTTACTAACAACAATTGGGTGCAACTGATACACATCCCCAAATGGGGTGTTAACAATTTGAATGGGGTGTGGCCCTGAAAAGGGCCGTTTTGCGTTCTCAGTCTTGCAAAGAAGGAACCCCTTCCATAGACCGTGATAATAATTATATACGAAAGTTTTTATTTATAATATAATTTAATTATAATTCTAATAATATTTTGCGTTAGATTTCAATTCTCTAAATTTACTGTACGCTGTTTTTTACAGACATTAAATTTTGCTTTTCATTTTTGAGCAAAGTATTTTTTCGATTTTTCACCTTGAAGCTTGTTATTTTCCCAGCCAATTTGGACTCAAAACTGGCACTGAAGAATTATCTATCAAACAAATAAAAATTCATCGAAATCGGATGAAAACAGTGGAAACCCATAAACAACATCCGATCAGACCCCCCCCCACACACACACACACATTTTGAGAATTATAGATATAGATATTAACATAGTCCTCAAGAAACTATTTTGATCGAACTTATTTCTCTCGCAAATTCATCGAAATCAGCGTCCTTTAATATTTTTCTCAATCTGTTATTAACAAGATGAATATAATTTTCCTTTTATTTGCACATATTTTCTCAATCACCGAATAGTTGACGGGAGACAACCAGATTTTCTCCTCCTGTAATTTGACTAGGAAAAAATATATTCAACGTTAACACAAATCGCACGCGTACCTTCTTGGAAAATGGCAGAAAAACTGATTGATACCATTTACACGTCATCATGTTCACTTCGAAAGAGACGAGGAGGTCTTTTTGCCGAAATAAGTTTCTATCAATTTCCCGTTGTTGGGAATAAAATAAACGTATTCATTTCCCCGATAATAAATGTCCATTTTCACTTTTACGTTTGGAGCCAGTTTCTATGGTTGGTCATTCCTGTTATAGATTTAATGTTTACAGAAAATATCATATGACGGTCGTAAAGTCGAACTGAGAATTGGCAAAAAAAAAAAAATGCGTGTGAAAATTTGAAAGCTGAATAGTAAACGGAGTTGATGGTTTGGGCGGTGTTCTTATATTTGGATATTTACTCCAGTGCCATTGGTCAAAATTGTTAGGAGCACAAATGATCATTTCTATAGATAGCAAAGTCTCTAAAGACTTCGAGTACAATCACAACCAAATACGATGGGGCAGAAGCCAAATTCATGTGTGAAAAGAGAAAAAGATAACCGTCTGATCATCCCAAAGTGCTTCTTGAGAAGATCGAAGCATCAAGAGCCTGGGATGTTTTGTTCTTCTCTGATGAGAATAACTCTGATCACGCCCAAAATGTCAATGGAAAGAATAACAGACGGTCATGCATCGTAATAATATTCCGGCATCTCTAAAGGTACTCACTTCTTTCCTCAAGTTTTAAGGGTCAACGCTGCTGACTATAAGGAGGTGTTGGAGAAAGCTGTTAGGTATAGGATAGAAAACATAATCAAAAGAAGATGGTACACTTAACATTATTATGCGCCATTTTATTACCTGTAAGATCTCGTAACTTCCAAATATATGCCGAAATCCGAATCCTGTTGACTAGACCAGATGTGGTGTAGTCAAAAGTGAAGTCAATCTTTATCTCTCATAAAACTATAAAATACCCGCCATAATCGGCACAATATCTAAAATAGTTCAAGGTAAGTGATTAATTATTTTTAACAAAGATGTTCACCTTGTACAAGGCGCAAAAGTCACTCGAGGTATAGGGTTCAAGAGTAAATGGCCCCACCCAGACAAGGTGATAATGCCACCAAAACGCAATCGGCCACCGGAAGAGAGTGAAGGAATTAGAGAGAACTTGAACCCAAATTCTAAACATTGAAGAATGGATAAACCGATACTCCTGTTCCAAAGATCGATGTGGAGTGTGAACCGGTCGATGTAGATAAATATAATCTGATTCAGACATGTACACGTTTCAGACATTTTATTGAATAGTCATCGATGCTAATAGCAGATTCGTTACTTACATACGCGTCTTTTACTGAATCGTTGAAAATGTCCCCAAAGAACTGAGAATTCCTGTAGTATAGAAAGCTTTTAGCCTGACTTAAAATTTGAACACTAAATTGTTTATCTAGAGAGATATAAGAAAAAATCTCCCTTTGCTCAAGCAAAGAAATATCTTCTGGCCAGTCAAGATGAAGTCAGATGACTGCTACAACATACATAAAACAGTGGTTAAAAGATTTAACATAGGAAGAAAAAATCCATTCCTTTATATAATACGTGGAAATAACTATTCTTCGCCTGTTGAAGGTCACAAGACCCGAAAAACGTATAGCAAAATATATAGAATAAAGTATATGAAAAAATAACAAAAAAAAACTCCACATTATAATTAAAAAATTTTGTAGCATTTTTTCTTTAAAATATACACTTTTCTCTCGTTGGAACATCTATAAAGTCTTCGTTCTTGGCGTGTTTATTCGCAGAGTAAATACGTAAAAATTCGTCTTACTTTTTACCGCGTGCCGATCGCTTAGGGGGAAATCTGCGACTGCTGCCGAATCAGTCGGGTTTCGATCCCATCTTGAAGCAATCGAATGTCTAGCCACAGTGATGAGCTTCGAAACATTCTGTCTGTGGATGATAATATATATATATATATATATATATATATATATATATATATATATATATATATATATATATATATATATATATATATATTATAAAGAGTTAATCATACAAAAAGTAAATTAGTAAATTTAATTATATAAAATGGCGAAATCCCTTCGCAAAGAAAATTATGTTATGTATATATATATATATATATATATATATATATACTAGCGATTTTTGTATAGAATCTCCTGCTATTAGAATGGACTGTCTTAATGTAGAGAATGATATAGGGATGTTTTAGAATACGTATCTTTGAATTATGTTATATCAAATATATGACAAATTATAGTTCGAAAATTATCCGCGCTTTTTAGATGGGACAATCATCATTTCCGACTATTTTTAAATCAATGGGTCGATGAACATTTTCAATAATTCGTTTATGCATCGTCACTATTTTCTTGTCGTATATTTTTTCTATTAACATCTGAGTGTCCATCAGAGAAAGATGATGATCGATTAATCTCTCATGTCTTCAACATAGAGTGTGTTCCTTTGAGAATTTTCTATAAATATTGCCTCATAGCAATATTGCCTCCGTCCAACAAATATACAACTTCCATTATATACAATAATTGAATGACCTAGACTTCTTCCCCGACAGTTGTGGATGGAAGACAAAGAAAATAATAGAATATGATACGATTAAGTAATTGCAACAAAAGCAAATAAGACAACGGACTTTGATCGGACGCGATTGAAATATTTGATTCATTTTGATAAAAGCAAGGTTTGCTTCGATGTCTTGGCTATGTACAGACGTTTTCAAAACGATGGCCCGGAGACGAGGAGCTTGCAGTTCCAGTCAATAATATTGCATTATTGAATTTTGTAAAATATTTAATCAGTTTTTTGTTAACCTTTAGTTATTTTTTATGATAAATGTCGGATTTACTGTAACCTGTATGCAGCTGATTTAATGCCATTTTGTTTCTTTTACCAAGAATTACTTTTCAATATAAAGGGACGTCCTGGGTATGACGATAAACTACATCCGCGTCCTGGGTATGACGATAAACTACATCCGCGTCCTGGGTATGACGATAAACTACATCCGCGTCCTGGGTATGACGATAAACTACATCCGCGTCCTGGGTATGACGATAAACTACGTCCGCGTCCTGGCTATGACGATAAACAACGTCCGCGTCCTGGGTATGACGATAAACTACATCCGCGTCCTGGGTATGACGATAAACTACGTCCGCGTCCTGGCTATGACGATAAACTACGTCCGCGTCCTGGGTATGACGATAAACTACATCCGCGTCCTGGGTATGACGATAAACTACATCCGCCTCCTGGGTATGACGATAAACTACATCCGCGTCCTGGGTATGACGATAAACTACATCCGCGTCCTGGGTATGACGATAAACTACGTCCGCGTCCTGGCTATGACGATAAACTACGTCCGCGTCCTGGGTATGACGATAAACTACATCCGCGTCCTGGGTATGACGATAAACTACATCCGCGTCCTGGGTATGACGATAAACTACATCCGCGTCCTGGGTATGACGATAAACTACGTCCGCGTCCTGGGTATGACGATAAACTACGTCCGCGTCCTGGGTATGACGATAAACTACATCCGCGTCCTGGGTATGACGATAAACTACGTCCGCGTCCTGGCTATGACGATAAACTACGTCCCCGTCCTGGGTATGACGATAAACTACATCCGCGTCCTGGGTATGACGATAAACTACGTCCGCGTCCTGGCTATGACGATAAACTACGTCCGCGTCCTGGGTATGACGATAAACTACATCCGCGTCCTGGGTATGACGATAAACTACATCCGCGTCCTGGGTATGACGATAAACTACATCCGCGTCCTGGGTATGACGATAAACTACGTCCGCGTCCTGGGTATGACGATAAACTACATCCGCGGCCTGGGTATGACGATAAACTACATCCGCGTCCTGGGTATGACGATAAACTACGTCCGCGTCCTGGCTATGTCGATAAACTACGTCCGCGTCCTGGGTATGACGATAAACTACATCCGCGTCCTGGGTATGACGATAAACTACGTCCGCGTCCTGGCTATGACGATAAACTACGTCCGCGTCCTGGGTATGACGATAAACTACATCCGCGTCCTGGGTATGACGATAAACTACGTCCGCGTCCTGGCTATGACGATAAACTACGTCCGCGTCCTGGGTATGACGATAAACTACATCCGCGTCCTGGGTATGACGATAAACTACATCCGCGTCCTGGGTATGACGATAAACTACGTCCGCGTCCTGGCTATGACGATAAACTACGTCCGCGTCCTGGGTATGACGATAAACTACATCCGCGTCCTGGGTATGACGATAAACTACATCCGCGTCCTGGGTATGACGATAAACTACGTCCGCGTCCTGGCTATGACGATAAACTACGTCCGCGTCCTGGGTATGACGATAAACTACATCCGCATCCTGGCTATGACGATAAACTACATCCGCGTCCTGGGTATGACGATAAACTACGTCCGCGTCCTGGCTATGACGATAAACTACGTCCGCGTCCTGGCTATGACGATAAACTACGTCCGCGTCCTGGGTATGACGATAAACTACATCCGCGTCCTGGGTATGACGATAAACTACATCCGCGTCCTGGCTATGACGATAAACTACATCCGCGTCCTGGGTATGACGATAAACTACATCCGCGTCCTGGGTATGACGATAAACTACATCCGCGTCCTGGGTATGACGATAAACTACATCCGCGTCCTGGGTATGACGATAAACTACATCCGCGTCCTGGCTATGACGATAAACTACATCCGCGTCCTGGGTATGACGATAAACTACATCCGCGTCCTGGGTATGACGATAAACTACATCCGCGTCCTGGGTATGACGATAAACTACATCCGCGTCCTGGGTATGACGATAAACTACGTCCGCGTCCTGGCTATGACGATAAACTACGTCCGCGTCCTGGGTATGACGATAAACTACATCCGCGTCCTGGGTATGACGATAAACTACATCCGCGTCCTGGGTATGACGATAAACTACATCCGCGTCCTGGGTATGACGATAAACTACGTCCGCGTCCTGGCTATGACGATAAACTACGTCCGCGTCCTGGGTATGACGATAAACTACATCCGCGTCCTGGGTATGACGATAAACTACATCCGCGTCCTGGGTATGACGATAAACTACGTCCGCGTCCTGGCTATGACGATAAACTACGTCCGCGTCCTGGGTATGACGATAAACTACATCCGCGTCCTGGGTATGACGATAAACTACGTCCGCGTCCTGGCTATGACGATAAACTACGTCCGCGTCCTGGGTATGACGATAAACTACATCCGCGTCCTGGGTATGACGATAAACTACATCCGCGTCCTGGGTATGACGATAAACTACGTCCGCGTCCTGGCTATGACGATAAACTACGTCCGCGTCCTGGCTATGACCATAAACTACGTCCGCGTCCTGGGTATGACGATAAACTACATCCGCGTCCTGGGTATGACGATAAACTACATCCGCGTCCTGGCTATGACGATAAACTACATCCGCGTCCTGGGTATGACGATAAACTACATCCGCGTCCTGGGTATGACGATAAACTACATCCGCGTCCTGGGTATGACGATAAACTACGTCCGCGTCCTGGCTATGACGATAAACTACGTCCGCGTCCTGGGTATGACGATAAACTACGTCCGCGTCCTGGGTATGACGATAAACTACATCCGCGTCCTGGCTATGACGATAAACTACGTCCGCGTCCTGGCTATGACGATAAACTACGTCCGCGTCCTGGCTATGACGATAAACTACGTCCGCGTCCTGGGTATGACGATAAACTACATCCGCGTCCTGGCTATGACGATAAACTACATCCGCGTCCTGGGTATGACGATAAA
Source organism: Acanthosepion esculentum (assembly GCA_964036315.1). Lineage (NCBI taxonomy): Eukaryota > Metazoa > Mollusca > Cephalopoda > Sepiida > Sepiidae > Acanthosepion > Acanthosepion esculentum. The sequence continues at coordinate 3,984,914 of OZ038505.1, forward strand.
CTACATCCGCGTCCTGGGTATGACGATAAACTACGTCCGCGTCCTGGGTATGACGATAAACTACATCCGCGTCCTGGCTATGACGATAAACTACATCCGCGTCCTGGGTATGACGATAAACTACGTCCGCGTCCTGGGTATGACGATAAACTACATCCGCGTCCTGGGTATGACGATAAACTACATCCGCGTCCTGGCTATGACGATAAACTACATCCGCGTCCTGGGTATGACGATAAAATACATCCGCGTCCTGGGTATGACGATAAACTACATCCGCGTCCTGGGTATGACGATAAACTACATCCGCGTCCTGAGTATGACGATAAACTACATCCGCGTCCTGGGTATGACGATAAACTACGTCCGCGTCCTGGGTATAACGATAAACTACGTCCAACCAAAAGGCCGTCGATCCGATCAATCGGCTGGTCATGTCATGCCTCATCACATCTAACCCATCCCAAAACACCTACAACTTACAATTAACTTTCCCACCCAAACCTTACACTAAATATACTAACACCTTACCCCTAAAATGTGATGGAATGCGGTGGCTTAGGGTCACTCAGTAGAAAAAAATTAAACAATGATGTTGCCAGGGATACGTTTTTGAAACAATGATGTTGCCAGGGATACGTTTTTGAAACAATGATGTTGCCAGGGATACGTTTTTGAAACAATGATGTTGCCAACTACACTTTTTTGAAACAATGATATTACTAGTCATAAGTTTATGAAACAATGATGTTGCCAGGGATACGTTTTTGATATATCTAGTAAATACTGGATCTGGCATTAAATAACCCATAGTGGTTGATATGCCATAAAACCCCAAACAAACAAACAAACAATATAAAAGGTTTCATTTACATTTGTTTTAATTCATTTCAGGGCGATATATAAAAACATTATTGTTTCCACAGATAGTATCCGTGGTTTAAAATTATACGTAAATTTTAAATCAAATTTTTTTTTAAAAATATATGGTTACCAAGAGAAGGAAAATCCCAACATACATATTACTCATTGGTGATAAGAATGAAGCACAAAATATTAAATATTTGACAAGGGTTTTAACAGAAAGCAAAAAATTACAACAGCGAAATCTGAAGACGCATTGGGATAGCGAAAGCTGTTTTCCAAAATCTAAGAAAATAATTAAGAAATTAAATTTCGTTAGAAACGATCAGAATAGTATTGAACTGTTACGTAATATCAGTCGGCAGATATGACAGTGAAGCAGCAACAAAATGTGGTCCTACAGAAGGATGTTGAAAATACTATGGACCGAATATTCGAGTAACGGCGAACTTTTAGAAATAGGGATAAAAAGGAAACTAAAGATCAGAAAAATATAGTTTAAAATTATTGGAGACAATAAGCCCAGATTTCTCTGCTATTTACGAATGTATAAGTTATCTAGATATACATGTAAAATCGAATGACTTCCGAACGTAAGCATTCATGATACCCTGCAGATATATTTATTTTATTATCTGTGAATAACATTAACCTCTTCGAAAATATGTAGAGGATGTTTCCGATTCATTTAACAAATTTCAATGTATTTATTTGAAAGGTTGGCTAATTCTAAAGCTCTAGAACATACCATTTTATTTCTTTATTTAAGCTATTCACCCGAAGCAATACGGGAGTGCCACTAGCACGAAAATGGTTACAGAGGACTGAAAATAAGAATAAAGAGGCGTGTTTGAGGAAAGAATACAGGGAAGGACGGGGAACAAGCTCACGGTGTCAGATGGCGATTGGCATTACACTTGAATATTTGAGGATTATAGTTATCAGGAAAGCAAGCAAGAGGAAGGTAGTTCCACAGACGGGAAGTGCGATAGAAGCTGTTTGAGTAAAAGAAACGGTTATATCTAACCGTTTCGACAATGGGACCAAGATTCCAGCCTAGTTGCTCGCTTAAATTCTTGCAGTCTGGGAACCAGCGAGAATAGCTCGTCGGGACTGCTGCCGTGAAAATATTGTAGAAGAGAAAGAGAGATGCCACGACACGTCAGTAAGAAAGCGACTGTAGACAAGATGCCAGATCGGGACCTAACAAATTGCATATTCGTCTCTGGATTTTGTCGAGGATCGCCAGACATACAGCGGGGAGCAACAGACCATATCTTACAGCAATATCCCATGCAAGGACTGATGGTTGATTTATAGATTTGAAGGATGGACTTGGACAAGAAAAACCTTCTGGCACGACACCTAGAACCAAATTTCCTTGCGGAAGATAAAGCTATTGATTCAATGTATTTATTCCATCTCATGTCAGTGGGAATCAGTAATTCTGATGGGAGGCAGGGAGGGTTCTCTGTCGTGGGGAAAGGAAAGCAGTTTCGTTTTGGAGGCATTAAAGTTTACAACCCATTTCCTGTCCCAGAAAACCACAGATTGGAGGTCCTTTTCGAGACCAGCGGCCAGGTTCATTTTGTCAACGATACCAGATTTACTATTGAGGCAGGAGTAAATAAAGTGTCCTTCGCGTAGATGCCTACTTGGAATTGATGATATTGAGAAGGTCATTAGTGAAGATCAGGAACAGCGGAGGGCCCAAGATAGAGCCTTGGGGGACACCAGCGTTCGTGATAAAGGAGCTGGAGTAGAACCCGGTTCGGTCGATCATTATTTTACGGTTTGACAGGAATGATTGTATTATGTCAAATAATCATCCTGTATTACCGTATCGCTGAAGCTTACGAAGAAGGATGGCATGCCAAACCCTATCAAACGCTTTAGAGATATCTAGAGTCACGCCTCGATTTTATTCGTTATTGTGAAGTGCTTGGTATACAAATTCAGTTATGGCTGTGAGCACGTCAGCGGTAGATCGGGCAAAGCGGAAACCACATTGATTGTCGGACAGCAGATTATGTAAAGTAAGGTGCTTAACCACTTCGGATTGGATGAAAATCTTGGAGATTTTACCGAATAATGGTAGGAGACTGATGGGACGGTAGTTAGTCGGGTCAGAAGGGTCGCCAGAGTTTTAAAGACAGGCACAACAGATAAGGACTTCCAACAGGCTGGAACAGTCGGTGAGGTAGTAGTTGCAAAGTTTGGAGAGAAGAGGGGCCAATTCACGAGCACATTTCTTCAGGACAATGACCGGTATCACATTCCCACTAACAGCCTTAAGGGAGTTTAATTTAGAGATGATGTCTAATGTCATCTTTGGAATCATGTGCATCGAACTCAGTATAGCCTCAGTTCGAGGAGGAAATCCGGGTAATGCAGTATTAAAAGAGATTCCATGCATAGCACCAAACGGTTTCAGGGAAATGGACTCAAAATTAATATGTAAAATGCTACCCCATTAGGCTGTTGCCTCCTGTGATAATTCTGGGTCTATTATTTGGACCTTTAAAATTAATTTACTTACTACAGAAACTGCTAATATAGCGAGGCGTCTGTTGAAGCCGTGATGTTTTTATCTTTATTTATTTATTTATCTATGTTTACTTATTAGTTATGTTGGAGACATGCTGTCTTTATCGATATTTATTTATCTCTCTTTACTTATTTTTTTTTCTATTGAAGCCATGCTGTCTTTATCTTTATTTATTTATCTATCTTTACTTACTAGTTCTGTTGAATCCAGGCTCTATTTATCTTTATTTCTTTACCTATTTTTACTCATTAGTTACGTTGAAGTCAGGACGTCATTATCTTTATTTATATATCTATATTTATTATTTGTTCTGTAGAAGCCATGCCGTCTGTATCTTTATTTATTTAACTATGTTTACTTATTAGTTCTATTGAATGCATGCTGTTTTTATCTTTATTTATTTATTTATTTTTACTTCTTAGTTCCGTTGAAGCTATGCTATCTTTATCATTATTTATTTATCTGTCTTTACTTATTAGATTGGATGAAGCCATGCTGACATTGTCTATAATTATTTACCTATATTTACTTATTAGTTCTGTTGAAACTATGAAGTCTTTATCTTTATTTATTTATCTATCTTTAATTATTAGTTCTGTTGGATCCATGCTGTATATATCTTTATTTATTTTTCTATATTTACTGATTAGTTCTGTAGAAGCCATATTGGTTTTTATCGTTATTTAGTTATCTATTCTTACTTGTTACTTCTGTTGAAGCCATACCGACTATATCTTTATTTATTTATCGATATTTACTTTATTTATCTGTCTTTAGTTATTAGTATTGTAGAGGCCATGCTGTCGTTATCGTTATTTATTTTTATGTCTTTAATTATTACTTCTGTTCACGCCATGCTCTCTATATATTTATTTATTTATCTATCTTACTTATTAGGTCTGTTGAAGCCATTCTGTCTTTATTTTGTTTATTTATCTATTTTTAATTATTAGTTCTGAGGAAGACATGCTGTATTTATCCATATTTATCTATCTATCTTATTAGTTCTGTTGAATCTATGCTGTATTTATCTTTATTTATTTATCTATCTTTACATATTAGATTGGATGAAGCCATGCTGACTTTGTCTCTAATTATTTAACTATATTTACTTATTAGTTCTGTTGAATCCATGGTGTCTTAATCTTTATTTATCTTTCTATATTTACTTATTAGTTCTGTTGAAGCCATGATGTTTTTATCGTTATTTAGTTATCTATTCTTACTTGTTAGTTCTGTTGAAGCCATACCGACTATATCTTTATTTATTTATCTATATTTACTTATTAGTTCTGTTGAAGCCATGCTCTCTCTATATTGGTTTATTTATCTGTCTTTAGTTATTAGTATTGTAGAATCCATGATGTCTTTATCGTTATTTATTTATATATCTTTAATTATTAGTTCTGTTCACGCCATGCTCTCTATATATTTATCTATTTATCTATCATTCTTATTAGGTCTGTTGAAGCCATGCTGTCTTTATTTTATTTATTTATCTATATTTAATTATTATTTCGTTGAAGCCATGCTGTCTTTATCGTTATTAATTTATCTATATTTATTTATTAGTTCTGTTGAAGCCATGCTGTTTTTGTCTATAATTATTTAACTATCGTTACTTATTAGTTCTGTTGAAACCATGTAGTCTTTATCTTTATTTATTTATCTATATTTACTTATTAGTTCTGTAGAAGCCATGCTGTTTTTATCGTTATTTAGTTATCTATCCTTACTTGTTAGTTCTGTTGAAGCCATAACGACTCTATATTTATTTATTTATCTATATTTACTTATTAGTTCAGTTGAAGACATGCTGTCTCTATCTTGGTTTATTTTTCAGTCTTTAGTTATTAGTATTGTAGAATCCATGATGTCTTTATCGTTATTTATTTATATATCTTTACTTATTAGTTCACGCCATGCTCTCTATATCTTTATTTATTTATCTATCATTCTTATTAGGTCTGTTGAAGCCATGCTAACTTTATTTTATTGATTTATCTATATTTAATTATTAGTTCTGTTGAATCAATGCTGTCTTTATCTGTATTTATTTATCTATCTCTATTATTGTTTCTGTTGAAGCCATGCCGATTTATCTTTAATTATTGGTCTATCTTTACTTATTATTTCTGTTGAATCCATGCTGTCTATATTTTTATTTATTTATCTATCTTTATTTATTAGTTCTGTTGAAGCCATGCTGACTTTATAGCTATTTATTTATATATCTTTAATTATTAGTTCTGTTGAAGCCATGCCGTCTTTATCTTTATTTATTTCTCTATCTTTACTTATTAGGTCTGTTGAAGCCCTGCTGTATTTAGCTTTATTTATTTATCTATCTTTATTTAACAGTTACGTTGAAGCCAGGTCGCCTTTATCTTTACTTATTTATCTATATTAATTTATTAGTTCTGTTGAATCCATGCTTTAGTTATCTTTATTTATTTATCTATATTTACTTATTAGTTCTGTTCAAGCCGTGCTGTCTACATCTTTATTTATTTTTCTTATTTTTTCTGTTGAAGCACTGCTGTTTATATCCTTATTTTGTTATCTATCCTTACTTATTAGTTCTGTTGAAGCCATACCGATTATATCATTAGATATTTATTTATCTATCTTTAGTTATTAGTTCTGTTGAAGCCATACCGTCTTTATATTTATTTAACTATCTATCATTACTTATTTATTTGGTTGAAGCAATGGTGTCTTCATCTTTATTTAATTAGCTATCTTTAGTTATTAGTTTTGTTGAAGCCATGCTGTCTTTACCTTTATTTAGTAAAGTACCTTATTTATTAGTTCTGTTGAAGCCATGTTGTATATATCTTTATTTATTTATCTATCTTTACACATTATTTTAGTTGGACATGCCGTTTGCATCTTTATTTATTTATCTATATTTACTTATTAGATCTGTTGAACACATGTCGTATTTATTTTTATTTATCTATCTTTAGTTATTAGTTCTGTTGAAGCCATCCTGTCTTTATCTTAATTTATATATATATATATTTACTTATTAGTTCTGTTCCAGCCAAACCGTATTTATCTTTATTTATTTATCTATCTTTAGTTATTAGTTCTGTTGAATCCATGCTGTCTTTATCTGTATTTATTTATCTATGTTTACTGATTACTTCTGTTGAAACCATGCCGTATTTATTTTAATTTATATATCTATATTTACTTATTATTTCTATTGAAGCCAATGTGTCTTTATCTATATTTATTTATCTATCTTTGCTTATTCGTTCTGTTCAAGCCACACCGTATTTATCTTTATTTATTTATTTATCTTTCTTATTAGTTCTGTTGAAGCTCTGCTGTTTATATCCTTCTTTAGTTATCTATCCTTACTTATTTCCTCTGTTGAAGCCACACTGACTATATCTTTATTTATTTATCTTGCTTTACTTATTAGTTCTGTTGAAGCCATGCCGTCTTTATCGTTATTTATTTATCTAACTTCATTATTAGATCTGTGTGTCTTTATCTTTATTTATTTATCTATCTTTAATTATTAGTTCTGCTGAAGCCATTTTGTTTTTAGCGTTATTTATTTATCTGTCCTTACATAATAGTCCTGTTGAAGCCATACCGATTATATCTTTAGATATTTATTTATCTATCTTTAGTCATTAGTTCTGTTCAAGCCATGACGTCTTTATCGTTATTTATTTATCTATCTTTAATTATTAATTTGGTTGAAGCATTTCTGTCTTCATCATTATTTTGTTATCTATCTTTAGTTATTAGTTTTGTTGAAGCCATGCTGTCTTTATCTTTATTTAGTTAAGTACCTTTATTTATTAGTTCTGTTGAAGGCATGCTGTATATATCTTTCTTTATTTATCTATCTTTACTCGTTATTTCATTTGGATCCATGCTGTTTTCATCTTTATTTATCTATCTTTACTTATTAGTTCTTTTGACGCCATGCTGTCTTTATCCTTATTTATTTATCTATGTTTACTTATTACTTCTGTTGAAACCATGCCGTATTTATTTTTATTTATTTATGTATCTTTACGTTTTAGTTCTGTTGAATTCATGCTGTCTTTATCTATTTTTATTTATCCATCTTTACTTATTAGTTCTGTTGAAGCCATGCTGTCTTTATCTATATTTATTTATCTAGTTTTACTTATTAGTTCTGTTGAAGCCATGCTGTCTTTATCTATATTTATTTATCTAGCTTTACTTATTAGTTCTGTTGAAGCCATGCTGTCTTTATCTATATTTATTTATCTAGCTTTACTTATTAGTTCTGTTGAAGCCATGCTGTCTTTATCTATATTTATTTATCTAGCTTTACTTATTAGTTCTGTTGAATCCCTGCTGTCTTTATCTATATTTATTTATCTATCTTTACGTATTAGTTCTGTTGAATCCCTGCTGTCTTTATCTATATTTATTTATCTAGCTTTACTTATTAGTTCTGTTGAATCCCTGCTGTCTTTATCTATATTTATTTATCTATCTTTACGTATTAGTTCTTTTGAAGCCATTATCTTAATTTATTAATCTGTCTTTACTTATTAGTTCTATTGAAGACATGCTGTATTTATCGTTATTTATTTATCTATCATTAACGGCTCTCAGATCGTATTCATAACTATGATTGTTATTAAAAATGAATCTCTTTCCGACCCTGAAATCCGGAGAAAACATAGAGAAATATGTTTCTACAATTCTTCCATGGTGAATCCTGAATGTAATAAATATGTTTATTCATTACAAACATTGCAAAATAATATTAATATATAAATCTAAAGGATCTATAATGTAATTGAACCTGTCATTGCATGTCGACTTCAGTCACTTTATTACTGATGTAGCATTGCTTCAATCTGCCTTTTTATCAATTAATTTCATCCAACTCTTCTGATATGTTTTCCCTCGTGTCCTGGCTCTATGAATTGGTGCATGCTGGTAGATTGTCATCTAGCGCCCACCTTGTTACTGCTGAAATAGCTAAATACGTCCACCACTTCTACTCCAGCAGTTTGTGTTCTCGTGTTTCCCGTTTGTGGTACTCGCCTCCATTTACTTGCTTCCCTGATACATACAATCTTTAAAAAATTGAATGTAGCATTTATCACCATCTTTTATCTTCATGAAACGATTTTGTCTTTTGTCTTTTCCTCAATCCGCCCAACACTCAGTGTTTTCTCTCAGTTTTAACCCCGTGTGTACTGGTGGCATTTCCTCCTTACTAAACATTCACTGCCTCGATTATATATACTTTGCAATACACCGCTTTCTTTTATATGTCGGTAATTTTCCGGATTACATATTACCAGATATTTCTGTCTTTTGCCACACAATGTAAAATTTGATACATTATGACCGCTTTTTTGTCCTAGTTCTCTCATCTATATCCAATCACACAAACTCGTTAATTAGTTTATTCTATTTCTTCCGTGTTCTATTGTCTTCAAGTATGAACTGTGACTGTTATATTTTCCAAACATTAACTTCTCGTGATGTGTTTACATAATGCCTTCTGTTTCATTCTCAATGTTATTGTAGCTTGTTTGTAAAAAATTACATAAATAATGATTATAAATTATTTCATAAATGAAATACAAAGTTATGAAAAGCGGTATAAACCGGTCATCTTAACCAAATGTCTAAAACAATCTGACATTGAATGTAAAGGCCCCCAAACACACAGCAATAATATCTTCTGGGAATGTGACGTTGTGGGTGTATTAGTTGATTATGCATGTGTTATTCTCATGAATTCAATACTTAGGTCTTGTAAAAAAAGAACTGATGTCGCAGGTACAAAATAGCATATGATATCCAATGTCAGCCAATCAATGGGCAAGTAATGATGACCAGACTGTATTTGGCCGAAATGTTGTGTATATAATAACATATATCAAACAAAATGTGCAGAATAGTTGAAAATAATACAAAAATCTGTTATTATTTCTGAGATGAGGTTTTATGTACACCAGTTACATTGATTGAATTATTGTTGAGGTGTCTCCCCTTATTACACGAATTGACTCACCCAAGGTATACATATACTACTCCCAGTGAATATCCGAACAGTAGTAATAGAGGAGGGTATCACAAGAGTCACACTCACAAGCACTTTGACTCAGTAAGAAGTCATACAGCGATACGTCGATACCAAAGACTTTATATATATATTTGTCTACTAACCCCGTATTCCTGGAACTACTAACCTGCATTACCAGTTTGCATTATTACGTTAATACATTTATTTCCTATATTCATTCTTGGCGTTTCTTATTATTTGATACCGTATATCATCCCGGAATCTACAACAACTTGACGAAGAGGATATTGAACTCACACGGGAAGAAGGAAACAAAAAATTCTCCCTCGTCGACCACAACGACTTGGCGACGAGGAATTCGAACTCACACGGGAAAGGAAAATGAAAAAAGAAACATTCTCCCTTGCCGACCACAACAACTTGGTGACGAGAAAGTGGGACCTACACGGAAAGAAAAAAATTCTCCCTTCTCACCACAACAGCTTGGGCGAAAGAATGTGGACTTCTCGGAGACTCAAAAGAAAAAAATTCCGTTTCTGCCAGTATCCACAACAACTTGGCAACAAAGATTTACGAGGATTAAATACGGTAAATCGAGTTTTTCGTAAGACTCTTATCATGGAGGATTTTTAAAATATAAGAACTTGTAAAATACCAACATGAACAGCAATTACAATTCCAAGAAGGAATGGAAGAGAAGTGGCAAAAGCAATTACTACAAACGCAGAAGGAAAATGAAGAAAGTCAAATGCAAAATGAAGAAAGACAAATGCAACTCCAGGAACTAATATTAAAGGTAGCCGGTAACAAACAACAAAATATCGAAAAAGAGGCGACTTTTTTCCCAAGACGCAGTGTGGAATACAATAGAAACATTCAATTACTCCCTAGAAGAGGATAAAAAATTCAGGGACTATTTCCGACGTCATGAAGACATCTTCAATATCGATTCTCAAAAGTGGACAGAAGCAAAGAAGCTGCGTCTATAGCCCAGAACATTTGGAACAAAGGACTGTACAAATTCAACAGACTACCATTTGGGGTGAAAGTTGCACCGGCAATTTTTCAACAGACAATGGATACAAGGCTCATGGGCCAGAATTTTGCGACCGCTTACTTGGATGACATTCTAATTAAAAGCGACAATGTTGAAGAGCATGCATCGCACATAAAGGATGTTTTCAAAAGACTTCAGGACTTTGGGTTTAAAGTAAAAGGAAAAGAATGTGATGTTTTCTTTAATGAAATCCAATACTTAGGTCATATAATTAATGAATGTGGCAGAAAGCCGGATCCAGACAGGGAATCTGCGATAGAAAATATGCCCGAACCATAAAATGTCGCAGAATTACAAAGCTTTCTTTGCCTAGCTAACTACGACGGCGAATTTATTGAAAATATGCACAGATTGAGCCCCCCTCCCCCAACGAATTACTACAAAACGAGAACAAATGGAATTGGACAGAAGAATGTCAGAATGCGTTTAAGGTGATAATACAAAAATTAACTTTGGACTTAGCACTAACTCATTTCGACTCAAAACTAGAAATTATTAACGCGAGTGACGCGAGCTCACACGGAGTAGGAGCTTGTATTCTACACAAGATGCGGGATGGCACAAAGAAACCCAGAACTCACGCATCGAGATCATTGTTACCAGCGGAGAGAAATTATTTGCAGAATGAAAAGGAAGCACTAGGCATAATATTCGCCGTAACTCGTTTTCACAGATATATATATATGGGAGAGAATTTACGCTTCAAACGGACAACAAATCTCCCTCTTACGATTTTTGTATCAAGAAAAGGTTTACCAATCTATACAGCTAACAGACTTCTAAGATGGGGAACTACGTTAGTGAACTACAATTTCAAACTTGAGTTCTTACCATCGAAGAAAATTGGGCACGCTGATGAACTATCGTGATTAATACCTGCAAAATGCGAACCGCTGGAATACTCGGTAATAGCGGCGTTGCAAGCCGAAGATGAAATCAGTACAGTGTTATATAATACAGTAAAAGAACTACCTGTGACTCTGCTAGAGATAAGAAGAGAAGCAGAAAAGAATGAATTTATTCAGAATACCAATAGAGGAAAAGGAATTTAGCAGACAGCTTCTCAATTTGTGATCACATATTATTATATAACGAAAGAGTGGTCATACCAAAATCGTTACAAAGGAGGATTTTGAAGGATTTTCACTTAGGACATCTAGGAAGAAACCGGGTGAAAGTACTTATGAGAAGTTTCGTCTACTGGCCTAATATGGACAATGATATTACGCAAATGGTGGAAAGATGTAAAGGCTGTGCTGCTGCGGCAAAAGCACCACCTGCTATACAGAAACCATGGCTTAAGGTGGACAGACCTTGATCCATAATACATGTGGATTATGCGGGACCCATAGAGGGTTACTACTACTTAGTAACAGTAGATAGTTTCAGTAAATGGCCAGAAGTTTTTAAATTGAAACACCCGACGAAAGAGAATACTATAAACTGTTTACATGAATTATTCGCGAGATTCGGCGTCGTGGATTGCTTGGTAACAGATAACGGTAAACAATTTACCTCCAGCGACTTCAAAGAATTCTGTGAGACGTACCAAGTAAAGCATATTAAGATAGCTCCGTACCACCCAAGTTCTAACGGGCAAGCTGAAAGATTCGTAGACACACTAAATAGAGCTCTAAATAAAGCAGAAGATGTACCGACAGAAAAAGCTATGCAACAGTTTCTCCAAGTATACAGAATAACACCTAACGGGAACACACCATCTGGTCTTTCACCAGCGAAAGTGATGTTTGACCGGAGAATACGGTATGTGTTTGATAAGTTATTGCCGAACAAGAAAAAAAAAACAGCATACACCTAATATAACCAATAGATCATTTAAACCAGGAGAACGGGTTTACTTCAGGATGTACAGGGAAAATATAGCTTACTGGGAACCTGGCACAATAATGAACAGACTAGGAAATGTGATGTATGTTACAATTTTTGTGTACCGCTGTGTACTAGTGAGCAAACCAAAATGAGCTGACTCATTTTATAGTCCACCAATAGAAGGGTAACCAATCAGAAGACTTGGAATATTCCATCCGACGTGTATAAAGGGGGCCATTTTGTTTTCTCTCCGAATATCCGCTGCCAACCTCTGATATGGAAGACCTTAAGAATTACTGAACAGCTGCTACTGGATATTGGTGTTGTATCATTGAACAAATTACTTACGTCGGATTTCTACATTCAGACTACGGTGAACATGTATAACAGTGATTACGAGCCCAGGTTACGACTTTATTTTTACGGAGTCGAGTCAAGCTATGAATTGTGGGAAACGAAATTCTTAGGCTACCTTAGAATAAGAAAACTTCATGACATCATCCTTTGCCAAGATGACCATAAGGAAGACGATGATTTTATGGAAAGAAATACGACAGTGTTCGCTGAATTAATACAATGCCTGGATGACAGAAGTTTGTCTTTAATAATGCGAGAAGCCAAAGACAATGGACGCCGAGTGCTGCAGATATTGCGTGAACATTACTTACCAAAAGGTAAGCCTAAAATTATTGCTTTATATACTAAACTAACCGCGTTAAGGCGACGAGAGAATGAATCCGTAACAGATTATATTATACGGGCTGAGAATGTCTCAAATGCCTTAAAAATTCCAGGTGAGGCTATTTCAGATGGGCTGCTAATAGCCATGGTTTTAAAGGGATTACCACTGTCATTTAAACCATTCATGACAGTCATAACTCAAAAAGATAAAAAACTAACTTTCACTGAGTTGAAAGTTGCATTACGTAGTTATGAAGAAACTGAAAAAATGTGCACCCCCCCAAATCAAGGGGAAAACGTAATGCAACTAAGGACGTCATTTAAAAAATTCAGAAAAGTAATCCCTTTAACCTTCCAGACCAGGAATTATGATATTAAAGATAGGGGTCCTAAAAAAAAAACAACAACAGCAAGAAGAAGAAGAAGAAGAAGAAGAAGAAGAAGAGCAGGAACAACAACGACAACGACAACGACAACAACAACAACAACAACAACAATAATAATAATAATAATAATAATAGAAAAAAATCAAATGTCATCTGCTTTCGTTGCGGTAAAGTTGGGCATAATCGTGCGAAATGTCAATTTTATAAAAGGAGTGATTTTTGTAAAAATGTAAAAGCTTTTTCGAATGAGCGAACATATGCCTTTTCGTTTGAGTTAGATACTATACCCAATAATAATACTTCTTACCTAGTCGATACGGGTGCGACAAATCATATAATTACAGATAAAACAAAATTTATTAATTTTGACCCCTATTTCAAAACTGAAACACATTTTATAGAGTTGGCTAAGGGAACTAGAGCTAACAAATTAGTTTTAAAAAGAGGCGATGCCTGTATTTATTTACGTCATACTAATGGAAATATTTGTAAATATTTTTTTAAAAAGGGCTTTATATATTCCTAAATTTAAACAAAATATTATCGCGGTTCAGTCTGCTGTTAAAACTCGTGTTAAACTTAATTTTCACCAAGACAATACAAAGTTAATGTACCCAGACGGAACTGAATTTAATATACAACAAAATGGACGTTTATATTATTTGAAAACTATTAAATCTGTGAAAACAGCCACGCACGACTTAGCGACTTGGCATAAATTTTAGGTCACTGTAATAGTTTGGCTGTTAAAAAATTACAAGAACACGTTACTGGAATGAAAATTGCATCTTCAAAGGTCTTACAACATTGTGACACATGTATTAAAGGAAAAATGACAAAGTATAGAAATAGGGATCGAATCCCAAAATCAACAGATATCTTGTTTAGAGTTTATCGCGACTCAGCGGGTCCAATTTCAAGAATGGGTATAGGCACTTATGCATATGTATTAAACTTTGTTGACGAATATTCAGGTCTTATTATGATATATTTTCTGAAAAACAAATCTGATACCTTACAAGCTACAAGAATGTATTTATCTGATATTTCACCTTATGGAAAAGTGAAATAATTAGAACAGATAATGGTGGAGAAATTATTTCTGATGATTACGAAAACCTTCTAATAAATGAAGGCATTAAACATGAGAAGACCAGTCACTATTCGCCGAACAAGAACGGAATCGTTGAACGTAGTTGGCGGACGCTTTTAGAAATGGCAAGATGTTTGTTAATAGAATCTAAGTTACCCAAAATCTGTGTGTCTATGCATTAAATACCGCCGTATATATAAGAAACCGTTGCTATAATAGTAACATTAAAAAGACTCCTTACGAAGCCTATACGTATTACAAACCCAACATTAGTTGTATGCATATTTTTGGTACAATTTGCTACACATATGTCGACCACAGGGCAAAACTTGATCCAAAAAGTTAACGAGGCATATTTATTGGCTATGACAAATCGAGTCCGGCCTATATGATTTATTTCCCAGAAAGTAAAATAATAAGGAAGATAAAATGCGTCAGATTTACAGATTCCTTTGAGCAAGTAAAGGATCCCTAAGAAAAGAATATTAATTGTGAGGAGCTGGTCCCACACGAACCGGTATGGTCTAATTATGAGATTTGGCCTATAAATAGAAAACCCGTTTAAGATCCACAATTAGAGGAAGGTGTTATATCAGACGATGCAGACGAGGAAGAATCAGACGCAAACCTTGAATTAAAAGAAAATACAGCTAATGAGGGGGGACAAATTGCGCGTTATCCAACCAGAATTAGAAGAAAGCCAGACTATTTGGAATGGATCAATGGAATATCAGTGACATTGACTGTTGCTATTCGGTGCAATGTATCACGAAGAACTATCAAAAAGCCATAAACTCTGATAATTCCAAACGATGGATAGCCGCCATGCAAAAAGAAATGGAATCTCTAGTATCAAATGATATTTTTGAATTGAAAAAGGCCCAGGATGATAAAAATATTACCGGCAGCCGTTGGGTTTATACTGTAAAGCGAACTGAGGATGCTTCGCCTGTGTATAAGGATCGTTTTGTAGCTAAAGAATTTTCGCAGATATACGGGGAAGATTATGTAGAAACATTCAATCCAACAACAAACATGACAACAATAAGAATTTTAATGCAAATGGCTGCGCATTATGGCACGGATATACACCATATGGATGTCAAAGGAGCGTATTTGAATGCACCGATTGACTATGAAATATACATAAAACGGCCAGAAGGTTTTGAAAAAGTTGACAATTATATATGGAAACACCAAAAGACACTATATGGGCTGAAGTAAAGCGGAAGAACGTGGAATAAATTACTACATTCCTATTTAATTGAACAACATTTTAACCCTCCCCAGTAGACCCATGCCTGTACACAAGGACATTTAATAATGAAATATTAGCAATTTTGATTATTTTGGTCGACGATATGTTAATTGCTTCAAAATGTAAAGCTAATCTATTAAAAATTAAAAATTCCTGAAATATAAGGTTTAAAATGACCGACTTGGGTCGACTATGATGGTTTTTTGGTATACAGTTCGAATTTAAGGATAAGACTATTACCATGAATCAATCCAGATACATCGACAAACGCTTATCAAAATTCAGCATGCAAAATTGTAAAACGCGGACTACTCCATGTGAAATGGATTTAAACACAATTATGAATAATGAGAAAGAATACAGAATGCTGATAGGAATCTTATTTACTTCATGACATCAACAAGGCCAGACATCTGCTATACGGTTACTAAGTTGTCTCAAAACTTAAATAACCCAAGGACTGTGCATTTAACAAGAGCTAAGCAAGTATTACGTTATTTAAAGGGAACTACATATCAGTACCTAGTATTTCGACAATCAAAAAACCCACTACAACTGGAAGGATTTTGTGATGCTGATTGGGAAAATTCACCAGATCGTAAAAGTATCACAGGATATTGCTTTAGATTAGCAAAAGATAATCCAATAATTAACTGGAAATCTAAGAAACAGGGGATGATTTCTATTTCGAGCTGCGAAGTTGTATTGTCGCAAGCAACACAAGAGGCTATTTTTCTTAAATCACTAATAAAAACTATTAAAACACTAATAATAAGTGAGCCTATAACTATTTACTGTGATAATCAGGCCAGTATTGCTTTGGCTAAAAATCCAATAATACATCAAAGATCAAAGCATATTGATATTAAATATCAATGTGTTAGGGATCAGGTACAAACGCAAACTACAAATTGAATATGTTCAATCGGAAAATAACGTGTCGGATTTGTTTACGAAGCCAATTACTATTTCATTCCTCTCATATTTGGTACTGACTTATAAGGTTTTCCTATACCCCCGTGAAGGACGTAAAACTGCATCCATTAGTTATTGTCCTATATTGGGATATAAACGTGAATAGTCCTACGTTTAGCCCAATCCTCCTCCTGAATATCTCTCAGAATCACTCTGACCCGGAGAGATAGGGACTATTTTAATGGGTCCCAGCTATGGGTAAAATAACAACTCTTTCCACCTTTTTTTGTTGTGATCACAACCTAATTTTATAATATTGGTGTTAATGTTTATTAACCTAAAGTACTTAATGGTGAACAAATGATATACCTAATTTTTGGGGATATTAATTTTTAATTTAAAAAAAAATGATTTTATGAATATTAAGAAGAGAAAAAAATAATTATTTGATGAATGATAAAAAAATAAATAAATAAATTTACTTTTATTAATGCTAAAGTATTTGTTTCATATAAACATTGACTTTACTAATATTTTGAAAGAAGATTCCATAATGTACCCAAAAATGGGAGGGGTACAATTTTTGTTTACCCCTGTGTACTAGTGAGCAAACCAAAATGAGCTGACTCATTTTATAGTCCACCAATAGAAGAGTAACCAATCAGAAGACTTGGAACATTACATCCGACGTGTATAAAGGCGGCCATTTTGTTTTCTCTCCGAATATCCACTGCCAACCTCTGATATGGAAGACCTTAAGAATTACAGCTTCTACTGGATATTGGTGTTGTTTCATTGAACAAATTACTTACGTTAGATTTCTACATTCAGACGGTGAACATGTATAACAATGTACACAGTACAAGGCGAAAAGTTTACCCACAGAAGACATATTGACCAAATACAAAAAGACGGGTTGAGGAGCCAAGCTCGTCACCTACAGAAAATGACGATTCAATGGATGCAATCTTTGAAGCTTTTGAGATTCAAAGGCCACAGGAAGACACAGAAAGTAGAAGGTCAAACAGGAAGAGAAAATTTACCGAACCTCTGATTATCGACCATCAGAGGAAAAATACTAGCACCCCCAAAAGGGATCTAAGGGGGGGGGGGGTTGAGGGGTCTCCCTTTTTACACAAATGGACTCACCCATGGTATACATATACTACTACCAGTGAATACCCGAACAGTAGTAATAGAGGAAGGGTAGCACAAGAGTCACAGTGACGAGCACTTAGACTCAGTAAGAAGTCATACAGCGATACATCGTTACCAAAGACTTTATATATATTTATCTACTAATCCCGCATTCCTGGAACTACTAACCTGTATTACCAGTTTGTATTATTACGTTAATACATTTATTTCCTATATTCATTCTTGGCGTTTTTTATTATTTGATACCGGATTTCCTCCCGGAACAGCGTTTCCGCCGTTGTACGCTCCGTCCTTCTTGTCGAACTGAACCCTTTATTTCTCTCGCTGTGGTAGACTGTTCTAGTTCCACATGCCACATCTAATGGATGCCAGTTACTAGATATCTCCTGTTAATTTATCCACTGTGTCATGTGACCTTGAGTACATATGTGTATGAATTTCTGGGTATTATAAACCAAATGTTTTCAGCAATCATTTTATACCAGTGCTCATATTGGAATTTTTACCGTTTTCATTGAATATTTTGTTTTTTTAGTGTTTTTTTTTTCTTATCAGAGCTCATATTGCAATTTTCTTTTTTTATTATTGCTTTTTTCCGGCATTTCTTATTACTTGTTCCAATATTGTATTCATTTCTATGATTGGTCGGCCCAGGAGATATTTGTGCCTTAGCATATGTGCTGATTCCTTAAGTTTACGAATTTTCCAATGATTTTCTTCGTCTCTGATTTCAACCTGATCCCACAGAAGGTGGCAGTTTCCCTTTTCTCTTCATATGTGGTCAGCCACGCCTGATTTTTCCACTTCCCCTCGTGTTACAGCTTTCTGGTGTTCTTGAAGCTGCAGAAAGAAATATAAACGGGAGACAGGCCGTCCCGTTAAGGTAAGGCTTCAAGAACACAGATGTCTTCAAGGACACATGGCACAGTGGATAATGGCGTTAGTTAGATCCAGTGACAGGGCCCAAAGTGTATGAGTTCAATACCTGGTTAAGGCGGTAGAGAACTTTGAGAGGGGAATTAACCGGCGACAACTGATAACTGACATCCATTAAAACAGAATATTCTACCCCAATGAGCGAAATAAAGGGTTCAGTTAGCTTTTCCAAACACCTGAAGAAGGTAGAAGCGTACAACGGCCGAAACGTTGTGATAAATATGGCAACAAAGACTGAGGATGATAATCCGATCGATTTAAATAATGTACATAATACAAGAATACTTTGTAGTTGGTTAAAATTTGCTCGTCGTCTATACTAAATATCCATGATATTTTCAGAATTCCTTGGAAAAACCGCATTTCTGTTGCTTAAGTCTCTTCTACATCTCTGAAGAGTTAGAGCAGCATTTACCATCATGTAGAAGATTATATATCTCTTTAACAATACAGTGCCTGTTTATTTGTTTCGAAAGATATTTTCTTATCTACTAATGTACAACGACAATTTCCCTGACACTTTGCTTAATTTTGGGAAGTTATGTGTTGGTGTGGTCATGCGTTTTGGAATTTTATGATTTATTTCTTTGCTACGCTACTATGATAACTGAATGTTAACACCTGCTTTATTTTGACATTGCGCATGTAGAATGCAAAATATGACATCCAAATTCTGTTATTACTTTCATTTATTTTTTTTGTTTTCTTCTCAATAATTTCTTCATTTCACTCGTCCACTTTCTTCTTTCTTTCAATCACTTACGCCTAAATCGATATTCAACGCGGTAAATTATATACTGAACGCGATAAATTAAAATATTCTTGAAAAAGATAATTGTAATGAGTCTGTTCTTGAGCGAATCCAGTCGGGTTTGGTAGATTCCCTTACACTCAATTCCAAATGACAAGAATAGGAATCTATTATGGATCAAATAATAACAATTGTATCTAGAAAAAAAATCATTGCTAGCTGTAAACATTTATTAATGAAATATTCATCCGAAAAAAGAAAAAAAAAACTCACATTTCAAAATGTGCCGTCTTTAAATGTTCTATAAAGGGTTGATAAGCCGTAAAAGAATCAAATCAAATCAAACTCATTTCCTTCTTTCTTGCTTCTGCTTCGACCATTTTAATTCTCTTCACCTTTGCATGTGTTGTTATGTTATTTTTCGTCTTGCAATCTTTTAATTTAACACAGCATTTATATTCATCTTCGTTTCTTTCTTTCTATTTTCATTCATTCACTCGTTCGTTTCTTCTTTCATTTTACTTTCAGTTTTATACGCATTTTTCTTTTTCTTTCTTTTTTTTACATTCTATTTTATATTCTCTTTCTTTCTTTTCGTTTTGTATTTAACCTTCAATTTTATACTCATTGTCTTTCTTTCTTTCTTTCATTTTACTTTCAATTCAATATCTGTTTTCTTCCTTTTTTTTCTTTCTTTCTTTCTTTCTTTTATTTAACCTCTACCTTTATATCCATCTTTTTGTCTTCCTTCCTTCCTTCCTTCCTTCCTTCCTTCCTTCCTTCCTTCCTTCTTTCCTTCCTTCCTTCTTCATTTCTTCCTTCCTATATTTTTCACACCAGTTTTATATCCATCTTCTTCCTGTTTTTATTTATGCATTTATTTATGTTATCTTAACTTCAGTTATATATTCCACTTCTTTTTTCATTCTTTCTTTCTTTCTCGTTTTCTTTCTTACGTACTGTCTTTATTCATTTATTTTTTTGTTTTTTTCTATCTTTTATTTTACATTCACTTTATCTTTCTTTTAATGTATCAGCAGTTTTATATTCACCTTTTTCTTTCCCTCTTTTATTTTAGCTTCAGTTTTCCAGTTTTATATTCATTTTCTTTCTTTTTCTTTCTTTCTTTCTTTCTTTCTTTCTTTTATCTTCAGTATTACATTCATATTCATTCATTCTTTCTTTCTTTTATCTTCAGATTATATTCATATTCATTCTTTTATTATTTTTCTCTTCTTTCTTTTCTTTCTTTTATCTTCAGTATTATATTCAAATTCATTCTCTTATTCTTTTTCTCTTTCTTTCTTTCTTTCTTTCATCTTCAGTATTATATTCATATTCATTCTCTTATTCTTTCTTTCTTTCTTTCTGTCTTTCTTTCTTTCTTTTATCTTCAGTATTATATTCATATACATTGTTTTATTCTTTTCTCTTTCTTTCTTTCTTTTATCGTCAGTATTATATTCATATTCATTCTTTTTCTCTTTCTTTTTTCTTACTTTCTTTCTTTCTTCAATCCGATAGTTTTTAGTTTTTCCTTTTATCATTTAGCAGAATTCTTTTCTCTGTACGTTTTTTTTATTTCTGTTGTTCTCGTTTATTGTTCGATTTAACGATTCATTCATTTTTATGTATTCTCCTTTTTTGTTTTCCCTTGATCAAATATTTTCAGTAAACTCATTTCCTCTTTCGCTTATTTAACGAGACATCCATTTTAACCGTTCAAAACACGTGTCATGTATCCGGCTAAGGAAGTTGAGCCTATTACTATGTTACGCTAGTAATGTATATCAAAATTGTTATTTCTCTTTTTAATATAGTGGCACCGCTTTGAAAATGGACGTTCTGTGTCAAATCGAATAATAAAAATTGCATGAAACATGGAATTTGCATCAACCATTTTGAGAAATTTATTCTTTAGTATTGGTCTTTTGAAAATGTTTGATTTTTTTCCAAGGTTCTCAATCGGATTTGATTCTGAAAAAAGACTTGATTGAAAAGGTATAAATTTTAATAGAAAAGATCTTGCTCTTTTTGCTTTCTTTATATTTCTACAATGTCTATTTTATCATCCGTCTCCTTATAAACTTGATTTTGTCAATCGCTCTAAGCATTTTTCTTTTACTATCACATTATTAATTTAATATCATTTGGTATTATTCTATTCAGATCTTGGAAAATTTCTCACTAAGATCTAAGATAGGATCTTTTATAGTTTCCATACTTATTACATTTTTCTAACTGCTTTTCTCATTTTCTAGTATTATCATTTCAGATATCTATACGTAACGTCTGAATTATTTTTTTTTCAAGCTTACTTTCTTTCTTACTATTCTTTCTTTCATATTTTCCCGGTTTTCTCCTATATATCTATCCTCTGTGCATTTGTTGTGACCGGAAATTCGTAGCATTCAAATGTCATTAAATGTTTGTTATATGCACTTCACCACGTTGCTACTACACACGTAATATAATTTGTTGAGTGTTGGTTGCTTGTTTTTTTTATATATAGACGGCATCACGAATGTTATGTTCTTTGCTTATTATTTTCGTGGTGTACTATATCGGTGTTGACAACAAGTATTTTCCTGTATTGGGAAGTTGGAAAGAGATATGTTTTTAGATGTTGTGCGTGCAATAACACTTGTATTCGACAACTGAAGAATTCGTTAAACCAACATATTTGCTTACTTTTTTGTCAAAGATAATATCTCAAAAGACATTTAAACTGAAATGGAATGTTGGTCTTTTACAAATTACTAGTTGACGACGAAGTGTCATTGCGTATGATTAAGTTGGTTGTGTTCATTTTACTCCAATATAAAATTAGTTTTATTTTTTTATTGGAATCGCTGGGGAATATATTAGTACTTAAAATAATTTTAGGACTATTTCATTCTGTTTATAGTTTGAATGCAATTAATTACGATAGAGCAGGTTGATGTGTTTAGTATTATTTTATGAAGTATTATGTTATGTTACACACACACACACACACACACGCACACACATACACATATATATATATATATATATATATGTATGTGTGTGTGTGTGTGTGTGTGTGTGTAGAAGGCTTGTCTCCCTAGAGTGATTAAAACTGAATAGCTACTTCGTTCTTCATTGGATGTCATACATTCATTGTGTGTGCCACATCGAATTTGTGATTTAAAAAAATCACCATATATATATATATATATATATATATATATATATATATATATATTCCATGATCTTGTAAATTTATGTGTATATATATATATATATATATATATATATATATATATTGACCAATAATATTATCAATATCTATATCTATCTATCTATCTATCTATCTATCTATCTATATATATATATATATATATATATATATGCGAGTGATAGCCAAACGTTAAGGTTTACTAAGGGCTACAAAAGTAGGACATTGTGGAGAGCCATGATCTCCAACAAGGTAATAATTATATGTTTACTAGTAGTTTCAGTCTTAATTTATCATTGCTCATATGTTTTCTTGAACGACAGAACCACATCTCCGTTGCTTCAAATCTCTTCTCTATTTGTGTAGCATAATTTAGCTTCCAGGTCTATTTTGCAGGTTAGATTTCCTATTATATTTTCGGAATAGGACCATCTCTCTGCCACTTCAATTTTTATTTATTTATTATTACTTTTTCTCAGTTTTTCTAAAACATACAAATTGCTCCCAATTGTACTCAAAAATCTCTCTCCAATAATTTGACAAGTTTACCTAACTGCTTTGAGCTATCTTTACTGTTGTGGATTCCAGGATGAATCCGATATCAATGAATAACAAACGCCAGGAATGGATAAGGAAAATAAATGTATTAACGTAATAATACAAACTGGTAATACGGGTTAATAGATGCAGAAATGCGGGTTAGTAGCACTAATATATATACAGTCTTGGTATTGAAGTATCGCGGTATGACTCCTTACTGAGTCTACGTGCTCGCTAACTGTGACGCTTGCTGCCGTCTCTGTGTGTGACTTACTCTACTACTACTGAACTCTACTACTCTTCTGTAGTTCCGTCTCGACTCCTACTTGACTGTTCGGGTATTCACTGGTAGTAGTATATGTATACCTTGGGTGAGTCCATTTGTGTGAAAAGGGGAGACCCCTTAACATTTACAATAGCAAGTCCGACTAAGAATTTAGTATAGCCGCCATATTGAGTATTCTCGCCATTTCTCTGTAAGAATTTGAAGTCAAGAATAAGCATTTTGCAATTTGGTATATCTATTTTGCTGACAATTATGATTTCTCTCTTCTGACATATAATACTTAGTAATCTGTTCTTCTTATCCTTTACTGAAAATGTGTTTCAGTCTTCATTCCTACAAAATTATCTGGTAGTCACCGTTTGGAATGGATTACTGGCAACTGTAGAGGCCAATGTTTTCTTGCCAAGCGAGCAGTGTCCCCCTATTCTGCTTCTATTCTACTTAGTGTTAAGCATCAACATCCACCCATTAGATAGGAAATCAGTCTTTAGTCATGAATTTGACATACAGAGATCCAGTTTCTCAAAAATTTTACCACGTCTAATTTTTGCAGCATCAGCATGAAAAATTGTTAGGAGTGATAACATCATAGCAGAGAACATGTAAGGTTCGCCATTCTGTACTTATAAAGCGTTATTTTTCTTTTACGTGCGATATCATATTTAGAGTGGTAATACTTGATTTTCAAAGCTCTCTCAAAATGCTATATAAAGGTTTCAGCTTCCGATAAGATTCCACCATACATGTATAGATTTATATAATTCATTAACGGATAAGGATATTTATAGATATTTTTTTTTTGTTTTTGATTTAATAACTGTTCATCTTCTAGTGTATTCCGAGCGCACGTCTTTTCAGGACCAAAATCATTTATTTGAAATCATCAGCAGCATCCTTTGCCACTTTGATACCAGAATTTTCCTTAGGTACAAGGTTTTACATTGTAGCTAAAATAATACATGTTGTATTTGGATATTGACAGTCACAGTGTTTAATCGACAAAAATGAATTTTTATGCATGCAACGTGTTTCTGACATCCACACAAATCTATTATTTCGATATGTGGTCGAAACGTAAAGTAAAACTTATCCAACATACCGTAACATTAAAAAGCCGTGTTATACTCCAGGTATAAAATGTGAAGCTTAAATCATGTGGTTTAAGGTAAGCTTTTATCATGGGAGATGTATGACGATAGGCTAACACCTAGGATTTACATTTAAGTTGTCGTTTTTAGTATTAAAACTCAGTTGTTAAAAATTAAGGAATCTATAACATGATACATTTTAAAACTGATTACAATTTGTAAGGAGAAATGCATATAAATATTTAAAGTTACAAAACGACTACAATAATAAGTATTTATAGATAGATAGATAGATAGATAGATAGATAGATAGATAGATAGGAACGGAGTCAGGTGAACATAGATAGATAGATAGATAGATAGATAGATAGATAGATAGATAGGTAGATAGATAGATCAAATAAAACACAATGAGAGATACGCACATAATCTTTCAGCAAATAATTCTACGTCAAAGATGATTTTCGAGATAGAAATATAGATATTGGAAAACTGAGATAAGTAGATGAATCGATAGATAGAAAAAAGAAGCAGATAAATACAACATGTATGTATATGACAATTGAATCGACTCATGCGGAAAGACATTAACAACACTGGCATAGCTAGATAGCTAGATAGATAGATAGATGTGAACATTTGCGAGAAAGTTAGATAGGTCTGCATGTTTATGCAGTTCATTTTTTGTTTCTGTATTTTCAATTCTTAAGCTTGAATCTATCTATCTATCTATCTATCTATCTATCTATCTATCTATCTATCATGCCGCATCAAAACATCTATCTCGTAACTTTTCATATGTAACTATCCATCTATCACTCCTTCTCACTCATTCTTACTTTTTCTCTCTCTCTCACTCCCTATCTATCTATCTATCTATCTCTCTATCTTCCACCTGTTCACATATATCTATATATTCTAGTTACAGATAGTTTACTATCTCTTGTTTGTATCTGTCTATTGTGCATATATCTCTCTATCTAGCGATCTATCTATCTATCTATCTATCTATCTATCTATCTATCTATCTATCTATCTATCTATCTATCTATCTTCCACCTGTTCACATCTATCTATATTTCTAGCTACAGATAGTTTACTATCTCATGTTTGTATCTGTCTATTGTGCATATATCTCTCTATCTAGCGATCTATCTATCTATCTATCTATCTATCTATCTATCTATCTATCTATCTATCTTCCACCTGTTCACATCTATCTATATTTCTAGCTACAGATAGTTTTCTATCACTTGTTTATATATGTCTATTGTTCATATATCTATCTATCTATCTATCTATCTATCTATCTATCTATCTAGCGATCTAGATATCTATCTATCTATCCATCCATCTATCTATCTATCTATCTATCTATCTATCTATCTATCTATCTGTCTTCCACCTGTTCACATCTATCTATATTTCTAGCTATAGATAGTTAGCTATCTCTTGTTTATAACTGTCTATTGTTCATATCTATCTATCTATCTATCTATGTAAAATTATATGTTTGTAAAATACATATTTCTCCTAGTTTTTGTCCATTCAATGTAACAAGTAGCTATGTTCAACTGAACTTGCTTTTTTTTTAAATGTGATCGACCTCTTTAGATAAAATGTATATATATACTTCTAAACTTTCGGATAAGCCTGTATTACTCCTACATTTTTACTGCATTTCCTCTTCCTGATTTTCTGTGCCTCAAGTTCCAACTGTGAGTTCTGCAAGCTTTTCTTTCATATGCTTTTCTCCTTTCTCCTTGCTGGCCGATTGTTTCTTTTCTGTTTATATAAAATCTATTTTCTCTTTTGGTTATTCTTTACGGCTTAATTTTTCGGATTTAAAAGTTAATAATGATATCCTCATGTTGCTTTAATTTTTTTTCTTTTCTGGTTATCTTTTTCTTTATTCTTTCCTTATATCTTTATTTTTTGCAAGCAACAACAATTCATTCATTCAGTCATCCATTCCTTCATATGTCCCTGTCTTCTTTGACAACATTCTCCAAGGTCATCCAATCTGTAATGGCAGGGGAATGAGAGAGAAGAAAATAATGATAGAGATGGGTTTTATCAATATTTTTTCTTTGTCGTGATAATCGATTATTTGACTCTCTGAAAGACAAGCAACCAATCAATAAACATCAATTTTTCAATACATTTGTAACCGAATCAATCGGCTTTTATTTTGTCTAAATTCGTTGCATCGAGCAAACCAATGAATGTATTGTCTGTAACCATATCTTCCATCGCAACCTACTCTCTGACGCCACAGCGGAGTTTCCTCTGTTCATTACTTGTAGAGGTGTCCAAAGCTAAACGACTGCCCTTATTGAAAAAATGTATTTAATTATCTGAGGAAGTTAAACTCTTTCATAATTCACAATATTTGACACAATAAAACTATTTATTTATTATGGTTTTTCATTAACAAACAATGGATGCGAGATTAACAGGTTATCTTTGGTATTCTCTAAGAAGAACATATTATAGTTTTGCATTTTATACAAACACACACATACAAATATATGTGTGTGTGATTTTAAAATTTCAAATATAACTAAAAATAGATTTGTAAAAGGGTAATATAAATAAATAAAAATAAAAGGAGTCTTATGTTAGCCCACACGTTTTGTCCTGTGATAGACTTTATAAAAGCAAATATAAGGATTCTTACATTGCAATAAGTATTTATAAACAAAATGCCTATATCGGTAGTTTTTCAACATTTTCACATTTCAGTGAGCCTCATATATATTCATCAGCTTTCTTAAAGTTAATAATTTTAAGAATGCAACGACATATTTACTTTTGTTTTACTGTTGCTATATATGGTCTGGTACCCTCGCTCTTCATCTCGAGGTTCTCGACAAAATCCAAAGAAGGATATGCAGCGTGATAGGTCCTGACCTGGCATCTCGACTACAGTCTGTTTCTAACTAAATCAGTCAGTATGGCTTCCCTCTGTCTTTTCTACAAATATTTTCATGGCAAGTGCTCTGAGGAGCTATTTTCACTGATACACCAACTGCATAAATTTACCCGTGCTACTAACTGGCATCTCCGTCCGACCTTTTCACTGTCGAAACAGTTAAATGTAACAGCCTCTTCTACACCAAAATCTACTTCTCCCGCACTTCCTGACTGTTCACATATATATCATATAAACTCAATTATTTTAGTGGTTCTTTAGATATTAAGCATTCTGTGTGATGGACAACTAACACGATTTTGATGTTACACCCGGTGTATATATATATATATATATATATATATATATATATATATATATATATATATATATATATAAAGTGTGTGTTTGTGTGTCTGTGCGCTTGTTCGCACGTGATGATTTCGTAGGCTAGTGAATGTTAAAGAAATTCAAGATATTGGAAAAAGCAGAAATAATAATTTTTGCAATAAGACTAATATTGATTGTATCCTACACTAGTGGCCCGCTGATAGCAACGCCAGTGTCCCTCTTGTTGCAGGCACCGACAGCGGGCCACCAGCAGCCGGAACGTCGCGAATATGACAATAAATATGAGCATAACAGTTCGAAAAATGTAAATAATAAAACAAATATATAGATATATATTATTAAAAAAAGTGCACTCCCACTTTTTGGGTATTTTCGAACTTTCCTATCCAATTCATCTCATGCTAATTTTAGGGGAGAAGTTAATGAGATTGATTTGTTCAAATTATAATTTCCAAAATTTTATTCCTGTTTTTCACTGGAGGTATTTTTGATATATTTTAAAAGAGTTTTTTCGACCGTTGTCTTGTTAGAATTTGATTTTTTTTCCAATTATTCCTAAATAGAATGTATAGCATGTCTTTGCAAAATCAAATGACATTGTTCTTTTTTCATGATTCTTTTGACCTGAATGAACTCCCACTCCAAATCATCCCACGTCATAAGATAACGGCCAACATCCTTAAATGTTAGAAGTGCATAATCCGCATTCACTCTTTCTTTATTCTCCTGTTCCCATTTTAAAAGCAAAAGTGTCGAATCTGGAATCATCTGTCCACAAGATATTTTGGCACTTTTTCAATTTGCATTTATGCTTTATGCCTATCTTTCCCACTTATTCACCTTCAGTAACAGGGCCTTATATACTTAAAGTGATATACAGAGCAATCGATGTGGTATATATAAAATACATAAACAGAACAGCTCTCTCGCAACGTTTCTGACAATTAAAGAATGGTGGCCGCACACCCATTATTGGTTGGAGTTTGGTGGTACCCTGGTGTACTAGTGAGCAGAAAGGAACTCGGACAAGGATCCGCCGAGGGGTAGAGTCTTGTTCTGTTCGGAGTGGTAGACTGTCCCTGAACCCGTTTTTACGGGTTCCAATAGGGAATATTTTTGGACGAGCCTACGGGCTCGGAAAACCCACGGTAAACCCGGTTTTGTGCCACATGTAACCCTCGTGGGGGTATAAATATTACTACCAGACGTTGATATCGAAGACTGAAGATTTACGGAACAACTGCTGGTGGTATTGGCGATATAGTCAGATTCAGTAGAGTGTCTGACCCGTGAGAGTTAATCTTTAACGTTGTTTCATTGAACTGATTACGTACTGCGCTGTATTCTATATTCGTAGACTATGGTGAACATGGTCAACAATTATTGCATGGGATACTGTTTCTGGAACTAATTTCTACAATGGGAAAGGCGATAGATGTAATTTTTGTCTTGTTAAGAAAATAGTTATTTCCAAAAACTTCAATATTCCTAGGTTAAAATATTAGGCAATTTCCAGGAGCGAGTACGTTATGATATTTTCTGAGTCAACACAACGCTTTACATATATTTGATTCATCTTGTAGACTATGTTTTTACGGCTTCACAAGTTGAAATCAACACAGAGAACTCGCGTGTAATGCATTAGTGTACGGTGAAATTTTAGAAGATCACTGACAGGATTTCAAGAACACCTCGCTTGAAGTATGAACGTTTGACAGTTTAGAACATAAATTATTGACAGTAAAACCAGGTTTGATGTTAGTTATAATTTAGAATAAG
>OZ038505.1:4022093-4037093 GCA_964036315.1 Acanthosepion esculentum
CTCTTGCTTTTAAAGCACACCGACGCGTTCAGATTTTCAGAAACACATATCTGATCAGTTTAGCGAAGGCAACTTAACCGAAGGAATTTATACCGTGTTAATAGATTTATTTTTTTAAACTTGCCAAATTTTTATTAATTCAAACGTTATTTCAGGGGATACCCGTATTTCGAGTAAACGCTCCGTTTATTTTATATAGCATTTATTACGACTACCGCGAGAAAATTAATAAAGAAAATGGGTCATCCAGCAGGACTCGAGCATGCGTCTCCCTTGAAAGGGTGTGGGGAATCATCGTCTGATCCAGCTTGTTCTTACTCAGGATGACCCCCCCCCCGCTCCGTTGACTTTTGACGTATGAGGCTCCCAAAGTTCAGAATTCGAACGAAATAGCCAGACTGTCGGCAGATATTATTTAACCAATCACAGATTTTTGACAGAGCTGAATATAAAGATCTCTCGATTGACTGACTCGTCTTCTACGGCATATAAACCCTTGGCAGTTAAATAAAAGCCAGAAAATATTTTTCGATTGTAAGGATTTGTTTTTGATAAGAATGATTTAGTAATTCTAACAAACTCATAAAAGCTGGGTGCATGCCTTTCCCAAGGTTATTCGAGCGAGAGTGAATATAACAAACACAAAGAGAATTGAGACTCGGCTATCCGATTAGCAATTCTGAACCATTACACCACCTGTTATCCCTCGACGGTTACTTACCAGGCTCGACGTTGCTTAACTTCGGTGATATTGCGGAAACCGGTGTTTCAAGACCGTGCCGCTACGTCCAAAAACGACGCACCTCAGCTTTTGAATTTAGAGTTCTCTTTCTCCTAGTCTGGTTTCTGCCAAAGGCTGTAGGAGCCAAATCTGTTTTACGACAGTGTAAATAACCTTTGGCTGTTTGCTTGTCGAAGAAACGGAAAAGTGACGCAGCAGGCGTCTGTAATATGCATTGCCTCGCAAACATATCAGAAGATCGTGTGCTGAAACGAGCAGCCAGTCAGTAATACGTTATAGATTGTAGACAGTGACACTATTTATTTTTAATCATAATAGTTTTATTGAATATGGAAAGAGCTTTCTTAGAAACTGTTGCACATGACGGAAGAGACATAATATTCCCGTAAACAGATTTCCAGTCGGGTATTTGAAATTTTAAAAATAGATATGTTCTTTGTTAGGTTTTCTCATCGCACAGATATAGTGGTTGATTATTCCACAGCTGAAAATTAATTGACTGCATATTTCTATCGAGGAAATTCTGTTTGTTGAAAGATATTGCATGACCTCTATCTCAGTCTGTTCATTATCTATCTATCTATCTATCTATCTATGTCTGTTCATTATCTATCTGTCTATCTATCTATCTATCTATGTCTGTTCATTATCTATCTGTCTATCTATCTGTCTATATATCTATCTATTTATGTATGTTCATTATCTATCTATCTATCTATCTTTTTTTTTCTTTTTTTTTTAAGCTTATCACCCTAATCAAGGTTGGAGGCCACTAGCACGCAAGGGGTTACAGAAGGTTTGGATGAAGAGCAGATAGGAGTGGTAAAGGAGAGGATGTGGAGAAAGACAGTGGATCGATCAAGGTAAGAGGGTTACAGAAGATTTGGGGCGAGAGCAGATAGGAATGAAAAGTGAAAGGATGTGGAGAAGGGAAGTGGATCGATCACGGCAACTGGAGATATCGATTGACGTTACACTTAAATAGTTGGAGATTGTATTTGTCAGGGAAACAGGAAAAGGGAAGGGAGTTCCACAGGCGAGATGTGCGAGACATGAAGCTATTGCAGTAGAAGATACGTCTACATCTAACAGTTTCAACGGTGAAGGGGTGGGAACGGGATGCCAGCCTTGTATGACGTTTAAATTCATGATCTATCTATGTCTCTTCATTGTCTATATATCTATGTTCATCTTTTATCTATCTATCTATCTATCTATCTATCTATCTGTATGTCTGTCTGTCTGTCTCTGTTCATTATCTATCTATCTATTTATCTATCTATGTATGTTCATTATCTATCTATCTATCTATCTATCTATCTCTGTTCATTATCTATCTATGTATCGATGTCTGTTCATTCTCTATGTTCATTTTCTATCTATCTATCTATCTATCTATATATATATGTATATATATATCTGTCTGTCTCTGTTCATTATCTATCTATCTATGTCTCTTCATTGTCTATATATCTATGTTCATCTTTTATCTATCTATCTATCTATCTATCTATCTATCTATCTATCTATCTATCTATCTATCTCAATCTCTTCATTATATATCTATATATCTACATTTGTATGTTCCTAAAACTCCGGCATTTATATTGAATTATGTATATCTCTCTAAACATAAATTTGCCTTTTTGTTTTCAATGTGTGTGCGATGCGTCTCTCTGTGTCTGTGTCTGTGTATGTGATATGCCAATTAAGGATATACCTTTTACAACTGGATTTTCCCCTTCCATAAATCTTACATATAAATGACCGTTTCTGAACTGCCATGTTGTGTCCAATCAAGTTTTGGAGAATTTCTCATTTATTTTGCCCTATTATCTTTTATCTATTTCGAATCACTTGAAACAATCAGACACGATTTTCCGCCTTCCGTCTGAAATTTAATTTAGGACAAGCTCGAATAGATTTCTCAGCTAATTGCATAAGTCGTAAATCGACTGATCAAAGTCGCGATATAGTGATAAATCCTATTACCAAACAATAGCCGTCTGTATTGAAGACGATAAATCGTCATTAAGTCAAATCGATCAAATCGATCGCGCCAATTTGGCTCGACTGATAGATTTTTACTGCGTCTTTATATTTGAATTTAATGACGGTTCATGTCACGTGATGTATTCTTTTGCGCCAATTCGTATTTTCTCGCTGTCATCGTTCCGAGTCGTTATTACGAACAGCAATGATAGATGTCTTATTTCAATTGCAGAAAGAAACAGATATACCGATTGCTCGTCGTTCTTTCTTTCATTGTTAAAACTCTTGATATAATAACTTGTAATGCCTCATTACTTTTTAAAAAAAGAAATAACTTTCAATGTATTTCCTTTCAAGATATCAAGATATCAATATATAATTTTTTCATCCCGTGACCCGTAGTGACACAATGTTTACTGCAGCCACAGTAGAAGTGGTGTTTTTTGAGCAAGATAGCTTGACGGAGCCCAACACTCTCCAGGACTGTTTTGAATTCTAGACCGGTTGACAGCCAAAGTTATAAAACCCAGTCTGTCCTGCGATTTACTCATAGTTGGGTGTGGAAAACAAGAGATCCCCAAGGTATTAGCACGTAATTGAATGCAAGAGATCCAACTGGAATTCGAACTCGGCTCTCCGATTCCTCAATCCCAGCCTGCTATCCATTACTCCATCATACCTTAGATATACGTGCATTTTACCCAGACATTATGTAACAAGTCTCTCACTGCGCTATGGCTACATCCAGGTAAAGTATTCCATCCCACGTATTTCCGGTTAGGACAGGCTATGCTTCATAGGCCTCCACTGGTCATCAATGATGGATTTGATCCTACCCATCTGTAAGGTAAGATCAAACCTGGGCAGAATGGGATGGAGACAAGATATTGTCCATGCATCATGTGCACGTTGCAAATGGGTCCACTTTGGAAGGAGCTACCAAAACGAGACGGTAATCATCGACGAATTGCCTTAGGGGCTCCAACTCCGAATTTTTAGCTGTGTATATAGCAAACACTAGGGATGCATACTGATTTGTATTCAGTTACTTTCTCCAAGATGGATTACCACCATGTTTGCTATTTACCCATAGCCAGGGAAGAAGAGGATTCATAAATTTCTCAAGGGTATTAGCACGTAAGTGAATGTAATGGATCCGAGTGGAATTCGAACTCGGCCCTCGGGTTCCACAATCCGAGCCGCTATCTATTATTCCACCGTGTCTTAGATATACATGCAATGATGTAACAAGTCTCTAACTGCTCTATCGCTACTTACAGGTAAAGTGCTCAATTCCACCAATTCACGGTTAGGACACGCCATGATCCGTAAACTTCCGCCGGTCATCAATTATGAAATTGATCCTACCCATCTGTAAGGTAAGATCAATCCTGGGCGGGATGGTATGGAGGACAAGATATTGCGCATGCATCATGTGCATATCGCTGAGGGATCCAGTTTGGCAGGAGCTACCAAAACGAGATGGAAATCATCGACGAACTGCTTTAAGGGTTCCAATTCCGAATTTTTAGTTGTATAGTATGTACAGGGTGACCCCCACCAAAAAAGAAAAATGGGAACTTTTTAACAATCCAATAAAACCAAGAGTGATGGAAGAAAAATATTTAATTCAGAGTAATTGAAACCTTAAAACATGCCATTTAAGAAACAATGATGGAATTTTCATTTTTTTAAAATTACGTCCTGTAGATGGCGTCCTCCTGTACGAATGCATTCTTGAAATCTGCTGTTGAGATTCCTCATTGACTGCTGCAACATCTCAGCTGGGATACTGTGAATTTCATTCTCGTTGCTAAAATGGCGAAATGTTTACTTGCTCAAGGTCACTGTCTCGCAGAGTTGCCACTTGCTCATGTCTGGCAATACGCACTTCAAATATTACCGTTTTTTGGGGTCACCCTATATATATAAAATACGCCAGGGCTGCATACTGTTTTGAATTCAGAGTTATTTTCCCTTAGAACGATTACCAGCATGTCTGCCGTGCTATATACCCAGACCTGTGGGAGAAGAAGAGGTTTCATAAATGTCCCAAAGTTATTAGCACCTAAGTGAATGCAATGGACCCGACTGGAATTCTTCAATCCGAACCGCTATCCATTACTCCACTTGGCCTCCTCCCCGCCATGCTAAGCACATTGTAGCAAACCAGTCCATTCTTTCCATATTCTATTGGTGAGAAGTAAGTTCCACACTGACAACTTCGTCCCGTGAACATACGATATCTGGACCCGATTACCAAGAGGATTTTTCCCAGTAAGCACAATCCTAACTTGTTCAAGTCTACGGTTAACCGTTATATTACCCACTAATTCGCATAATCATGGCCCCTTAATCTGTAGCATTCTACTTCGCGTGGCTCTCTGGCCTTGTAAAGACTGACCTTCAGTGTAAAAAAAGAAGATACAGAACTAGGAATATTCGATTTATTCATTGATTTATTGGGAACAGTCTTTGGATAATCCATATCTCGTAGAATAGATAGAAAATTCAGGGCAGAAAATTAGAAATGATTTACACTATTTACATTATCTGGACTATTGTCCTCAACATATTATCGTATTTATTACAACGTTTCGACCTTTCAGTATCTGTTTATATTTCTGAGATGAGGTATTATGTACACTATTTATATTATTCGGATTATTGTCCTCATCTTTGTTGCCATATTTATCACAACGTCTCGGCCCTTCAGTATATGTCTATATTTCTGATATAAGGTATTATGTACACTATTTACATTATTAGGACTATAGTCCTCATCTTTGTCGCCATATTTATTACAACGTTTCAGCCTTTCAGTGTCTGTCTATATTTCTGAGATGAGGTATTATGTACACTATTTACATTATTCGGACTATAGTCCTCATCATTGTCGCCATTTTTATCACAATGTTTCAGCCTTTCTGTGTCTGTCTATATTTCTGAGATGAGGTATTATGTACACTATTTATATTATTCGGACTATAGTCCTCACCATTGTCGCCATATTTATCACAACGTTTCGGCCTTTCAGTATCTCTATATTTCGGAGATGAGTTATTATGTACACTACTTACATTATTCGGACTATTGTCTTATTCTTTGTCCCCATATTTATCACAACGTTTCGGCCCTTCAGTATCTGTCTATATTTGTGAGATGAGTTATTATGTACACTATTTACATTATTCGGACTATTGTCCTAATCTTTGTCGCCATGTTTATTAAAACCTTTCAGCCCTTCGGTATCTGTCTCTATTTCTGATATGTGGTAATATGTACACTATTTACATTACGGCACGCTAACCAATGGTCCGTTTCTTACTACCAAGAGGATGTTTTCCAGATCACTACAATCATAACTTGTTCAAATCTAGTGTTAAACGTTATCTTTCTCATCCATCCGCATAAAATATGCCCCTTACTTCGTAACGCGTTAACTCGAGGGGCTTCTGAACTAGTTCAGGTTGAACATCTTTGTAAAAAAAAAATATACATCTACGAAAGCTTGATTGATTTTATTGAGAAATGTATTTTAATAATCGAAATCTTTTACTAAGAAAACACCACCTGCACGCTGAAAGATAATTACTTACGGAAAAATGGAAAATAGACGTATGAAAAAGATATATTATCAGAGGATTTATACATTTACAATGGGACAAAATTAAGAAAGATTGAAGAGAAAACTAGACAGAATAATCGTAGTGCCTCATTAGGTTCTAAAATAGAAATTCTTTGAACGTCTAGTCGTTGACATCATAAAGATATGCCGGTGACTTACACTAATCTACGGTGTGTAATCCTCCGAGGCTTTTATAAGTATATTGTAGTCTACTTTGAGTATGATAACTCTCCAAGGTTAACAGAAAAATCGCGATGAAACGAAAATTTAATGTTTTATCTTTAATTAATCACAGCTAATGAGAGAAAGCTCATGACGGATTGAAATAAACTTCAAACATATATATAAATTCACCTTCATCCCGGCCGTTCGCCAACGACTTAGTGGTAGAATCCCGACTGACGCCTATTCAGTCGGGTTACGATCCTAGCTAGTGGCAACTGAACATCTAGCCATACTGCACTGATGACCTGTGATTCAGTGAAACAGTCTGTCTGTGGATGACTATATATATATATATATATATATATATATATATATATATATATATATATATATATTAGGTCATCCCATATGTTCTGTCGGAATTTTAACTTTTTGTTAAAATGAACGAAATTTAAAGAGTATTTTATAATGTCTAATGGAACTGAACATTATTTTTATGTTCAGATGCATTTAAACTGATCAAATTTTATTACAGAGAACAATAAAATTAAATGTTGTTTGATTAAAATCCTGCTAACATGGAAGTACCCAAGAATCATTTGAGGCACATAATAATTTATGAGTTCAAGAAAGGAAACTCAGCAGCCGAAGCGGATAGAAACAATCACTCAGTTTATGGAGAGGAATGTGTGAATGAAAGAACTTGCAGAAGATGGTTTGCAAAATTCAGAGGTGGAGATTTCACCCTTGAAGATGAAGATCGAACCGGACGTACAGTTGAGTTTGATGAAAAGCTTCTTGAAGCAGCCCTTGAAGAAAATCCTGCTTTATCAGTTGAGGAATTGGCAATTGTTCTCAGTTCAAACCATACAACTGTTCATCGTCATCTTAGAAAAGTTCCTAAACTTGGAAAATGGGTGCCTCATGAATTGTCTGAAAACAACCTCAAATCCCGAGTTGACATCTGCTCTTCTCTCCATTCTCGCCAACTTGTTTCACCTGTTTTGGTTAGACGTGTGACTGGAGACGAAAAATGGATCTTTTATCGAAATGTTAAGCGTCGGAGACAGTGGCTTGGTAAAGGGGAAGGACTCCTGCCGAGAAGTGAACTTTATGGGCAAAAGTTTCTTCTTTCAATCTGGTGGGATTGCCAATGAATAATCCACTTTGAATTCTTACCACCTAATGCAACAATTAATGCTCAAATATACTGTCAGCAATTAGAGCGTTTGAACCAAGCTTTGAGGAAAAAAAGACCTGCTCTTGTGAATCGAAAACGGGTGATGTTTTATCAGGACAATGCGCGACCACACACAGCAAAAATCACGTCACAAAAGATCGGTTGGGAGAAAATTCCTCATCCACCTTATTCTCCCGACCTTGCTCCTTCAGACTACCATTTGTTTCGTAGCTTACAGAATCATTTGGAAGAAACAGCTTTAGTAATACAGGAAGAGGTTAAAACTGACATTTGTGAGTTCTTCGACTCAAAGCCAAAATAATTTTACAGTAATGGAATTAGTAAGCTTGTTAATAGATGGAAGGAAGTCATAGATAATCAGGGAAAATACATTGTTGATTATTTCAGGATCGTTTGCCAAATTATTCAAGATGATTTTTGGCCCCTCTAAAGTTCTGTCCTGGCGTGAAAATGTAACTCACATTTTTCACGTACGATTTCATTTTCAGTTCCATTTCTCTTCCATTTTTTTTCTTTTAGTTTTTTCATTTTTCTTATCTCACGTGCCAAACGTCTTATAGATTGAGATGGATCATTTCTAATTGATCTCTTGACCTCTAAATTGAAATGATAATCTCTCTTCCTGATGTAACCGCCTGATCCAGATTTCCTCCCTACTGTCTCCTCTTTTTTAAAACATAGCCAACGTTCTCACGATGGTTCTTGAAAGAAATTTGAAGATGGAAGCCAGAATATGGTTATTTGTACCATTACTGAAGGACTGAATGACTTTTTCATCTTCCATTGCTCAGTTGAGTGGGGCTGACACAGAACGATATCCCCTGTTCTCTTTGTCGCTGAATAACGATTCGGTTGAGCTCTCTGGGGAGGATGTGTGGGTTTGTAAACAGTGACTATTACGGCTAATAATGCAAGACTCTTCGGTAAATCGAATCGAGGTCTCTCAGTCACTGTGTGTTTATCTAAAAATAAATACGCTTAAATTCACCTTCTTCTCTGTCGTGCGCCAACGGCTTCAGGGTAAAATTTCCGACTGACACGAATTCAGCCGGTTTTCGATTCTAGCCCCACTGATGAGCTGTGATACAGCGAAACAGTCTGTCTGTGGATTACAATATATATATATATATATATATATATATATATATATATATATATATATATATATATATCATATTTAATGGTTTCGGGGATGATTCGTAGCACGGAAGGAAATATTTTACACTTGGAATTTTCGGCCACACCTGTGTCCTTTTTCAACTAGTCGAGAAATAAATAAGTGGAACTCACTCTTCCTGTGAATATTGTTGTTCTTGATTAGCTCGAAAGTCCTTGAAAGTTATCGGAATCGGCACAAATCTATAAAGCACACTACTCACCATTTTCCTTAAATACCTGCTTGGTAATTGTGATTATTTACTCTATTTACATCGTTCAGACTGTTGTTCTTATCTCTATGGCCATATTCAGGCCGTTTCGGCCATTATACGCGCCGAGCTTCTTCAGGTAATATTCGGTGAAATTTTGAACCCTTTGTTTAGTCCACGGTAGTAGATTGTTCTAATTCCACGTACCATGCCTTCTTTTGGTGGTGGGGATATCCTAGTTTTAGTTATTTCGCTTGAGAACTCAACTCTTCAAGATTTTGTTCCTTCTGCTGTGACCAGGTATTGAACTCACAACTCGTTGTGTCAAGTCACTTTTTTGTGAAGAATAAGTTTTCAATGCCGTTCTTCCTCATAATGTTCCCAAGAAATTTTAATTTTCTCTTTCTGATTTTAAATGTCTTTTTAGTTCGAATTTTATTTAGAATTTGCTGATTGGTTCGGTGTTATGACCATGGGATTTTTATCGTCTGTCTGCTGAACCACATCTCTGTTGCATTGAATCTGTTCTTTATCTGTAAGGCAATTGTCCAACATTCACTGCTTTTCGCAGTTCTTTACTAATTTTTTTGTTTGTTTTGAACTAAATGTTACTGTTACTTAATGCTTGATGATTGATTTTGTAGGTAGGACTGCAACTGATCTGGATATACTATACGAAACTATATCTTTCAGAGTAATGACAGATAATATAGTAGTATCAGTATTTCTTAGTAGGTGTAAATGTATGAAATATAATAAAATATATGATGAATTTTACATATGTTACAAATTATACAGTAAATGCTTGAAATACAACAATAATTATTTGAACTATCAAAATGTGTATGAATAAAAAAACAACAGGAATATTCATATTCAAGACCTACAGGATTATGGCCATCTACAACCTCCTGCTCCTTTTATCTGCGCAACGTTTGATCCATTACCATTCAACCGAGCCCTCGCTCTTGTATTCATTTCTTCTTCTAGTTGCCTCATATTTTCAGGACATAGATGGACTTGGTCCTGCACAACTGCCTATCCCGTGTGACCCTTAGCAACTTCCCTCTCCGGTTCCGCTCTCCAACCACGAAAGCTCGTCAGGTAAGTAACTCGCTGCATTCACCTTTCTCTCTTGCCCGTTATATGCCCTACTTCCTCTTTATATACGTCCAAGGAGTTTCAGCTGTCTTTTCCTGATTTTGACTGTCAGTGTTCATTCAGTTAACATTTTCTTAGACTTCCTTGTTGCTTACACGTTCTGAAATTCTGTGGAATTCCCAGTATCCTTCTGTAGAACTACATTTCTGCTGCCTATAGTCTTTCCTCATCCACAATGAGATTGTCCAGAATTTACTAATATATTAAAAGATGGATGCCGCATAGTAACGCTGCGCTCTTTTATTTATTTCTAACAATTTATTTTCTTTTTTCTTAATACTTTGCTGAGCTTTTGGAAGACCTTTTTGCCCTAGCCCATCGCGGTTTCGGATCTGGGTGTTGCATCTTCCAGCCGATGTTAAAAGGCTTCGCTGATATTTAAACTTCTGCACTTGGTTTATATTGACATCTTGGGCTTTTCTCTCTTGCCGCTGACCATGTGTTCTGTCTTCTTGCAGTTAGTCCTTTCTTGTCCCTTTTTTCTACTACTCTTTCTAAAAGGTCATGTGATTTTCTTTTCGAGTCTATCAATAACATATGATCGGCGTATATTAAAATTACGCACACCGGGACCCTAATCCTTGTAAGACATTTATATAAATTCTCTCTGTAACCAGGTGCTTCCTTCTGCTCTTTTTGTTATTTCTAATGTGGTTTTCAAATTCTCCTAGCCGGCTTTCCTCCTTATATGTCCCAGGGTTTAGAAGTGTATTTTTTTTATTTTAAGTCGTTTTTCTTTACATTTCCCTTAAAACCTCCTTGTTTTTCATGTATCCTCTCTATGTATCTCATTTAGAATTGCATCTTTGTTTCCCATGTCTTTCCCTCTGTCTTGAGAAAGTTGTTTAGCATTCACTGTCGTATGAGAAAATAGATATGTCATGAAAGTTCAGCACTTTTTCTTTGCTTCTCGTGAAATATTCTTGTAACTTAATACTTTACTTATTTTCTGGAAGGCATTTTTCGCTATTCCGATACAGTCTGTCTCATCCAATTCGCATAGCAGACTACTGAAAAATATCTTGTATTAGACAAAGTTAAATTCTGTCCAGACACTCATCCTGGACGGCATTGTCAGTGAAATGCCATTCGAATTATTCATGAAGAATATGATTTGCCAAAACTAATTAAAAAAGGTGGGCTTGCAAACCATTTGGGGAAAACGACTCTTTTTTTTTCCATTTCTAATCTTGTTTATAACTTCAAATATCATTCAATAATTTTTATGAAGACAAATATTTTAATGTAATTATTTTCAGCGTCGTTAGCAATTACTGTTTTAGGTTTTTCTCTGGTAGCAATTAGTTGTTCCGATTGTTTTCTTTTCACCTTTCAGTTCGTGCTTCAGCTACTCGCACACGGATAGCTTTATTAGTGAAGAAGGAATAAAATTATGTTTAACACAATTACGCAGCACCGAATTGGTTAGTTGTGAATAAATTAAATCTTACATAAAGGTATGCAAAAAATGTCTCATTATAACGTATTTTTTTTTAATTGTTTTCATTAACATGGCGCTGTTTTTACTTCGCTATACTAGTTTATAGTGAAAAATAAATTTAACAAAAGAGTATAGTTCACAAGAGGAAATAACTATTTAGTTTGTGCTTGCTGGTCGGCTGGCGTACGAAGCTAATTGTGTGTGTGTCGTGTTATGAATTTGTAACCAGGACGTGGCAGGAATCCCTTTGAAAGTCGAATGTAGGTATAAATGCACATAATGCATTAAGACAAAGATGTAGAGCACGAAAATAGAAATGGAATATCATTGACATGAATGAGGGAACACAGGTAAGCCAGGCTGATAATAATAAGAAGGTGGGGAACTTATAAAAAATATCGAAGGTAAGTCAAAAATGAAAATAAGAAAAGATAAGGACACATGGCACAGTGGATAAAGGCGTTGGTTAGATAAATTGACAGGAGCCAAAGAGTTGTGAGTTCAATACATGGTTAATGCAGTGGAGAACTTGGAGAGGTGAATTAACAGGTGATAGCTGATAACTGACATCCATTAGAAAAGTGGAACTTGAACAGTCTACCCGAAAGAGCGAAATAAAGAGTTCCACTTGAAGAGAGCTGGAGCGTATAACGGCCGAAACATTTGGAGAAATATGGCAACAAAGATCAGGACAATAGTCTGAATAATGTAAATAGTGAAGAAAAGATAATAAAATAAAATAAAGATAATGAGGAATATATAAGTAATAAAAGAGAAGAAAGGAGTCTGAGAAGATAGAAAATGAATTATGATGAATAAAAATATAAATTTGGACAAGGGTTATAAGTAAATATAAAGAAAAATACATGATTTATGGACCAAGAAAAAGGAATAGTAGGAGAAAGAGACAGGAAGGGAATGAGAAAGGATAAATATTAGAGAAGGACAAAAAGAAGGGACACAGGAAAATAATTAACGATTTTAAGAAGGAAAAAGTAATATATATATATATATTTTTGTCATCCACAGACAGACTCATCAGTGTGGGTAGACGTCCGGTTGCCTCTAGCTACGATCGAAACCCGACTGAATTTGCGTCAGTCGGAACCTCTAACCGCTAAGCCATCAGCGTACGGTACGGAATGGAGGTGAATTTTAGCCTGTTTATTTTATATTCGGATAAACACACAGTGACTGAGAGTGACTCAATTCTGTCGAAGAGTCGTGCAGTATTAGCATAAATAGTCACTGTTTACAAATTCACACCCCAAACCAGAGGGCTCAACCGAAATTAATTTCAGGAGCTACTATTTTTGTCATCCACAGACAGACTGTTTCGCTGTTTCACAGCTCATCAGTGTGGCTAGACGTCCGGTTGCCTCTAGCTACGATCGAAACCCGACTTTTCGTCAGTCGGAACCTCTACCCGCTAAGCCATCAGCGTACGGTACGGAATGGAGGTGAATTTTAGCGTGTTTATTTTTAGATTCGGATAAACACACAGTGACTGAGAGTGACTCAATTCTGTCGAAAAAGAAATATAATTAAAGCAATTATTAAATATCAATAATGAAAGAAAAACAAAACGTACACACGAAGCAAAATATTAACAAAAATAGGAATATAAAGAATAAAAGAAGTAGAGAAGAAACAGATATTAAAAGGAAAGAAAATGAGCATATTCTAAAAACAGAGAGATAAATAGAAACTAGTTGCAAACAGAATAAAACAGAAAGTAAATCTACGAAATGAGAGAGAAAGAAAGAAAGTAAAAATACATATATTGAAAGAAAGAAAGAAAGAAAGAAAGAAATAGCGAGACTGAGTGGAAAAGAAAGAAAGACATAAAAAGAGAAACGAGAAGAGAGAATTTGAAAGAAACAAAGAAACAAAGAATATATGAAAGAAATAAAAATAAACCCCAAAATTCTAAAACCGGAGATATAAATTCCAAAGAGAATCAAAGAAACAAAATCGCCAAAATAGAAAGTATAAATGAAGGTAACTGAGAAAGAAGGAAAGAAAGAAAAAGAAGAAAGACAGAAAAAAGGAAAACAGCCATAAAAAATAAAGAAAGTGAAAGCTGAGCGAAAAGATATGGAATGAATAAAGAGAGAAACTCGAAGAGAAATACTGAAAGAAAGAAAGAAAGAAATGAACAAACAAACAAAGAAGCAAAGGGAAAAGAAAGAAAGAATGAATGTTTGATATAAAATGAATGCATATAATCTAAAAACAGAGAGAAAACAAACATTATTTGCAAAAAGAATAATAGGAAGAACGCAGATTTGTGAAATGAGGAAGAAAGAAACCAAAATCAAAGGGAACTGAGAAATAAAGAAGAAAGAACGACAGAAATAGAGGAACTGATTGAAAAAGACAGCTATAAATAAAATTAGAAGAAATAAATATGACTGATAAAAGGAAGAAAGAAAAAGAAAGAAAAACAAGGGAAATGAATTAGTCAGGAATTTCGAAACTGAAAAACAATAAAAAGTGTATAAAAAAAAAGGAAGAAAAGAACATGGCTAAAAAGGCGATTAGAAATTAACTAAACCAAATCGTGATAGCGAGAAATGCAGAGAGAAGAAGAAACACGTTCATCTCAAAATC
The DNA here is from genome assembly GCA_964036315.1 of Acanthosepion esculentum. Classification (NCBI taxonomy): domain Eukaryota; kingdom Metazoa; phylum Mollusca; class Cephalopoda; order Sepiida; family Sepiidae; genus Acanthosepion; species Acanthosepion esculentum. The sequence goes on from OZ038505.1 coordinate 4,036,404, forward strand.
TCATGTGAATCACGAATACGTTTACCTGATGACTAAATAAGCGAGCAGAGAAAAGAAGAAAGCAGCTAAACTTTAATTCTTCGTGAAGGAATTAGAAAAGGAACATAAACACTAAACACACAAGATTAACAACAAATCCATATAATATAATGAATTTTGCCAGGACAATATATTAAGTAAGTCAAAGGGGAAAATATAATAAAGAAACCAAAAGACACATAGAAAAATATATAAGGATCACTTTTGAAACTTATGGCCTTAAAGTACGTGGCGCTGTCCTGAAACAATTCTTGGCCATTCTCCGGATATTCTCGTAGTTTTTTGTCCGAAATTCCTGGAAGTTATACGAATTAGTCGAAAAGTAAAGAAAACCGTGGGACGAAACGGCAGACAAGTTGCGATAACAACAAAGATAATGTTATTAGACCAATTATAATTTGGCACCCGAAAAACTTACAAATTTAATAATAATAATAATAATAATAATAATAATAATAAATGTGAGTGTGACAGCAAACCCCACGAAAGTGTTTAATATCTAAAAAAAAACAAAAACACTAATCTAAATGAGTTTCTTTTTTTCAGAGAAGACGTTTAGCCATCCAGACACCAATTTTCGTAAGTTTCATTGAAAAACATTTTGAGTTATCCAGCTTGTAAGAGATCAGGTTCAAATCGTTTTGCGTTAGG
>OZ038505.1:4042093-4054593 GCA_964036315.1 Acanthosepion esculentum
CAAATACAGACACGGCATCATTTGTGGATTTTCAACAGCACCAACAACTAAAATAATTTATCACATTAAACTTCAAGAAAAAATAATGCTATTTTCTAGAATTTGATTTTCCACACTAATTCAAATAAAAGGTTAGGAAGGAAACTCCCTTCAGTACTGGAAGGAGTGATAATTACTACTGGATTTGAGAACACAATTTTCATGAGATATTTTAAGGAACAGGTTCTATAATTTCCAACTAGCACCCGTTTCTCTTTCAATTAACGCCGAATATTTCCTCAACCGAAAACGATTAATATTACGATTACCATATACAATCAACAAGAGAGGCAAGACTATTACCATTTTCCAATATCTTACCATTGTTTTGGCTTATTTCATAACTATTTATATATTTGTATACTTATTTATTTATTTACTACTCAAAAGCGTGTGGAACGGAGGAACAAAAATACACACACACACACACACACACACACACACACACACACACACACATATATATATATATAAATATTTATATATTATTATTATTAATAATAATAATATTATTACTCTTCTTAGCTAAGTGTCAATATATGGGGTAAATGTAAAAAGTATCATGTAAAAAGTATCAATAAATTCTACAGATATTAGGTACAAGAATATCAGATTATACAAATGACATGACATGCACATCCGCATCCTAATAGACAGACACATAAATATAATGAAACGTATATGCACGCAAATAATACAACGACACAGGAAATAGAAGAAAACGAAAAACCAAACCCTGCACTCGGATAGTCCTGTGGATGAATGTACTGCAAGGAGTTGTTTTCTAAAATTCAAGTCGGGAGATTTGTCTCTCCATGATCAGCCTCGCAGTGGACGACCACAGGTCTTGAATGACGGAGTCCTGAAGGCGGCCATTGAAGAGGACAGTAGTCTAACGTGTGGTGAACTTGCAAGACAGTTCAACGTTTCCGATGAAACAGTTAAACTTCACCTGCGCCGCCTAACAAACTAAGCAATTGGGTTCCGCAAACGCTGTTGGAGGTCCACAAGAGACAACGTGTGGCAGCCTGCGTTCTTATTCAATCGAGTTCTTACCAGTGATGAAAAGTGGTTTCTGTACGAAACTCCCAAGCGTTCCAGATATTGGTTGTCTCCTCATACTGTCCCTCACACCCCAAGACCGCCTATGCACCCACGCAACATTATGTTTTGTGTCTGGTTGACAGGTCGTCAAGTGGTTCATTATGAACTGCTACCAACGGGCCAAACGGTCACTGGAGACCTATACTCGCAGAGCATTGAACAGCTGGAGACACGTTGGCAGATGGTGCTGGATGCCGATGATGATTTACTTCGAAGACTAAATATAAGTTACACATATTTTGAAGCGTTTTCTTTCTTCCTTTAAAAACGGACATAACTTTTTTGTTTACTTTGTATATATATATATATATAGAGAGAGAGAGAGAGAGAGAGAGAGAGAGAGAGAGAGAGTTAAATTCCCAGATTAATTCTATGGACAAGACAGATTAGTATAAAATGACAATTGGAAAAATCTTAGATTTTGCCGACGCGTTTCGTCTTCCGAATTTTCAAGGCAAAAATGAAATCGAAATATCTCTGTTGCGTCTATCTTTTTAAATTTGGATTTTTAATGTAACTATAACAACAGAGGTATTTCGATTTCATTTTTGCCTTGAAAAAGTCGGAAAACGAAACGCGTCGGCAAAATCTATGATTTTTCCAATGGTCATTTTATACCATATATATATATATATATATATATATATATATAGATATATAGATATATATATATATATATATATATATATATATATATATATATATATATATATATATACATACATACATACATATATATATATACATACATACATACATACATACATACATATATATATATATATATATATATATATGTACGGAGTAGGACAAAAATTATCCACACATTCGCCATAACGTATCATTGGTTCGTCACACTACATTCTGTTCATGCGTGATTATGGTTGGTACGATATTGGCCACGTGGTCAAAATTTGTGCCTGTTCACGCCAATTTTCTTCCTCCTGTTACAGTGTAAATATGGTCGCTCCGATAGCAGTGTGCACCAATGAGAGAGAAAGAACCGTGATCCAAATCTGCACAGAGCATTCTTATCTGATCGATGATAACTCCGCCATAACCATCCGTCGAGCTTGCTAAATCTTCTCGTCACTGTTGGAAGATGCTTAGCGTCATGCTGTTTTTCGTGCCCCACGACGAGTTTTAAACTAGTCGATCCGCTCAAACACACATCTATGGAGTAGAGCACTTACGCCGTATTGTGTTAAAACTTCCAATAAATTTTAACCCCTGACACACCTTCCGACAAAAGAAATCGGCCATTATTCTTTGCTCCTCCATGTTGAGAGAAAGTAATGATTGTGCCGATCCAGCTCAGATGTGTCTGCTATTGTCATGGTTCGTCTAATGATAAAGCATTCTAGGAGGAGTTCGGAACTGTCTGAAGCTTATAGGGAATTGGCAGCGTCACGTTTCGACAATAGGGTTTCAATATGGTGGATAACGTGATACAGCTTTCATTCCTGTCGGGAGTCGCAATTTTGCTTCAGGAAGAATTCTCCATCTTGATCGATTGTTAGTAATTTAAATTTATAAGAATAAAGAAAGAAACATAGAAATTGAAACACGTAAATCCCATTAACATTAGCGTTTATATTAATGAGAAATCATTTCGGATTAAAAAAAAAATAATTAAAATAATATAATTATATAATCTTTGGCAAATTCCAGATTCAAGCCCTCGGTCTCAAAATTTTCTATCGACACGGCAATAATTTTAACTATGTTCACTCTTCCGGAATGTTTATTCTTTTTAACAGCGATTATTAGAATTGCAATGAAACCTAAACATATGAAGAAATTGAATGTATACATTTTATTTTTGTTATTGAGAATTTACAACATAAATATTAATCACTATTTGTTTTTTAGATTTTTATTTACAAGAAAAATGTCATATTTACAACATTCTAAAAACTAATATAAGTGTATTGAAACTTAGGCAATTCAATATTTATTATTTACTAATTTATGGAGAAATAAATATAAAAAAATATTCATAAATTTATAAACAATTCGAAAATTATTAAAATGTGAAACATCTTTAAAGGAATCTTTATTATTTACTATTTGATAAAGTTCAAATCACTTGACAGTTAGACAATGTTTTTACATTCCAATAAACAATAAAATAAACAAATCGGGTAAATAAACAATCTAATAAGTAAATAATGTTTATTATTATTGTCGTCAATACGCAAGAAGAGAAGCTGCATAAATTCACTTTCATATATTTAGCTTTTATTACAATTCTAATCGTCAATGAGGATTGAACCTAGTTAAAATAATAGCGTCGTCAATGACAAGAATACACACATTTCAAGTTTTTTGGGCCTGCGCGATGGTCTAAGTTTCCTTAGTTATTTCTTAGAGCATAACACATTTGATATTTTTCGTTTGTTCAACATGATTGATACATTTTTATACCCTTTAATGTGAATTCAACCTTTTTTGTAATTGTTCTAGAGCTGGTTAAAATAATATATGGATCTTACCTCTGTTGCTTTTCTAAACGATATCATTAACCATAGAATATTAACCCTCGGTTAAAGTTACACGACTACTAACCATGGGTATATTATACCCGAGTTTTGAAAATATCAAAAAAAATATTAAATATAAATCTTTATTTGAAATATTTTACATGCAGGCATTTCAAACTATGTACTTTGATGTAACATTAATAGGCACTGAAAAAAACACAATATTTAGGTAAGAATATCAGGTACTGAAAATTGTAATTACAAATAGGCAAATTTGCGCTGGGTACTATATACCCATGGTTAGTATTATCGGGTTAATTGATAGTTTTGGAAGAAAACAATTTATTTAGATATCTACAATGTAGTTTAGAAAGACATTGTTAACTAACGTTTATGTTACTAGCGTCAAAGAGAATAAAACTTCGTACGATCTCATCAGGAACAGATTAAAATATCTAATTAATATATGTGTATATTTTGATAATGATCTACGATATTTAAATCATTCGAACCGTTGTCCTCATCTTTAATTTCAAATTCATGACGTTCTTCAGGTAATATACGTTGGTATTTTGATCGTACCCTTAAGGGAGTAGATTGATCCAATTCTACGGGCCATAGATATCTCAGTTTGATTTAATTCCCTTTAGTAACCCAAGTATCCAAGATTTTGTTCCCTCTGCAGGGGTCAGGTTTTGAACTCACAACTCTTACCGCTAACTCACTGTTTGGACCAATCAACGAACACTTTTATGCACTGGGCCATTCGTGCTTAGGGAAAAAGTGATTTGACCTAGAAAAAGAATTACTAAAGGGTTGCAACTGAAACTGAGATATCCAAAAAAGGCATGGCACGCGGAATTAGAACAATATACCTCCTGGACTTGACAAAGGTTTCGGTTCAATTTCCAAATATATCACCTGAAGAATGCCTGAGCGTACAGTGGCCGGAAATCGTGATTATGGCAATAAAGTTCGAAAGATGTAAATGGGGTAAATATTTGGCACGCTGGTCTTTTATGTAAGCTCCAGGGCCACGGTGTTAGTAGACTATTTTCTGATTTAATCTAATCGCTCCTATCAAATCGTGAAATAAGTTCGTTTGGAATAGGGTCGTTTCTAGATCCTTTCACACAAACGCGGGTGACCCCCCTCAAGGCTCTACTCTGGGTTCTACACTATTCCTGATCTTCATCAATGATCATCCTGGTGTCATCATTTCCCAAGTAAACATGCTGATAACATTATCATTTACCCTTGTATCAATAGTAAATCCGCCGGAGCTGACAAAGTTAACCTGGCCGCTGATCTTGAAAACGACTTCCAATCTGTTTAAATGGAGCAGGAAATGGATCCAAACTGCTCTCATAGACCATAGAGTATCTTTTCTGTCCGCTACCAGCATGGCTGATTCGAGACAAATAGAAAGCAAACACACTACGGATTCTTGGCCTCACGTTTTCAACTGACTTGAAGTGGAACGACTGCATCGTATACCTGCCTCTACTGCAGCGAAAGTTGCGTAACTGTGTTGTGCCAGAAGGTTTTTTTTTTCTACACAAAGTCCATTTTACATATTTACAAATCTACCTTTCGTCTGTGTATTGAATATTGTTGTCTTATCTGTTCTGGTTCTCCTGCTACTCATCTCGAGGTTCTTGACAACATCCAAAAAAAGATCAGCAGCCTAATCGATCCTGACTTGGCATCCCGATTTCAGTCACTTTCTCAAGGACGTGATGTGGCTTTCCTCTGCCTTTTCTACAAATATGTTCATTTCAACTGCTCTGACGAGCTTTTTTACCCTGGTATCTCGACTACTTGAATTTAAGCATGCTACTTGTTTGGCATATAGGTCCCACACTTTTACTCTTCAAATAGATATATGCAACCGCCACTGCTACACCAATAGTTTTTTTCTCGCACTTCCCGTCTGTGGATCTCCCTCCTGTTTACTTGCCTCCCCGATAGCAACAATCTTCAAAAATTTAAATGCAACGCCAATCACCATCTTCTATCTTCTTGGACCAGGTTCAGATTTTAATCTTTCCCCGGCCCCCGTTATACCCAGTCTTTTTCTCCCAACTTTACTCTGTAAGCCTCTGCGTACCAGTGGCATTCCCTCATTTCTTGAGGTGAAATGATTAAATATATATATATACACACACACACACACACACACACACACATATATATATATATATATATATATATATATATATATATATATATATATATATATAGATAGATAGATAGATCCAAAATTCCCTTGACGAGGAAATGGTCTTTGGTTTAATAACAAAATTAAATTCAAGGGCTTTAGCTTTCATTTTTGAAACATGGTTATCACTCTCTAGCGTCAAAAACCATATTTTAAATCAATTAATTTATAATATTATATATATATATATATATATATATATATATATATATATATATAATTAATATCTAAGTTGACAGTAACTATTATGATTGAGGTGGCACGACTTTGTTTTGCATATATCTGTGCTTACATATTCATGGACCTCTGAAGCAAGGAAGAGACTGAATTATTTCTTCAATAATTGTTTCAATGTTTCATTTGCTCTAACTACTTTCTCGGTGAAACATATATTGGATTCGGAAGTAGCCCAACGCTAGCTGTTCTTTCTTACTAGCGCATACGAATATATCTTAATGGCATTCATGGACAAAGTTTAGACACGTTCTACCGCAGCCGCCATTTGTCAACCGGCAGGTTTGTCGATTTGTCACTTCGTTGCATATAGACGCATAAGCGATTACTCAGGTCATTCCAAAAACATGACGGGTGATTCCTTTCCTTCATTACAGAGCACGCTCCACAAATGAAACTGACATTTACAATTCAGAAGCTATTTGATGTTCTTTCATTGCACCTTTCTATTGAAAAACAATACGGCTTCTTTCAAAACCTGTTTTTGAAGTCTTTTTTTTTCTTCTTTAGCATCGATTTGATGTACAGTATGGGCAATCTCTGCAGGAAAAAGATATTTTCCCATTCGGTGAACAGAGATGATACCACCTTGTCAACATTCAATGCTTTCTCTTCTTTCTTTCTTTCTTTTCTCTTTCTCAAATGACCTTGTAGTGGAACGAAGAAGGATGCGTGAATATTTAAGATTGTGCTGCAAATAAAATATGCAATATCCACAAACATAAATTATAAGAAATGGCCAAATGGTAACGATATTCAATCACGACAAAGAATACATGTTTGAAACAACAGATTAAAATTTATATACACAATATACAATTTATTTGTTTGTAATGATGTGTGCAAATGTATAGCGGAAAAGTTCTTTGCTGTTTCGGAAATATTCAATGTCTAAAAGGTTGTCTGCCCTTGAGTAAAAAGGTTGAATTTAACGTAGACAAAAGATTTTTCTATGAAAGCAAAAAAAGTTGTATGAATTTTTCCAATCTCTCATAAAGAAAGTTTGCTTTTTGACGGCAATTTTGACACATAATTCCCGTGTGTATCTTTGTGTCTGTGAGTCTCAAAATTGCTGTTTCTATTTATAGTTTTTAAAAAAATCGGCTCCAGCGGCTTGGTAGCTTGTTGCGAAAAGCATGAGCGAATGTTGCACTTTTTATTTTTTAGCCAATAGGATTTCTTGAAACATTTAAATTAGGGATGAATTTGTGAAATATTTTTTTTTATGTCAGTTGAGCCTATTTTTGCACACATTTTCACTGTTTTGTTATGGAAATTTCTTGAAGTTTATTTCTATTTAATAACCAATGAAAATCAAGAAAATGCTTGAAAATTGAAATGAGTGTTACTGAAACCTTAATATTTGCGGTCATATTAGAGACAAAGGGTATATTCCCCTGTATGCCGTGACTACAAATTTGGATTAATGGGTTCGGTTTATAGGTATGTTGGCAAACAAGGATAAAAATCACTTTCACACTGTTGGTTAGACAAAGATGAAAAAAAAGTTGATTCAGGTTATTCGAAAGAAAATTTATGCGAGTTGATCGCATCTTGCCCTTACAGTGTTGCAAAGAGACAAGAGCGGTCGATCTGACAAAACGAAGTTAACCCTAAATTTAGCATGGGATGAACTTGAGAGAAGAGTGAAACAACAATGAAAAACATTTCTTAGAGACACTGAAAAAAGAACCAATTACCAAACTTATACTTTGAGGATATTTTGCAACAAATGCCATAAATTTCTACTGCAGTAATCAAGTCTAAAGGAGTAAATTTATGACTACAGCAAAAGTTTATAATAAAATTCATTTGTTTTACTTATTGTCTAATAAAATATCAAATAAAAAAAATATGTCTCACATTTTAACCATGTCTAATAATTTTCTTTTATTTCAAGTAAAAAAAAAAACAACTGATTTTTGCACAATTTTACAAAGATTACAGTGGATGGCCTCAAATATTTTAACTGAAGTGCACGTGTATATATATATATATATATATATATATATATATATATATATATAATATTATCTTTATATTAAAACTTACTAATTTAAAAATACGATCCCATCGCTACACAGGAATTACCATGTTTCAAAAACAGAAACTAAAATCTCTAAATTGAATTTTAGAATTATATTAAATTCATTAGTACAGTTTTATTTTCAAGCGATTTTTGGATTATTTATATATATATATATTGATAATATTAGTGGGCAATATATTATATATATATATATATATATATATATATATATATATATATAATCCAGGTAGAAGACAATGTCAGAGTATGAATATAATAGAAATTGCTGAAAAACTAATATTCCATGGTTATAATTTCTAACATTGGGATCGTAATTACGATTCAATTCTTGAGATCTACAAGGTCCATTTCATTATATATATATATATATATATATATATATATATATATATATATATATATATATATATATATATATATATATATATTCAGTTCTCGTCCAAAGCATATCGTCCGTTGACTGGGCAAAACTGAATCCATATTTTTTGACAGTAGATCGTGAGAGGTAAGATGATTAACCACTTCGGTATTGTTCAAAGCGCCGAAGACTTTTCCGAAAAGCTGTAGGAGACTGATATGTCGGTAGTTAGAACGGTCAGAAGGTTCTCCAGAGTTCTTAAAACAGTGCGACAGAGGAAGACTTCCACCGAGCTGGAAAGCAGGAAGAAACGAGACAATAGTTTGGAGAGAACCTGAGCTCGCTCAGGAGAACATTTCTTTACTACGATGGCTGACATCTAGTCGCCTATATCTACTTTATGGGAATATAGTTTTGAAATGACCGAAACCAACATATTCACGTATCACTCAGTAAAGCGTCAATTCTTGTGGGGAAGTGGTGTCTCGGCATACCGGATGAGTCAAGAGTTGAGGTGGATGAGAATGTTCGAGCAAACCATTCAGCCATATCTGCTCGAGATGTAAGGAATTTGATTTGTTTCAGTAGAAGAACGATTGAGAATTTGCTGGCGTTCAGCTGACTTTTTCAAATCCGCCAATAATCTCTAGAATCAAATTTGCGATATGCTGTACAATGTTTGCTTATATTAGTGTTATATCGTGGATTATACGATATAAACAACAAAGCAATCCCGAGTGGAAAGATTACAATAACACAAGAAATCAGGTAACAAATAACAATGGTTTATTGTACGTAAAGTACAAAGGAGCAAGAGTTCGTAATACTAAGGAAAACAGGAGATAAGTCACGGAGGTTTGTAAGGGTCGCCTTCGCTCTCTCTGTCTCACTTTCCACCTTCTTCAATAGCTCGTCAATCCTTTATAGACTGACCAATCCATGTCGGGGTGTGCTAGGTTGTTCCCCAATAACAATTAGCAAAACGTATATTTGATTCATAAAGCACAAGTTTGCACATCTTACGACCAGAGAGAGAGAGAGAGAGAGAGAGAGAGAGAAAGAGAGATAGAGAGAGTGAGAGAGAGCTATCTATATTTCTGAGAAATTATGTACAATATTTACATTATTCAGACTATTGTCATTATCTTTGTCGACTTATTTATTACAACGTTTCGGCCTTTCAGTAACTGTCTATATTTCTGAGATGAGGTATTATGGACATTATTTACATTATTCGGACTATTGTCTTCATCTTTGTCGCCATATTTATTACAAAGTTTCGGCCATTCCGTATCTGTGTAATTTTCTGAGATGAGTTATTATGTACACCAATTACATTATTCGGACTATTGTCCTCATCATTGTCGCCATATTTATTACAACGTTTCGGCCTTTCAGTGTCTGTCTATATTTCTGAGATGAGGCATTATGTACACTATTTACATTATTCGGACTATTGTCCTCAACTTTTTCGCCATATTTATTACAACGTTTCGCCCTTTCAGTGTCTGTCTATATTTCTGAGATGAGGTATTATGTATACTATTTACATTATTCGGACTATTGTCCACATGTTTGTCGCCATATTTTTTACAACGTTTCGGCCTTTCAGTATCTGTCTATATTTCTGAGATGAGGTATTATGTTCACTATTTACATTATTCGGACTATTGTCCTCATCTTTGTCACCATATTTATTACAACGTTTCGGCCTTTCAGTATCTGTCTATATTTCTGAGATGAGGTATTATGTACACTATTTACATTATTCGGACTATTGTACTCATCTTTGTCACCATATTTATTACAACGTTTCGGACTTTCAGTGTCTGTCTATATTTCTGAGATGAGGTATTATGTATACTATTTACATTATTCGGACTATTGTCCACATGTTTGTCGCCATATTTTTTACAACGTTTCGGCCTTTCAGTATCTGTCTATATTTCTGAGATAAGGTATTATGTTCACTATTTAATTATTCGGACTATTATCCTCATCTTTTTCGCCATATTTATTACAACGTTTGGGCGAGAACCCTAGTGAAATGTCAATCGCCATCTTCTGTCTTTTTTAACTCTTATTGTCCTTTCTGTAGCTGTCACGCCAAAAGGGTCCGCTGGAAGAGGGCAATCGTCTCTCGTCGTCATCGACGATTCCCTCTACCCCGACTGCTAAAGCCTTCAGACACACTAATTTTGTAGGGCATGACGAAGGAGCGATTGGTTGTGCGGGAGAGATTTACATATGCGTAGGCGCATCCACCAATTCTCCTTTCCTCCAACTGCTCTTCGACGCCATACACATGCAATGCGTTGGCGTTTTCCGGCATGATGGCGCGTATCTTGCTCACGACAATCCAACTTTCTTCAATACTTTCAATTCTGTTCTATCGTTCTCTTTCTGTTTCACATCATGTAACCCCCCTGCGGTCTAGATTTTTCCTCTTGCTTGGGTGTAACAATTTAAAATTTTTTTTTTTTAAATCTTTAAATAGTTTGGTTTGGTTTGATTTGGTCTTGCTTTTTTTTACGGGTTATCAGAATTTTCCAGGTTATTCATAACCGAATTCTGTCGTATAAGTAATTGGTAGAAATAGCTTTGGTTTGTGCTTGATGCAGAAAAGTTAAACATATGTATAGTAAAGTGGTGTCCCCTTTTTCTCGGTGGGGCTGCCCCTCCGCACGAGGATTCCGTCAGCGTATCGTTAATCCCGATCGACATGGTGGAATATTAAACAAAGACCGCTGCATATATTTATGCGAATGAATACACAGTTCCTAACACTACGTGTCAACTCTCGCATATACAAAGAACTAAATCTGAATATCGAAAATGCCATTCCCACCCTTGAACTAATCGTAACTTGTACAACAGGACATGATTAAAATCTTTAAAAAAGTAAACTCTGAAAATGAGAAATAAAAATAAAAATAAAAACGCCCTTTTCAAGAGAACAAGCGTCCGTTTGAAGTTGATACCAGATTGAATTTTTAATTATTTCTTTTCAATGCAAAATATTTGCAATATACAATGGACAGAAAAAAAGAACGCCAAATGAGAATTTTAATGAAAAACCTTGAACGATCGAGACGTTTGAAGAAAATTTAATTTCTTTGCTTAATATGCAGTTTTATTATTTGGAATAATCACCATATTTCAATAGTAATGCTTGATGATTAGGTTATATTTAAGCGTCTGGAAGAAGTTGACCCACTTAATTTTCATCAGCAGAAAACAGAAACACAAACAACAACAAAAAAATGAACAAGCATTAATTTCATTAAATATTTCATTGATTAATTTATAACCAGATATGATAAATTCCATTTTCCCGTCTATGAATAAAGGGTTTGTGCATTGCATAAATAAGAATATTAAAATATTGAATTGGCACACAAATTGCGAATATAATCAAGAATAGCACAAACACACACACACATACACACATCCACACACACACACACACACACACACACACACACACACACAACACACATATATATATATATATATGTATATATATATATATATATATATATATATATATAAATGATATGTTTTAGATATACACACATAAATATATTTAATATATTATTCTGTGATGGAAATATATGCCTGTAAGTATATACAAACGCATATATACATAATTTATTTTATTTGAATTCCCGCATATATATATATATATATATATATATATATATATATATATATATATATATATATATATATATATATACCTCATATCCTCTTGGAATTATTTTTATACATATATGTATGTGTATATATAATTGCATATATATGTGTATATTTACCACTAATATTTTATATATATATATATATATATATATATATATATATATATATATATATATATAGTGCTCAATGATTAAATTGTCTCTATTTTATAATTTTGATTTCGCTGATGCGGTTTGTTTCTTTTTGAATTTGTCGTCTACACATTATAGTATGAGGAGTTGGGCGCCGTCTGAGATAAAAAAAAGGTCAACA
>OZ038505.1:4059593-4067093 GCA_964036315.1 Acanthosepion esculentum
CTCGGTAAAAAATTCCCCGTAGAAAACGGAGTCGGGTAGCTGTCTATCACCCCAGACGTTTGCGTTCCTCTCCGCCCGAGGGCAGAGAGCACGACTAGCTTAGCCGGAGACGGATCTCCAAATAATTGCCGAAGCAAAGACGCAGATATATCCTGTGCTCAATATATATATCTACTGATATAGTCAGTCCACATAGGCGAAAGGGAGTTTGGGACACTCCATTACAACATCTCCCCCTGATCTAATTTTCCCATGAAATTTTGTTCAATACCTCCTTTTTGTGGGGTCAGTACATAATTGTTTAACTTTTTTCTGTTCCTAGTACTTTTCCGTCTCACCAATAAAAAATACTACAAAATAACATGAAATTGTTCTTCTTCATCTTCTCTGTGCCGAATCCTTTTACAATTATGTCGATCGTCGCTCTCCAGAATATTCTGTATTTTGTAGCTGTTAAAAAATGTTCTCATTATATTATATCACTTTGATCTCCCATCTATTTACTATATTCAAGTTAGGTAAATATATTATGCTTTATTTTCCTCTGCCCTTCTTTTTTTATTGTGGCCTAGAAATTTCATCTACAATAGAGATGAAGTTATCTAGACGTAACATAAAAGTTGTTACTACACTATCTAAAACAATAAAAACTTAGTCAATACCAAACAAAACAGTATACCAAAACTTGAAGGAGGAATTTATTCGATCACCTGTAATAATTGTCAATAAAATACGAAGCAGAAGTCGAAAAGGTATATTTTAAAAATGAATATAGCGAATGCGTTGGTTGCACTCCGAAACAAGATTGGCGACATTTTTGCCATAATCATGTTACCCTGATCAAGGGAGAAAACAATTTACTACGATGAAGATGTTTAGAAAGTGCCTTGACAACAAGCACATTCACAGAAATTTGCACACAGGCACATACATTTCACAATTCCTGGCAGATCTTCTATTATCACAGTGTTGGATATCTACTAACAAAAAAATGGGAAAAAAAAAGAAACAGAAAACGCATCTAAATGAAATCGACTAAATTAAATAAAAATAATTTTTAAATTTTTAAATTTAAAAATAAAATAAAATATCCTGAGTGTACCTGTTGCGTAATCATGTGTAGTCCTACCAACACACACACACACACACACACACACACACACACACACACACACACACACACACACACACACATATATATATATATATATATATATATATATACCCAAGTATAGGATAGGTGTATACGGAATAAATTCAAATAACCAAGAATTACTATTCTTAAAAGAGTACACAATACAGAGTAGATCGTATAATTTAATACTTATTAATTAGAATAAATTCTATTTTAGTATAACTAAAACTTTAAAGCATTTAATAGATATTATAGCTCTACTTCGATGTCAAGTTTTCTGGGATTCTCGTATACTTGTATTTTGATGGGTCATTCCAGCATTTGTAACAGCGTTTCCCCTGTTAAAGGGTGGTTAATTAATTTGAACCTTTTAAAACCCTTCATTCTACATTCAACACAATCACTTGATAAGTCACCAGAGGTGTTGAAAAAAATGGCTATGTTTGTAGTGATTTTATAACATATTTATGTTATAATTTTCAAATAAATAATTATATATATATATATATAATATATATATATATATATATATATATATATATATATATATATATATATATATATATATATATATATATTCATGTAAAAGGCTCAAACACTAATATTATATGGTTATAATTTATTATACTGGAATTGTAATCACGATCCAATTCATCAGACCTACAAATTCGAAAAGATTCTAGAATTTGTTAGTCTGATAAATTGGATCGTGATTACGATTACAATGTACAAGGTAACCAAAAAAGTTCTGTTCGTTTTTTGATTAGTCATTGAATGAAGTTGAAATATATACGAAATCCGTGTACCAATTGTTTTCAAATTCGGTCAGCCGGAAGAAGGAACATCAGACGTTACAAAAAACACGCGCACCGTGCCCGGCCATCAGTTATAAGTCGGACAGCTGTGAGAAGGATGGAAGTATCTAGAGATCTCGTTCGGGGATATTTGCTTTACGACTTCAAAGTGAGCTTATCAGCAGCTGCATCAAGTCGACGCATATGTCAAGCGTTTGGGGATAGTGCTGTGGATGAATGTACTGCAAGGCGTTGGTTTCGAAAATTCAAGTCGGGAGATTTGTCTCTCCTTGATGAGCCTCGCAGTGACCGACCGCAGGTCTTGAATGACGTAGTCCTGAAGGCGGCCATTGAAGAGGACAGTAGTCTAACTTGTGGTGAACTTGCAAGACAGTTCAACGTTTCCAATGAAACAGTTAGACTTCACCTGCACCGCCTAGGTAAGACGTACAAACTGAGCAAGTGGGTTCCGCAAACGCTGTTTGAAGTCCACAAGGGACAACGAGTGGCAGCCTGCGTATCGCTGCTTTCTCACCACCGTACCCTATCCTTATTCAATCGAGTGCTTACCAGTGATGAAAAGTGGGTTCTGTACGAAACTCCCAAGCGTTCCAGATATTGGTTGTCCCCTCAGAATGATGTCCCTCACACCGCAAGACCGCCTATGCAACCACTCAAGATTATGCTTTGTGTCAGGTGGAGCGGTCGTCAAGTGGTTCATTATAAACTGCTACCAACGGGCCAATAGGTCACTGGAGACCTTTACTCGCAGCAATTGAAACGTGTACAACAGGCATTGCGCCAGAAGGGGCCAGCAAAGGTGTGCTTTTCCTCATATGACAACGCCAGGCCGCATGTCGCGCGAGTGGTCAGGGATAACATACAGCTACTTGGGTGGGAGACTTTGTGCCATCCACCTTATTCACCTGACTTTGCGCCATCCGATTACCACCTCTTCCACTCCCTGGATAATCATCTTCGTGGGAAATCCTTCACCAATGAAGCAGACTTGCGCAAAGCCCTCAAGGACTTGTTTGCGTCAAAACCCCCCGAGTTCTACCGCAAGGGCATTGAACAGCTGGAGACACGTTGGCAGAAGGTGCTGGATGCCGATGGCGATTACTTCGAAGACTAAATATCAGTTACACATACTGTGAAGCGTTTTCTTTTTTACTTTTAAAACGGACAGAACTTTATTGGTTACCTTGTAATAAATTATAACCATGGAATATTAGTGTTTCAGCCTTTTATATTATATTCTTAATCTCTCCTGGACATGTATATTGACCACTAGTATTATCAATATCTAACTATACACACACACACACACACACACACACACACACACACACACACACACATATATATATATATATATATATATATATATATATATATATATATATATATATATATATATATATATTTATATATTTACCTATTAGAATGCGCACTATGCCAGAAACAATAGGTGGGAAAATCTAAATTGAGCTTTCACCACAGATTTAATAATTGTCGGAACCGGATCAAGACGGCTACCCCCGAAAGATTATTACCCATAGAAAAAAATTTCTTCTAAATAAACATGATTTTACAAGCGATGTAAAATGAACTATAATTAATATATATATAAATAGACAGAAAATATAACCTTAGAAAAATACAAAAGGAACATGTAGACAAACATATTTTGCGCCTCAAAAAACTTCGTTCACTTAACCACAAATTTAACAACCTAGATAGAATTAATATATGAACCCATAAATCAAGCCATACCCACATTGCCCACCCATTTGCAGAGGTTTTGAAGTCTCTCACTTATACACATACTCATACTAATATATACACTTACGCACATCATACACACTCCCAAAGAACTAAAAGATAACGTACACTTAACACATACATCCCCTTCCCAGTAACAAATAATACTGTCAAAATGACCAAGGAGAGAATTCTGAGACTCACGAATCTCCCAGACTCAATCATAAAAGCAACTTGAAAGAGGCCGTTTGACCAAAATAAACAATAAAATACAAATGAAAACTACAGATGAATTCATTTTCCTCAGAAACAATCATTCACTCCTGTAGTTCACTGCTACTAACAAGCAGGAATGATTCTCCTGATGCTGGCCGAGAAGCCTCATTGAAAAAGTGAAATAAAAAAAATACTATACAACACTGTTTGAAAAGTTTAATTTCTTAATATTTTTATTTCTCAAATCACACAAAAACATACATATATATATGTATGTTTTTGACATTGTATACGTGTGTGTGTGTGTTTAAGAATAAAACTAGTTTTATTCAATCCAAACAAAAAGTCTTGTGTCTTTGATATTTCATTTTCTCTACATTTTCGCATAATGGGCTGTATACCAGTATCGTAATTGTGGAGGACACGCTCTCCGGAATTCCTATTTGATCTGTTCTTTTGTTTCCAAGTCTTTCGACCGTGTCAGCCATTATCAAAAACCATCTGCCGAAGAACATTTAACTATGGCCTCGGGCATCTACGTTTAACGACAGACTCAAATATAAACACGGTATTTTCTTTTCTGTAGACATAAGGATAAACGTGACTTTTTTTTTACCTAGAGCCAAAAGTATAATCGTTCCCGATCTTGACCTATGTGCACAAATGAAACTCTTACCAAAATATTTCTACTAAATGCCTTAATTCCTTCATGTAATATACTATAAACAAGTTCAGATTAAGTGGATAACGTTTTTTTCTACGCAATGCATATTAAATATAAAATAACCCAATAACGAGAAAAGGTAATATTAGCTGTTTCATGTAAGAAAATATTTTGCATTCATTAACCAAGAAGCTAGTACTGCTTTCAGCTGAAATTTATAAAATGTTTTCCTAAAAACAATATTGTTTAGGTTTTTCAAGTACAGTAGTTGATATCACTCTATCAAGTACAGTAGGTGATATCACTCATTCTAGTACAGTAGGTGATATCACTCTTTCTAGTACAGTAGGTGATATCACTCTTTCAAGTACAGTAGGTGATATCACTCTTTCAAGTACAGTAGGTGATATCATTCTTTCTAGTACAGTAGGTGATATCACTCTTTCTAGTACAGTAGGTGATATCACACTTTCAAGTACAGTAGGTGATATCACTCTTTCAAGTACAGTAGGTGATTTCACTCCTTCTAGTACAGTAGGTGATATCACTCTTTCAACTACAGTAGGTGATATCACTCTTTCTAGTACAGTAGGTCTTATCACTCTTTCAACTACAGTAAGTGATTTCACTCTTTCAAGTACAGTAGGTGATTTCACTCTTTCTAGTACAGTAAGTGATATCACTCTTTCTAGTATTGAGGGGGGGTTCCTACCTAAATTTAATTACGGAAATCATATAAAAATATTTAGAAGTCGTATTTACTTTCCCCTCTGAGAGAGCTTATGTCACTGTTACATTTAAGAATTTCAATATTTTAAAGCAATATTCTTTATCAAAACGTTTCCACCGTTTTTGAATAGTGGCAAATTGTTTTTCTTTGGTTGATGGAACCCTCTTATAAAGCATTTTTTGTATTCGCCCCGTTATTTTTCAATTGGATCTTTATTCAGATTGTTCAGGCTCGGTGATATCCATTCTCTTACTTCTCCTAAAGTAAAGATTAAATACGCTTTGCTCTGTTACAAGATGCATTATCATCCCGAAAAAAAATGGCTTCGTTATCGACAAACTAAATTCCTATGGATGCAATGAGAAAATTCTCCATAATTCCAATGTACACATGTACCTTGTTCGTGGAATAATTGTTGTCATCTCCACTCGTCTTTTAAATAACATGAAATACCAAATCACGAATGACTTGGAAAATGGTTTTCTTCAGAAAATCATCTTTATATATTTGCTGTGAAAGGCACCAGGCTGAAGTTAGAGAAACATTACTATGGCCAATGTATATTTTTAATTCTTCACTGAATGTCTCTTTCATCTAAACACATACCATGATTCTTTCTCTTTCTTCTTCTTTATATGCCGCGTCCCTTCAGGGAATAATCAATCAAGGCTCTCCACAATTTCCGGTCCTTTGTAGATCTTAATAAATTGCGTCTTATTGTTAATCCTCTTAAACCTGTTCCGCCATCCATTCACTCAAGCTCACTAAGTATGTTATGCGCTGTTTTCCTCTGTCTCTCTTGCCTTCAATATGTCCTGTGAGTATCGAATTTTCCTAGCCCTCTCCTCATTATGTGACCAAAAAATTCAACTGCCTCTTCCTGATGTTAAGTATGAGTTTCCTTTTTGTTTCCATCTCGTTTCCATTTTTTTCTAAATCTTCGTCATTCCTCACGTGTTCTGACCATGCCATCGTCACTATCTACTGTTTTTGTGTTAGTTCTGTTATCCACCGTCCTTTTTTGGTTTGGTTTGTTTTACGGCATTTCAACCTCAATGGGTCACTTAATGCCGACAACTTTTTTTTCCTGGTAATATTTTTGCTTTGTCAAAAACTACTTCTGTTAATATTTTTTCCTCAAAAATATATAGCTGGTAATATTATTTTTTCAATAACGTATAGCTGGTAATACTATTTTTCGAAAAACGTATAGCTGGTAATAGTATTTTTTTCAAAAACGTATAGCTAGTAATATTATTATGTTTTTTTTTCTAAAAATGTATAGCTGGCAACATTATTTTTTTCAAAAACACATTATCAGAGGCCTTGCTGTTGGACGTAGTTTATCGTCATACCCAGGACGCGGATGTCGTTTATCGTCATACCCAGGTCGGCGGGCGTCCTGGGTATGACGATAAACTACATCCACCTCCGCAATAAAATACGTCCAACACCAAGGCCTCTGATCGCAAGGATTTTAGAAGCACCTCATAATTGCTGGTGTTTCCATGTCCACCTGACCCGCAGTGGTAGCACATGTTAGTGCCCCAGCTATGGGTAAATAGTTAACCCCCAAACTGGTGTCAAAACACTATGCAAGTGTAAAAATAGTTTTTAATACCAGAAATACTTTGTAAAAAAAATATTGCCAGCAATACATTTTTGAAAAATAAAATATTATCAGCAATAAAAACTTTGTCGATATTAAATAACCCATTGAGTAAATGCAGTAAAACAAAATAAACCAAACCAACTGTTATCCGTTTGGCTTTTCTATATGTAAATCCCAATTTGTTCAATCAGATTTCTTTATAATGCTGTTCTTCTGTCACTTTCCTTAACTAACGTTCGACCCTTTATTCTGGCGCTTTGATGTCTTTTGTAAACGAGTGTTTTCTTTGTTTTTTAGACCATTCAATTATTCTATGTTTGCTTCAAAATAATAGATATAAGAGACTCAAAATAAGAACGACATTCGCCACACCCCACTGTGGATTGCCTCCTTGAATGAGATTTACGTTCTTTTCCATTGATTCAATGGACTGTTCTTTTGTAGGGGCCATGTCTCATTTCATTTTAGCATGTTCATCCGCCGTTTGAAGTCTGCAAAACACTGTAAATCCATCTATATATCTTGGCCTGTTTCTAGTATTTGCTTTAGGGTTGCAATTTACAAAACTATTCCGTATTTTTTTTC
>OZ038505.1:4072093-4079593 GCA_964036315.1 Acanthosepion esculentum
AGGAGGACAAGAAAAAAGATGCATATTCTGTAGTCCAAAAATGGTTAGAAAATGCAAACTGGCAGTCATATTTGTCAAGGAAAAACATCTTGTTTAGTTCATCTCTTTAGCTCTAAGTTGAAATGATGAACGCCAATCCCATTGTGACCACCTGATCGAGTTTTCGTCTCTAGTTTTGCCTCTTCCTTAATCTTATTCACCGTTCTGTTGATGATTCTGGAATGTAATTTGAAGATAGAAGACCGAATATGAATGTTGGTACCATTACTGAAGACTTGAATGATCTTTTGCCTCTCACCTTTTTTCATTTGAGAAGGCAGTGGCTCTGACATATAACAATTTGATCCTGCTCTCTATCTAGCTGAATAACTCAATGGGTTTTTCTTCAGTGATACTTACGACAAATGTTGTAAAGATGGTTAAACCTATTCTCTGAAAACCTGGCAAAAAGAAACTCAATTAGTTTCGGAGAATGTTAGATATTAAACATTTTGTGGAATGGACAAGTATGCTGTTACACTAGTTTGACAATTTTGCTGTTACACGCAGTATATATTATATAAAGGAGAGAGAGAGAGAGAGGGAGAGAGAGAAAGAGAGAACGAGAGAGAGAATAAGAAAATGAATATATGAATAAAGTTTCACAAATGGTTCACTTTGGTCTTTATTTTATCCAGCATTATCTGACATCTTGCTTAAAATCATCAATGTTTTTTTTTTTAAATTCTGCCAGCAGAGATTATAGATTTTGGTAATGATATTATTCTTCGAATTCTCTTAATACTTCTAATCTATAATTCCCACTCACAACATACTAGTTAGCATAGATTTTAAAAGAATAAAGGTGACAGGAAATATATTCAAGGTGATAAAGATCATGCTTCTCTCAGAATTCGCACCATTTCTATGCATTTATTTAAATTTTATCTAAATTCAAGACTAAAATAAATGCCTTCTAATCTTAGCATGAAAGTATTTTTATTTTATCAGCAAACTAGTGCGAATCCCGTTTAAGTATAGCTGAAGAACTCTCAATGTTTTCTACAGAAACTTATGCCCGACTGGAGGTGAGAATGTCCTCACTGATTGCCGACAACAGTTTGGAGATTATCTACTGGTCAATATGCCTCAATCAGAGTCGATCAATTTTATTGATTCTCTTACCGTCTTTTTACTTTTAATGTTAGTACCTTGTGTATAGAGCCATGTGTACAATACGGCAAATCATATACACTTTTGAACAGATATCGATTCTCTTAGAAATGTAATCCCTTTTGCATATTCCCGAATATACGAGATATTGCCTATAAGACTGGTTTGACCTATTCTTAAGCTGCTTTTAGAGACATGGCACAGAGAATCTGAATATTTATTTACCAGCTTAGAATAGTAAGGCACAAGGTCAAAAACATGAGGGAGTTAAAATTTAAACTGTTTTTATTTTCAATGTAAAAAATCATAAAAGATGAAGATGAAATAATAGAAAATTATTATGATATGACAGATAGATCACTAGTAATGCTAGGTATTAGGAGATTAAGATAATATTGTTCTGGGAACCCACCGAGGTTTTCCCCGCAGCGATCTCTCGGTTGCGGCAAAATCGGGCCTGGTTCGGGAGGAACGGAAAAAAGAAAAAAGGACGATGGAACTAAAGGCGACAAGAGCAACCGGGATCAGGTACAACTATGCAGCGGAAGGTAGAGGACTCTCCACCTGACTGCATTAACTGTGACACCTCTCCCGTCCCGTTGGAAAACGGTAGCGTAACGGACTGCGGCTTGGATTGAGGAATGGAAGAGCCGAGTTCGAATTCCAGCTGAATTCATTACATTCACTTACGTGCTAATAACCTTGGGAAAAGTATGCATCTATCTCTTCTCCCCCAGTTATGGGTAAATAGTAGGGTAGATTGATGTCTCTAGCCTTGGCGAACATACTGTCTAGGAGAATGAAAGTCCTGGATTCAAACCTGTATGTAACCCTGGCGAATGACATACTAAAAGCATGGATCTCATAAGAAGTTTTGCCATGGACGATGAGTTTGTGGGAAAGAGCCTGTAACGTCAAAAATGTCATTCACAAAAGTCTACGTGAGAGAATTTTATTAACCCCTGCTTTACGATCTTTTTGTATATAACTTGTTTAGGTTCTAGGCGATAATGGTTCTCTAGAACTTCCAATTTTTCCTGGATCTTAGCTCTAATTACCTTTACATTTTCCAGCCCATACGTAGCTTCTCACTTTTTTCTCAATGGCATTCAGGCATACAATATTTGTAATGCGCATCAAAGATTCTATTTTTTACTCATTATAATTCCTATAAACTTTAAATACTACTTTCTCATTATGTCCTGTATATTTCTATTCCCCTCATAACTTCGTAATTGCTCTCTCCATTCTATTCTCAGCATCTTTCTGTAGAACCATATGGCTATTGCATCAATACATCATTCTCTCTGTAAGATAATCGTTCAATTCACTGCAATCGAATAGACAAATATTACACAACCGTTTACCATTCTCTTCTTTGCTGATTAAATTTTATTGATTCCTAATTCTTCGGATTTCAGTGTCATATTTTCTCTCATTTCTTATAACATTTCCGAGATATTTAAACAAATTAACTTGTTTGATTTTTAATCCCAAATTCGTAGCCCACATCAAAGGACTTCTTTTTTTTTAGCTGATAATCACACATTTCCTGTTCTTCCAAATGGTTACATGTCTTTTAGGAGCTCGGATTGAGAATTTACACAAAACGGTAATTTGACTTCGGATGAAGATTACTTCCTAATACCTTCTTAGAAAATGTTCCACTAACGCAGATGTGAAGAAATGGATATTGATCATTTAAGCATTACATAGCATATCACAAACAATCAACTAATGGAAAAACAACGTACACGTACCAGCAGCCAATGTATTGTCTATGCTGATGACATACGTACGCATTAACTAAGAACAATCTTGAACAAAAAAAAATACATTGTATACCAAAATAATCCTTCACAAAATAGAAAATATAATCGGGAATTGGAAATAAACCGGTGATTTAAAAGACTGAATACAAAATAATTCAGTATCTGTCAGTTTCTAAGGTGAGGTATTGTAATTATTTATATTATTTACATTGTTCAGAATGTTTTCCTCATTTTATTGCCATATTCACGACAATTCAGCCGTTGTACGTTCCGGCCTTCTTTAGGTGATTGGAATTTCGAATTAGACGATTTATTTCCTCCACCGATTGTTCTTGTTCCACGAGCCGTTCCTCCTCCGAATTAAATTTGGGGTTGTTATTGTTTTCGAAGTATAGCATGTAGAACTAAAATAATTTACGCCGTTAGATGAAACAAAGTATTCGTGAATATGATAATAAATATCAAGACAACAGTTCGAACATTGTAAATAGTGTCTGTATATATATATATATATATATATATATATATATATATATATATATATATATATATATATATATATATATATATATATATATATATATATAAAAATAAATAAAAAAATAAATAAATAAAAAAAGAATTTGTAATGAGGATTTGATAATTATAATTAAGTAATTCATTGAGTCTGAAAAGAAACCTCAACAGAATACACTGGACGGGTTTTATCGTTCTTTATTTGGGACTCAGCAGCAGTACCGAGAATTGAAACCCTGGTAGTTAGGTTGTCAAGCAAACATCATACCAACTGTTCCAACGGGCTTCGGTGACGAAGAGATAGCAATATAGCGTCGCTCGCTCACATATTCCGTGGATGGAGTTCTCTGTAACCATAGGACTCTGCCCCCGGAGCCACGACTACTATCACCAAGCCACTCAAACTGAAGCATTAGAAGCCGGATCAAGCAATGATATACATATGATAGAAATTGTTAGGAAGATTTGATAATTATAATTAAGTAATTCATGGAGTCTGAAAGATAGTGGTAGAGATAGATTTATTTCAACCAACGAAAATTATGTCAGTCAGAGTCAACCACGGTGTTGTGTGTTGTTTGTGTTTGTGTGTGTGTGTGTGTGTGTGTGTGTGTGTGTGTGTGTGTGTGTGTGTATATATATATATATATATATATATATATATAGAGAGAGAGAGAGAGAGAAAGTGGGAGAGAGAGTACAGTCCATATTTTTTCTATGTAATGATCAATAAAGGCGTAGCTTGTAATTCTGTAATGTGAATTGACATTTTTTTCTTCGTGTGCTTAAACTTTACAAGGAAATCTATTAATGTAGGTAGGAAGAGGGTAATTGTTGCACTAAATAGGTATTTTAATCATCAATATTGCCAGAGAATTGTAAATAATATGTAGAAAGCACTGAACAGCTGTTTCGTCCTTTTTGTTACTCAGTAGCAGTTACTTACAATACAACGCAAGCATCATACCATATATATATATATATATATATATATATATATATATATATATATATATATATTTATTTAAAAAACAACAATGCCTTTTCATTTTTTATTGTATTTTCTAGTTTTTTTCTAATGTGTTGATTATAGTGCTCGATGGTATGAATGGATAGCCTTTCCCTATCGTTCTATTTTTGTTGGAGTACATTCGATCTTCGCAGTCATTATCAAGAATTCGACGAGGTGTCTCTGTGGTAATTAGACTTCCGTTGTTTGCTTTCTGGTATTCTTGGGAACTTTTGAAATGGCCTATCTTGAAGCCATGTGTAAAAGTTATAGGGAACGAGAAGACATAAAAAGAATAAGATATATTTATTCATTAATTTATTTTTTTATTTTATTTTATTTTTATTTTATTATCTTAATACTGTTTGATACTTATAGTATTATTATAATAATATTATTATCATAATGCTGATAAAAAAACATTCAATCTACATTGGTCTTAATTGCAAACTATGCCCTTCCTGATGACAATAAATCTTCTTAACTATGCCCTTTATTTCTGTTTTCATAGAAAGTCTGATGAATTAGATAAGTTCAAAATTGGCAGTTGAACTAAGAAAGATGACCTATAGTTTGTTAACGCCTCCAAAAGGAACGTTCTGTTAATCATCTAAGAGACTCTTTTCTACCTCCCATCATTATGTCTGATGCTAACCTCAAGGTGAGGAACTCGTTGCTCTTTCTCAGGCTAACGTTCTCGGCTGATATGAAATGGAGAGATTATACTGAATCCATTGCTAGATCTGCTGCTAAGAATCTTAGTTCATCTTCTAGACAATTTTTCTCTCCAGAATCTATCTAACATAATTTTAAGTATACTATACGTTCATGCCTGTAATCTATTTTGCCACATATAGTTCTGTGCTACTGCTCCATACTTTAAAATTCTTCGTGGTCTCCAAAGAAGTATCTGCAGTATTACTGATCGTGACTTGGCGTCTTGGCTAGAGTCACTTCCCCACAGCTGTAATGTAGCTTCTCTATGCGTTTACTCCAAATACATTGATATTAACTGTTCGGGTGAACCCTTCGCTATGGTACCGAGACTTAATGAATTTAAGCGCAGTACTAGATCGGTGACAATGTCTCATCAATTCAGGGTTGAATTGGCTAATATATAACCATAAGTTCTATGCTAGCAGTTTGTTTTATGGCACTTCTCGTTTGTGGAACTCTTTTCCGGATACATGCTTTCCATCCAACTTTGACCTTCAAAACTTTAAATATTAGGTAATTTGTTAAAATTAACAAAATTTAAAGAGAATTTTATAATGTCTAATGGAGCTGAAGATTATATGTTTATGTTTAGATGCATTTAAACTGATCAAATGTTATTTCAGAGAACAATAAAATTAAATTTTGTTTGATTAAAACCCTGGTAACATGGAAGTACCCAAGAATCATTTGAGGCACATAATGCTTTATGAGTTCAAGAAAGGAAACACATCAGCCGACGCGACTAGAAACATTCACTTCAGTTTATGGGGAGGAATGTGTGAATGAAAGAACTTGCAGAAGATCGTTTGCAAAATTCAGAGTTGGAGATTTCACCTTCGAAGATGAAGATCGAACAGGACGTCCAGTTGAGTTTGAGGAAAAGCTTCTTGAAGCAGCCCTTGAAGAAAATCCTGCTTTATCAGTTGAGGAATTGGCAGTGGTTCTCAGTTCATACCTTGCTCCTTCAGACTAACATTTGTTTCGTAGCTTACAGAATCATTTGGAAGAAACAGCTTTTGTAACACAGGAAGAGGTTAAAACTGACATTTGTGTGTTCTTCGAATCAAAGCCAAAATAATTTTACAGTAATGGAATTAGTAAGCGTGTTTTTAGATGGAAGGAAGTCATAGATAATCAGGGAAAATACATTGTTGACTGAATCTGTAATTAAATGTAACATTTGGTCACTTGTTTTCTTTATTCAAAATTCGGACAGAACTTATAGGATGACCTGATAGAATTTCAATCGATATCTACAGTCTTCATGAATGCTCTTCTGTTGTTCTCTCTCCTTAATAATCTTGGTTTGGGTGAAATGAATATATATATATGTTTTGGTTTAGATTGATTTGGTTTATTTTGTTTTGCGGCATATCAACCTCAATGAGCCACTTATTACCGAAAAATTGTCATTGCTGGTAATTTTTTTTTTTTTGTTAAAAATCTGTTTCTGGTAACATATTTCCTTCAAAATTGTATTGTTGATAATAATTTTTTTCAAAAAGGTTTTGCTGGTAATAGTTAACTATTTGCCCAAAGCTGGGACCCGAACAGGTGCTACCACCACGCGTAAGGGTGGGCCTGGGAACACCAGCAATTAAGAGGTGGTTCCACGCTCCTCAAAACCTCCTGATCAGAGGCCTTGCTGCTGGACGTATTTTAACGTCTTACACAGGACGCGCATGTAGTTTAACGTCTTACCCAGGACGTATATGCATATATATATATATATATATATATATATATATATATATATATATATATATATATATATATATATTGCAAAATTTAGTTTTTCGTTATATATAAACTAAAATATATAGTCTAACAAATTACCAATTGTCTTGTCGTCTTTTTCTAAATTCCGAACAATCATCAAAAGACCTGGTTTCAGCAGATGAAGAGCATATCCAAAATTAAGGCCAGGTTAAAGGTTTTGATTCTTATCAGTTACCATCATGAGGTTTACATGTAAAATGTAGACCGTCTATACTTATAAATGAAACTTTTTTGTGTCTGTCAATTTGTATGTGTCTGTGTGTATCTGTGTGCGTGTATATATCGATTGTGCCTATGCTACATTGTAATGAAAGGGAAAGTAAGGCAGCGGACAGCCATATTTGAGTAGACGCTCTGTTTATTTCTCAAATATTACATTTATTTTATTTTTTCTGTGCTCCTGAGAAATATGAAAGGAAAGATACGCCCTTCGGCAGGTTTCGAAAATGCATCCTCTTTAGCAGGTGAAACCTTCCTTTCGATACGCCTTTTCTCCATTATATATATATATATATATATATATATATATATATATATATATATATCCATGTATAT
>OZ038505.1:4082093-4119593 GCA_964036315.1 Acanthosepion esculentum
TGTATGTATGTATGTATGTACACAATCATAAGGTGGACTATTCCATTGTATTCGACGTATGATGGTCAAGCAGCTAAGTTCCTAGGAACCGACAGCCAGACACCAGGATATATGATTTCATTAGAGTTGTGTAGGCTTTGCGCAGAACCAACCACTTTGTTTGAAGGGATGTTTACAGTGACCTGGTGCATTACGTGCCACAACATCCCCAAAAGTCCCTCTACACGTTTTGAATTTATAGTTGTCCTTCTCCTAGTACAGTTGACATCCAAGGCTATAGAACTGTTTCGATATATATATATATATATATATATGTGTGTGTGTGTGTGTGTGTGTGTGTGTGTGTGTGTGTGTGTGTGTGTGTGTGAAGAGAAAAGCGGAAAAGCTATTCTACTTTTCTTAGCCGACGCGTTCCGTCTTCACAGGGATTTTATCAAGGCAATGATATATTCCTTCCGAGGACGAACGCGTTGGCTAAGAATATTTTTCCTCTGTCTCTTTTTATTCGTTTTACTCCTTTACAAATACACTCTATCTGAAAATAATTTATTCTTGCACGGCCATTTACACACACACACACACACACACACACACACACACACACACACACATATACATATATAGATATATATATATATATATATATATATATATATATATATATATATATATATATGTATTTTCTCCCAATTTATAATACAATACGTACCGACAGAACGATACACCTTGAAAGACATTTTTATTGTACTCCTATTTTCATTGTAAACATTCATTGACTGATACATTATACCTATTTCAAATTCTTGCCCATCCAAAGAGATATGTCCAGATACGTAGAATCTCCCCCGTTTCCTGTTCTCAGACCCGATCGCACAGTTGCATACACATATACGCCCATGCAAGAAATCTTTACACACGTTGCCTAATACTAAAAAAGTAGAAAAGTATAGACTCCTTGATGCAGGCTTTTTGAAACTGACAATCTGCTCTTGAAGTTATCTAGGGGCGGGCCGAGGCCACAAACCCAGAAGGCATTGCACAGACAGACAGCCGGCTATTGTGTTCGAAAGATCGAAACACTTTATTTCAAAGATTCGGGTTTTTACGGTGCTCGGCCCACACGGAAGCGGTCCACTGATACATGAAATGTCCATCAGTCAGCTTCAGGCAACAAACAAATGAGGCTTTAGAGTCTCGAAGAAGCCGGAATACATCAAAAATCCATCAGAAGACGTATTTGGCAAGCGATTGTTGGTATTGTTGTTCGAGTTATATTTCGTTCTTTTTTTCTTTTCTTTTTTTTATTACGTTTTTATTCTTTCCTTCTTGTTTTCTTTTTCTGGTTTACTACGATTGTCTTTTTCTTTGATTTTTTTTTTTGCTATTTTATTTATTATTGCTTCTTTATATTTTTTGTTATCATGTGAGGAAATTTCTGTTCGTTTAATACTTTGTTTTCTTTTATTCTTTTCTTCATTTCTTTCTTTTCCTTTTGGAAAAATTATTCGATATCTCCTGATTTTTCCTTCCTTGTTTTCTTTATTTTACATTTGTTATTCCTCATCGACAGTTTTCATTTATTTTTTCTTCCTCAATTCGTTCCAAATTCTTTGTAATTTCCCGGTTTTCTTTCTTAAACTTCCTTTTTTATGTTGGAATATATTTTTATTTCTTTTTATTTCTTTAAGATGGTTATGTTTCGTCGCTATTTTATCTTTTATTTTCACTTATTCCTTTCATTTCCATTTCAATGCTTTTGCTTCGTTTGCCTTGCATTTTATCTCACTCTCTCTTTTCTTCAGCATATATTTTTCATGTCATTTGTTTTTCGGTTATAAATTTCTCTAGTTTGCTTTTTAAATTTTATCACTACCTACCTTTTTTTTATTTTCATATTTCTATCCTTTCGTCTATTTTCTTTTTTTTCTTTTTATCGCTATAGTTTATGCAGATTTTGTTATTCACTTCCCTGATTTTTTCATCATTTATTTCTTTATTGATATTTTTCTTTTATCATTCATCAATTCTTTTTCTTTCATTTTTTATTCCTTAATTCATTTTTTCTATTTATTTTTTCATTTTTTTATTCTAGTTACTTTCACTTCTTCCTTTCCTCTTCGTTTCCCCTCCATGTTCTACTTTTACTTGTAATTCTTCGTCTTTTTCTTCCTCTTCTACTTCATGTTCTTCTTTTTCACGTTCTTGTTCGTTTTCTCCTGCATGTTTTTTTTTATTGTTCTTATTTGTCTTCTTGTTCGTCTTCTCCTTCATGTTCTTTTTCTCGTTCTTTTTCTTCTTCAACTTTGCCTTCTCCTTTTTCCCGTTCTTTTCCTCTTCTTCTTTGTATTCTCCTTTTTCTCGTTCTTTTCCCTCTTCTTCTTTGCCTTCTCTTTTTTCTCGTTCTTTTTCGTCTTCTTCTTTGCCTTCTCCTTTTTCTCGTTCTTTTCCTCTTCTTCTCTGTCTTCTAGCTTTTTCACGTTCTTTTTCGTCTTCTATGCTTTCTCTTTTTTCTCGTTCTTTTTCCTCTTCTTTGCCTTCTCCTTTTTCTCGTTCTTTTCCTCTTCTTCTCTGTCTTCTAGCTTTTTCACGTTCTTTTTCGTCTTCTATGCTTTCTCTTTTTTCTCGTTCTTTTTCCTCTTCTTTGCCTTCTCCTTTTTCTCATTGTTTTCCTCTTCTTCTTTGCCTTCTCCTTTTTCTCGTTCTTTTCCTCTTCTTCTCTGTCTTCTCCTTTTTCTAATTCTTTTTCCTCTTCTTCTTTGTCTTCTCTTTTTTCTCGTTCTTTTCCTCTTCTTCTCTGTCTTCTTCTTTTACTCGTTATTTTTCCTCCTCTTCTTTGTCTTCTCTGTTTTCTCGTTCTTTTCCTCTTCTTCTTTGTCTTCTTCGTGTTCTTCTTCTTCGTCTTCATGTTCTTCTTTTTTTAAATCTCGTTTTGCTTTTTGTTCTTCTTTTTAGTCTTATTGCTTATCTTTTTTCTCGTTCTTTTTCTTCTTGTTCATGTAATTCTTGCTATTGTTCTTATACATCTTCTGCTTCTTCTTCTTTTTGTTTTCTTCTTCAGCAATACTTTTCTTCCCATAGAGACTGCCCGAGTGAAGCTTCACCAAATAATTCTCTGCAAATAAATACAGTTTATCAAACATTTTTAAGACACACGCCCGGCCAATTTCTTCCCAAGTTTAATTAATCGATTATGATTTTTGTGTGTCCTCATCTATCACTCTCACCGCAATTAAATAAAAAGCTCAACTGCGTCTCCTCTGACTATGAGTCCATCACAGATTCTCTACAGAACAATAATTTTTCATTCGTTTTATACACGATTCCTGCCGAAACCAACAGCAACGGAGAATGATACGCAAATCAGTATTTACTACATTTTCAGAATTACGAGAGACAAATCCTAACAAAATTAGTGCGGGACTTTTTAAGAGCTCTTTACTTTCGAAGATTTATTTCATTACTTGCCTCTTTTATTTTTAAATATATCTTTTTGAGTATTTATTTTCAGTTCACTGCTATATCTGTTGCAGTCCCATGATTTTGCTCAATGAAATATGGACCAGGCTGTGTGGGTGACCAGCACTATCGATCACGTAAGAAAACAAATCCTTGGTTGATGACATTAATGGCGGTTGAGTTCGATATCTTTTGAGCAAATATTTCATTGTTTTTCGGCATTTGTACACGATTTGCATTTGGGTTAAGTCACCGAATCCAGAAAAACGAAAAACAAATAAATTAAATCTGTTTTTGAATTGGGATTTTTTTTTAAATGTTTGTTTCATTCATTTAACATATTATTAAACTTATTTGTTTTCTTTGCTTTTCCTCACATTTTCTTTCATTTCCTTAGATTTTGCAGAAAAGAGTGGAAATTCTGGAAGATGTCTTCAAGTTATTTGATGATATTCATTCCTGCTTCTTCGTATTTCCTTCGTCTTTTTTTTTCTCCCTTTTTTAATCTGCACTTAATTATATGTCCTTTTTAGTGTCCTTTTTATGCATTCATTCAGTTCAATCTATATTTATTTATTTCATTCTTTCTTTCGTTTTATTCTTGCGTGCAACATACTTTCTTTCGCTTTGCTTTCTTTTTTAATGTTTTCTTCTTAAATTCATTCTTTCTTGCCTTTCACTTTAAGTCTGTTTCTTTGTTTTTCAGTAGAATATCAACTTATGAGACATTTATTGCCGAAAATTAATCTTCTTGGAAGCATTAGGTATTTTCTTTAAATATTTATTACAGGTATTATTTTTTTTACAAAAAATTTATTGGAGGTATTTTTATTATAAAATATATATTTTTTATCTTCATATTGTTTTACACCAGTAATTAGTTTAACTATTTACCCATAGCCAAAACCGTAAAAGGTGCTAAGTCTCCGGGTCAGGGTGGATCAGGTAACAATAGCAATTAAGAGGTGGTTCCACGCTCTTCAAAACTTCCTATCTCCCGATCAGACACTTTGCTGCCGGATGTAGTTTAGCGTCATACCAACGACGTTTTAATTTAAGTGCAATATATATTTTTTTAATTTAGTTATTTTTCTTGTTTTCTTCTTGTTTCCTCCTTTATCTTTCTTTTCTTCTCTTCTTAACTAGGATATGTTTTGATTTCCTTTAGATTCTTTTTGTATATTTCTTTTCTCCACATATTTCTTTCATTATTTCATTCTGTCTGACTCCCTTCCTTCTTTGAAGCAATATATGTACTTTAACTGCTCAGCAATAGAAGTACTTTTCCTTTGGCTTCATTTTGTTTATTGTTTTCATTAAGATCAATCAATATTTCGTTCTTTCTTCATTTTTTTCATTCATTCTTTCTTTTCTGACAGAAATATATTTAAACCAAATCGTCATCTTATTTTAAGAATCGCTCGAAAGCAAAATATTAAATTCAATACAGAAAGCGCAAGTAATCTATAAATTTCCACATGAACTAAGAATTATAAAGATAGAAATACACACTAACGGGTTTTTTAATTTCACTAATTTTCATTCATTTCTTATATCATGAGAAATGCCAACTTAGCGTAAAACGTACTAATGATTCTTGATTTAAGAATACACACACAAACATCCATTTCTTTCTTGCGATTATTGATCTGATCAAGACTAGAAAGGCGAAACGCATATGCAAATTTAGTTTAAATGAATCGGTTTTCCGTTTGACATATTTCTTCAAAACTTTATAGGTATTCTATATCCTATATTATAACGCACGCATATGTGTGTGGGAGTGTAATGTTCATTTGTAATTAAGGTGATGTTAGTAAAACCAAAATGGATACGAACATAAAATAGATTTACGTTGAGACAACCATTCGAACTCTCTCGTAATAAACAGAAACAAAACTGCTATAAAATTGATTTTACTAATGCCACTCAAATAATAAAATAACATAATAGTATGAAAATTACTCTTTCGGGTAATTTCTAACACATCTATTTAGCATCTCTCAGTGGCGTCTCTGTCTTTGGGAAGATTGCACTCAGGCGCGACTCCGACAAAAGGACAGAGTCGCAAATGAGAAAAATTATACTAAGAGGTACCCAGCCCTGGGGAACAGCTGCCCGAAGCGATTACAGGGGCTGCGGGCAATTCTCGTTCCTTGCTGGGATGTACGCGCACGGGTTCCCCTACCTTAAAAATGACTTTGTGTCTTGACTCGTCTTAGTGGGGATACAGAATACCTAATAAAAGAAATCATTTTTTACGTAGAAAGTACTTTGAGAGACTACTAATAACTATATTACCAATATTACCAACAATAAATATTAGTCAAAATCATTATATTATATCATCGATACTTAATGCATCCATTCTTAAAAATGCATACGTAAATACTTTTCCAAAAGAAGATGCGGGTCACCAACTAACATAATGTAGACGAGACAACAAACACACACTCACGCATGCGCGCACAGACACAACACACACTTACCAATATACATTATCATCTGAATCTCAAAAAGACGAACTAAAATGATTATACACTTACATAAATAAAATAATATGTATTGTTTTTAATTAGGCTTGGAATCCGTCACCAGACATTAGACTAACGTGGGTTTAAAAACTCGAATGCACGTGAACCATGATCAAGCAATGAAAATCAAGAAACACAAAATGAAAATTATAAGAATTACTTTCTTCTTTTTCTCCATATCAGTTGAAGATTTAATAAAAGGTAAACACGTTATATTGGTAAATGTTTGCATTTGTTCTTTGTCTTATTTGATGTATATATATATATATATATAAGTGCATATTGAAACCAAAACCGAGATGTGGCAGTATGTTTCAGGCTAAAAGCAATGGTCTGGCTATGACGATTACGTTTAGCAGGAAACAGGTTGTAGCCTCTGGGCGTTGACTTGAATCGGCATATCTATATTTTCATACGCTCTATGCCTGATATTGATCTCTTTACCCCATATCATAGCAAACATTAAATGTAATTTATCATATATATATATATATATATATATATATATATATATATATATTAAAGAAAAACAGACCACTTTAAGGAGCCAGGAGATAATTTATTTAACCATAGCCCTTTTAAAAGACGCTGGATCATCAGAATGTAATAATTTATTTCATCCTCCTTAGGACTACCTATAAGGATTACCAAATTTTTCTTTTTTATCGATTCCAAATTTTCTCCTTCCTGGTTGCTTTCCATTCAGTTTTTTTTCTATCTCCATTTTCACTCTATCTTTTATTAAATAATTTTATTTATTGACTGTTCTTGTATCTTCTAAACCTTCTAAGACGAAATGATTTGCCTTCGGGAAATAACTAAAGTTTCACGCCGCTTCTTATAATGGTTATTACGGTTGCTGAAAAGAAGGTCGGGTGGATTTTCACAACCGAGTCAGTGAAACATTTCCACAAAAAAAAAATCATCCTACTTAAAATATAAAAAAAAATAACTTTAATAAGATAAGCAGATCAAACAATAAAAACTAGCAAATTCTTTGAAAAAAATAACCGACGTAAAAGAATAAAAATAGCGAAGAAAGAAACTTGTAAGGAATTTAACAAAAGAATTAAGAATAAAAACTACAAAAAAAATATAAAAGTCATTCAAATATAAAAATAACAGAAAAATTTGATCAATTTCCAGTGATTAGAGGCTGGTATTTGCTATCGATTTCTGGATAAAGTTGATGAATCGCTAAAAACAGTGACTAGGGAATTGTCTTGGTCGATTGTGAAACCGGGAAACAAGGAGTTCTGAATGTCATTAACGGTCGGTAACTCGGCCAGGGGGATAAAGAAAGGAAATTGAGTAAAAAGGCAAAATAAAAATAAAAATAAGATAGTAAAAAGAAAAGGAAGAAAATAATAATACTAAAAAAAAAACAACAGTAAACAGTCGAAGCATCGGGCGACAGAAGGAAAACAGTGTCTTTGCAGGCTGTGTTCAGTCGTGTGACGGTTTTACAAAACAGGGTGCTAATTTAGAGTTTTTCTGTTTTTACGTAGATTTTTTTTGCTTTTTTTTTTATTTAGATTTTCCTTATTTCTTGTCTTCTTTATTTTTTATTTGTTTTTTTGTCATACTCTGTTATTGCACTTTTTTTGAAGGGTTCGAATCTAGTCATGATCCCTAATGCAGGCGAAGTTAACATATATATATATATATATATATATATATATATATATATATATATATATATATATATATATATATATATATATATATATATATATGAATAGACACACATACATACTCTTATGTCTCAGAATGGGAAACACCTTCCTCTCTCTCTCTCTCTCTCCCAAACGCAAACACACACACACACACACACACACATATATATATATATATATATATATATATATATATATATATATATATATATATATATATATATATTATTCGTTTCTTGATAATTTTTTCTTAGAAGGCATTTGTTTATTTTCTCATACTGATGTGGTCAGTTCCGCATTGTTGTTAAGGCCCCCTTTTTTTAAAATGTTTTTATCGTGAACTCTTTGTTTCCATGACAGATTTCTTTTATTGATCCTTATCTTGATTACTTCTTTTCTATCTGAAGGTGTCGTTTTGATTTCCACTTTTATGTTTTGTCTGGTCTTAAAACGTTTTTCATTCTTTTCTTTCTTTTATTTAATCCTTCCTCACTGCCAACTTCTCTTTTCCTTTTTTGGTACAATTTTTTTAATATCCGTCTCGTCCATACCAGACTCCATTCATTTCAGTTACTTCCTTCTTAAAGGCCGCAATTTATTCCATTCCTTCGATTTTGTCATATTTAATTCTTATCTATCTATCTATCTATCTATCTATCTATCTATCTATCTATCTATCTATCTATCTATCTATCTATCTCAGTTTGTTCATTATCTATCCCGGTCTCTTCATATCTATCTATCTATCTATCTATCTATCTATCTATCTATCTATCTATCTATCTATCTATCTATCTGCGTTCATTCTAATCTATCTATCTATCTATCTATCTATCTATCTATCTATCTATCTATCTATCTCAGTCTGTTCATTATCTATCTATCTACCTTTCTATCTATCTATCTTTCTATCTATCTATCTATCTATCTATCTATCTATCTGGGCTCATTCTAATCTATCTATCTATCTATCTATCTATCTATCTATCTATCTATCTATCTATCTGCGTTCATTCTAATCTATCTATCTATCTATCTATCTATCTATCTATTTGCGTTCATTCTAATCTATCTATCTATCTATCTATCTATCTATCTATCTATCTCAGTCTGTTCATTATCTATCTATCTACCTTTCTATCTATCTATCTATCTATCTATCTATCTGGGCTCATTCTAATCTATCTATCTATCTATCTATCTATCTATCTATCTATCTATCTATCTGCGTTCATTCTAATCTATCTATCTATCTATCTATCTATTTGCTTTCATTCTAATCTATCTATCTATCTCCCACAGACACTCCATATATATCTATCCCGCCGGTCTCTTCATATCTATCTATCTATCTATCTATCTATCTATCTATCTATCTATCTATCTATCTCAGACAGTCCATGTTTTCTATCTCTTGCAGACAGTCGATATCTTTCTATCTTTCTATCATATAAAATGTTTTATCTAAGCCGCTTTGCATCGATGCAAATGTGAGTAGTATTACTGTTTCTCGCTAAAACATTGTAAACCTACCCACAAACAGAATGGACTATGGGGATGGCAAATATTGCTTGTATTTGGTAGAAAGCGTTAATATTGAACAGACGAACAGTAAGGAAACTTTATGTCCGTTGATGTATACACATTGCATCAGATTTATGTGCGTCCGTATTATACCAGAAGGTCTACAAGAAAGAGATACGAGGGAAAAATATATCACGCCATATATGAAAACTTTCGCCCAAATCACAGTGAATTAGAACAGATGTTATAATTAAAAGTATATGTAGACCAGTGATGCAGATGGAAATACATGTTCGTGACACATTTATGCATTACAGTGCACCATGCTGCAAAGCAAAATTGTTAGGTATAAGAATGTGAAATTCGCAGCAAAAATCAGGGTTGAAAACTTGCTATGACTGATTTATTAGGAAGGTGAGTTTTTGACGTTATTGGATTGCAAAGGCACTTGTTGCGTTGTGTCATCTCTGGTTCCCCACACTACTATATAAAATGAATGAAAAGGATCAATTCTTTTTCTTGTTCGCTTTATTAGGAGAGAGTTGTGGTATTTCTTATACTAAGAAGCAGCGGGAGGAAAAACGTCACAGGAACGCAGGTCGCACGTTGGCTCAGCGTACCTCCGCGGGGGTTCTTAGCCGGTCGCTGACATGAGTGTGGGAAGCGTAAATACGCTTCAGTGTTCTTGAGGCCCTCTGTTGAATTCGCGGAGTTAGGGACTTATATTACCTGTCCCACTAGAAAATATCCAAAACCCAGACAAAGGCAATCCATTCACTGTCAGAATGCCAGGTCCATGAGGCACTCCAGCCAATCGAAAACCCTTCTAGGCCAGGCCTTTGCAATCTGTAACACGATCTGCTCAAGCGACACTGCCGTAAAGTGTGAAGACTATACCACGGATTGACCCAAGCATTGGAAATGAAGTTGGTTCACCAGGACTCTTCCTGTAGCCGTCCATGTTTGTGCCAGATATGAAATCACAAGTCAATTGCGACCGAGGGTTTTTAAATTACTGGTCTTGGTGGGAATGGTTATCACGCGAGATTATGCGCTCTCTCCTAGAAAGGTAGGCTCTCTGGGTGTTGAACAAAGAGTAACATGCCCGAAAAGGTGTCTGTAACAGAGGTTACTGGTCTTGGTGAGAATGGTTATCACGCGAGATTATTATTATGTCTGTAACAGAGATAGGCTAGTCACTCACTATATATATATATATATATATATATATATATATATATATATATATATATCACACATCCAATCATTATTTTTCAGAAAAATATTTGAATATTATTCGATCAATTTACTTTTTGTCAGACTTGACATTATGGCACTGTGTGCTTTGACTGATCTTTAGACAAACCTGATGGCCATTCATGAATGTTATCAAATTTAAAGTCTCGATAAACCAATGACATATGTATATATATATATATATATATATATATATATATATATATATATATATATATATATATATATATGTAGGTGTGTAAACATGTTTCTATCTATCTATCTATCAAATTAGCCTATTCATATCAATGTATATATATCTTTATTGTCTAACATTATTCTAAGGCCGTTTCTATCATTCAGTACTTATCTAGCTATCTAGCTATAAATATCTTTATCTATCTGTTTCAGTTTAGTTCTACATATCCTATTCATATCTATGTATCTATCTATCTATCTATCTATCTATCAGATTCAGCTTAGTTGAACATACCTATCTTATTAACATCTATCCATTTATCTATTTCAGCTTAGTTCTACATATCTATCTCATTCATATGTATGTATGTATGTATGTATCTATCAGATTCAGCTTGTTTCTACATATCTATCTTATTCATACCTATCTGTAGTTTTCGGCTTAGTTCTATCTATCTATCTATCTATCTATCTATCTATCTATCTATCTATCTATCTATCTATCGCAGTCTGTTTAATATGTATGTATGTATGTATGTATGTATCTATCTATCTAACTATCTATTTATCTATCTATCTATCTATCTATCTATCTATCTATCTATCTATCTATCTGTCTCTCGTGAGCTTTCAATCTTTTTTGTTCTAATTTTTCCCTTCGTTATTTATTTTTCTTTTCTATTTATTTTAATTTGACTTGCTTGATCCGTCGATTGATAAATTTCTACATTTCTCTAATTTAATTATTTGCATCCACTTTCTTCCTTCCGTCCTTCCTTTCTGTAGAACCATTTTCTCCATTTCTAGAACGAATTATTTCTCGCTGATTTTTTTTTGTTTTTGTTTTTTTCCTCTCACTTTATGTTTTTGTTGGGAGGTGATCCGTTATTTTTTTTTTTATTTGAGAATTTCTTTTTGTTCTGCTGAAATTCCTACCCTCATTTCCCGCTACTAATTACTTTTTTTTCAAGGCCCATGTTCGGATCTGGGATGGAATGTCCGTGCGTCCAAAATAGAAGATCCCTTTTCGTGCAATGAATAACAAGAAGCACATGGATAGAAAACAACTCCAGAAAATACATAGAGGCTCGTAAAGCTGAACGAAACACATGCTCGACTGTCTTTGTCTTATTGGCGACCAAACCGTAAAAAAAAACACTGGAGGTATCCTCGTCAGACACAAAAAAGAACACTGAACTGATATAGCGTATCAGTGCTCCTATATTGCAGTAAATGTTGGACAATCACATCACAGCTGAAAAAGAGTCGAAGTAAACAAAATACAGGGTATGATGGGTAAATTGTCACCGTTTTATATATTTAATTTCGCGCAGGTGCATTGTTTGTTTTTTGGCTGCACAATATTCTAGGTTCAGTTGGGCACAGTGCAATTCACTCCGCCAGAAATTTGAAAATGGCATGCTGTACTGTTTCAGTGTTCTTGAGGCTCTCTGTTGAATTCACGAGGTTAGGGACTTATATTACCTCTCCCACTGGAAGCTCCAATACGAATATTTCAGGGTGTTTGAATGTCAATCTGAAGACAGTGCATAGAACTTGGAAAGAGTTAGGTAATATATCCTGTCAGGATCATCTTTGGAATGATCTCTCGTGACAGGGACGTTGTCTCCATTAATTTTCCCACAATGCCTTCGAATAAATCACAAAATTTTACATCAGGTGCATTGAGGAGATAGTACAGTCTGGTATAAAGAAGGTAGCTGCTGGAAATCTCTACGTCTGGAAACATGACTCTGTATCATTGCTCACAAAGAGGATAACCCAGTCATCACTATCAGACACTTTCTGCAATTACGTCATCCCTTACTTCTGACTAGCTAACTCCTAAAACGGCTACCCCTTGGATTATTATGTGTGGGGCACAGTTTAGCAAGAGCCATCAAAACTCCTTGTAATTTACACTTTCAAGATATTTTTATGTAATTTTGGTAAATATATGTCAGTGTTATTTTCATTTTTACTTAAATTAGACGAAAATGTATCCATCGCACGCTGTGTAGTCCTACAGGTGGATACTAAGTATAAGATGCACTGAACACGTGAGCATCAACGAGGTTTTGGTAAAAGTGGCAATTAGAAGAACTGTATTAAAAAAACAGTTAAAAGTTTCTAGGGCACAAAATGTAGAAAGAATGTATAAAAAAAATAAACAACATTCAATAACATCAATTATGAGATGATCACAATGCGCTAACCGTTTTTTGAAAATAAAAAAAACATTCCTATAACTCTAGATGCATAGATAATAAAAACAGTTATACATTCGGCTAAAAGTGAAAATAAAACCATCCTTGATTATGGCTAAAAAATTAGCCGAAACTGATCGGACATAGAGAACAATTTCTACAAAATTTATGCCCACAAAAAAATAAGCAATATAACAGCCCAAGAATAATTAAATAAAAAATTTAGCAGCTGTTCCTTGTCAGTAATTTATAACGAAACTTGTACAGGAGACGTATTGCAGATCAAATACACAACAGTTATATATATATATATATATATATATATATATATATATATATATATATATATATATATATATATATATATATGGCATCAGTCGGAGATTTTGCCCCTGTGCTATCAGCTCCCGGTTGAGAGGAAGGCTAATTTTTACTCATAATCCTACTTCGAATAAACACGCCAATGACCAAGACGGCTTAATTCATAGAAGACACACATTAGGAAATGGACAAAGATCAACAATTATTTTTTAAGATATTTTTTTATGTTTATGCTTTCTTTTTATAGATACAAATATTTAAGTAAATGCTCTGTTTATAATAAACAGTACTAACAGCATTTACCGGCCTGAATGCCCAAGACATTTTCATAGAATGAGTGACGTCATTTGTTTAAATTTGGATACGCATTGAGCAGAGATGAATGTATGATGGGAAAATGAGGGAAATTGTGTTTAAAAACAGTAAAATCGACCTTACTAACCAAACGGTTCACTGTGTCCCAATCAGTTAAGGCACGTCAGGCTTTATGACGGTTCCGTATAGGATACAGGTTCGATTCCTGTCGGAGGACGAATATTTTCTATGAAAATTTCTCGGACATTCAGGCCGGTAAATGTTGTTTAATACTGTTTATTATAAACAGAGCATTTACTTAAATATTTGTATGTATAAAAAGAACGTATAAACATAAAAAAAATGTTAAAAAATTATTGTCGGACTTTGTCCATTCATAATATATATATATATATATATATATATGGTTTTCCTTTCTCAAGATGCTGATGTAATAAAGATAATTGTGGAAAGAGTCTATTACGCTGTAGATAAAAACGGCGAAACCCGGGCTGTAACATTAGAGATCTCAAAGGAT
This sequence comes from Acanthosepion esculentum, assembly GCA_964036315.1. Lineage (NCBI taxonomy): Eukaryota > Metazoa > Mollusca > Cephalopoda > Sepiida > Sepiidae > Acanthosepion > Acanthosepion esculentum. Next base: position 4,096,078 of record OZ038505.1, read on the forward strand.
TTTGGCAGGGCCTGGCATACATGTCTTGAGCTCCTTGATAAGATGCAAAGAAGAATCAGCAATATTATTGGTTTTGATCTGGCGGTTCGGCTTCAATCACTTTCCCGCCGCCGTAAGGTTGCCTCTTTGAGCCCTTTTCTATAAATACTTCCATGGTAATTATTATTCAGATGAGCCCCTTGCTATGGTATTTGTATAAATATTGTAAATACTCATTGGGGTTAGTTTTTAGAATTGTTATTTTTCCCCCCCACCACAGACAATTGTAAATATGGGGACTAGTTAGTATTTTCATAGAGACAGTGAGGTATTATGGTGGTTGTAGTAAGAAAGGTACGTATGAATGTGGTGTTTTGGTGTAAGGAAAATTGTTCGTACGATTGGGTCAGTGTTTGTGGCTAGATAAGTTATAGTTAAGACAGAAGAAGACCGTTCTTTCCCCAATCCTCCTTTCGGCCTTGTGCCACATTTCTGTGTATTAAACAGAATAAATATTGCTCTTTGCTATGATACCTAGACTTCGTAAATTTAAGCATAGTACTAGACTGGCGTCAAGTTCTCGTTAATTTACAGTTGGGCTGGTTAAATATAACCAAAAGTACTCTGCTTACAATTACATTTATCGCATTTCTCGCTCGTGGAATTCCAAGCTTCATGCCTTCCATCGAAATTAAATCTGCAAAAATTTAAATGTAATGTCAGTCGCTATCTACTGTCATCCTGATCACTATTTTCTCTTTTCGCTCATTATTAATGTTCCTGTTCCTAATTCTTGCACACACTTTAACTCCTTGTGTTTTAGTGGCTTTACTCCCTTGCTTCGGGTGAGACCGATTGAAACAGAAAAATAGCTAACAGTGCAGGAAACGAACGATCGTCTATACACTTTCTGCTCGTATTAGGCAGAAAATAGATTTCTTGTTACCGTCCAAGAGAAATTCAATAGAAAAGTTAAGAGAAATATCTATTCAAATATTTTTAATGAAACAATTATTATATATATATATATATATATATATATATATATATATATATATATATATATATATATGTGTGTAATTTGGCAGCAACTTTTCGAATATTAGAGAATATGAGAAAATTCAAAAGAAAATATGTAAGACTATGTTGTCTTTAACATTCAACACTACATGTTTGAAATATATATATATATATATATATATATATATATATATATATATATATATATAGCCTTCATTTGTTTTTTATTTTAAAATAAAGCGTTAAGAGGTCATATGATAGAAGTCAAGTGAGTATACCGTAAGGTTGAAACAAAGGTATCGGATTCAACTGATCTCCTGATTTTTAAAGTTAAGTTTTTTCACTCGTGTATTGAGATATTGAGCACTTTTAATACTACTGTTTCCTGGACTGATTCAACTCCGACCTTTGGCCTTTTATGCAATATATATATATATATATATATATATATATATATATATATATATATATATATATATATATATATATATATATATATATATGGCAAACTAGTCAGACGGTTAATTTTACAGCTACCCTTATAACACACACAGTCAAGAGAATGATTATATATGTGTATATGTATATAATTATATATATACATACATACATACACATATATATATAATATATATATATATATATATATATATATACATACCTACATATATATATATATATATATATACATACATATATATATATATATATATATATATATATATATATATATATATATATATATATATATATATATATATATATATTAAACATGTTGTGTTGAATGTTAAAGACAACATCGTCCTGGATATTTTCTTTTGAATTTTCTCATATTTTCTAATGAGACTTTTTATTTAAAAAAAAGAAAATATGCAGGACGATGTTGTCTTTAACATTCAACACATCTTTAAAAGAAAAGTTGCTGCCAAATTACACACACACACACACACACACACACACACACACACACACACACACACATATATATATATATATATATATAAATGTAAAAGTGGACATGGAAGTCAGCACTTAGAGGCGACAGTCTGTTTCATGCTAGTACAATCCTCAGGCCTGACGATTGTACTAGCATGAAACAGACTCTCGCCTCTAAGTGCTGACTTCCATGTCCACTTTCACATTTACACACGCTCTATCTCTGATATTGAGCACTTTATCCCATAAATATAGCACACTTTAAGACTATATTTCTTCATATATATATATATATATATATATATATATAATCATTCTCTGTGTGTTATAAGGGTAGCTGTAAAATTTACCGTCTGACTAGTTTGCCATTACATGTCTCTATGTTATGCTAAATTCATTTTCCTCTGCGGAAGATTTTCGGCTTACTCAGCAAAACAGTTTTTTCTTTGATTCTTTTTTCTTTTCCCCAAAGGTGTATCCTGTGGAATGGTAGGGAGAAGATTGTTGATTTCGTCATTTCAACTTACTTCTATTTTCATATGCCCATACCATTTCAACTTTCTTTGATTTTTATGTGCCCATATATTTTCAAATTTAATTTCTCTTGCTCTGTCCACACCATTTCAAATTTCTTTGTTTTTGATGTCTCCATACCATTTCAACTTTCCTTCCATTTCATCTGTCTATGCCATTTTAACTTTCTTCCATTTCCTTGTGCCCATATCTTTTCAAATTATTTTTCTTTTGATGTATCCATACCATTTCAACTCTCATTCTTTTTTGATGTGTCCCAACTATTTAAACTTCGTCTGCTTTTGATGTGTGCATATCAATTCAACGTTCTTTTCTTTTCATCTGTCCATACCATTTCAACTTTCTTTTCTTTTCATCTGTCCATGTCATTTCAAATTTATTTTATTTTCATCTGTACATACCATTTGGAATTTCTTCTCATCTGTCCATGCCATTTCAAATTTCTTTTCTTTCCATCTGTCAACACCATTTCAAATTTGTTTAATTTTCATCTGCGCATACCATTTGGAATTTCTTTTCATCTGTCCATATCATTTCAAATTTATTTTCTTTCCATCTGTCAATACCATTTCAAATTTCTTTTCTTTTCATCTGTACATACCATTTGGAATTTCTTTTCATCTGTCCATGCCATTTCAGATTTCTTTTCTTTTGTTGTGCCCATAGTATTTAAACTTTCTCTGCTTTTGATGTGTCCATATCATTTCAACTTTCTTTCCATCTGCCCATACCATTTTAAATTTATTTTCTTTCGATCTATCGATACCATTTCGACTTTCTTTTCTTTTCATCTGTCCTTACCATTTCAACTTTCATCTTTTTCATGTGCCCATACTACTGGAAGTTTACTTTCTGGATAGGCGCAATAATATTTTCCATTTGGCTCTGATTCTTAATTGTGTCTTGAACTGCGTCATTTATGATCTTGCCTACAAAGGAGTAGCCTAGCATCTTCTATTAATGCTACGATTCATCGCTGTTATTTTGCTGTTAATCTCCAACCATCAAATGCGTACAGAAAGACTGAAAATGCTACAGTAGCTAAGAGTCTGATTTTGGATATTAACTTCAGTTAAATACCTTGGATTTATATTTGACAAAAATGGCCGTAGACCGGATCCAGAAAATATCCATGCGATAAAGCAAATGGCAGCACCAACGGATGTATCGACTTTACGTACTTTTCTGGGCCTCGTAAGTCATTATAGTTCTTTTTTACCAGAACTGCACAAGTTACGTGGACCTCTTAATAATCTTTTGCAAAAAGATACTAAATGGAACTGGTCAAATACATGTAAAGAATCGTTTGAGAAGATAAAATCCCTTCTCAGTTCGGACTTATTACTGACTCACTATGACCCATCCGTAGACATTACTGTGGTGTCTGATACCTCAGATTACGGAGTGGGAGCTGTGATATCACACATTTTTCCTGACGGAAGAGAAAAAGCTATCGCGCACTCATCCAAGTCTTTGACACCCACCGAACGCAAATATAGTCAAATTGAGAAAGAATCTCTGGCAATTATTTTCGCTGTGAAGAAATTTCACAAAATGTTATATGGTCGTCATTTTACCCTGATCACAGATCACAAGCCGTTGATCAGTATATTTGGTTCCAAGAAAGGAATCCCTGTTTATACAGCTAACCGGTTGCAAAGATGGGCCACTATGCTCCTGGACTACAATCTTTCAATAAAATACCAACCATGCAGCAAAATTGGTCAAGCAGATGCGTTGTCCAGACTCATTTCTTCGAATCAAAAAGTACCGGAGGACAGAGTCATCGCAGCTATATCAGTAGAACCTGAAGTTGTCTCGGGACTAGTTTCCACAGTTAGACCACTACCTGTCACATCAGAGATGATTCAAGAAGCTACAGCCGCATACCCAATACTGCAGAAAGTCCTACATTTTCACTCCACTAGCTGGCCAAATATATGCACTGACCAGAAACTTCAACCATTTTTTCAGCGGAGATCATCCTCATCTGAAATCGATGGGATTATACTTTTTGCTGAACGCGTTGTTGTTCCATTTGAACTTCAAAACAGAGTTCTCAAACAGTTTCACTATGGACATCAAGGGATTAATCGGACGAAAGCCTTAGCACGCGGATACGTGTACTGGCCAAACATTGACAAACAACTAGAGGAACTTGTTAAGAGTTGTACCAAATGCCAACTGGTTGCAAAGTCTCCTCGGAAAACAACACTGTATTCATGGCCTACTCCAGAATCTCCTTGGTCACGACTCCATATTGATTTTGCTGGACCAATAAATGGACAACATTACCTAATATTGGTGGATGCTTACAGCAAATGGCCGGAGGTCTTTCACATGAATCACCCTACATCCACTGAAACTGTAAGAAAATTACAGGAGATCTTCAGCAGATTTGGTACTCCGGAAATCTTGGTTTCTGACAACTGTACCGCATTTACTTCAGCAGAATTTTCAGAATTCAGTAAAAAGAACAGTATTCAACACCTCAGATCACCACCCTTCCACCCACAATCAAATGGTCAAGCCGAACGCTTTGTCGACACGTTTAAGAGAGCACTCTTAAAATTAAAAAGACATATTTATAAGTAGCTATAGAGCTACCCCAAATCCAAACTGTCCGAATGGAAAGCCACCTGCAGAAGCCTTGATGAACAGAAAAATACGGCTACCAATTGATATTATTCGTCCATCGCCAAGCAATTCTCTCAAGAGAAATAAAACCATGGAAAGACAATTCAACCACCGCCATGGAGCAGTGTCACGTCAATTTCTACCTGGCCAAACTGTGTGGGCAAAAGATTACCGCAATGGTAAAGAAAAATGGACCCAAGTTTACATAATACGCCATTCTGGTAATGTAATCTATGATGTAGATGTACAATCCACTACTTGGGTCAGACATGCGAATCAGCTACGTCATTCATACCTTCCTGAAAGACAATCTAATGACACAGTCATTCCCTTAAACGTTTTACTGGACACATTTGAATTACCCCAAAGTGTTCAAACAAAATGTAGTAAAGTCTCAAAAGAAATTACCAACTAGAAGGACGCAGCGTAAGGGCAAACCGACCTCATTCTTACAAGTAGATCCTCAACAATCATCCTACGACTATCATACTTCAAAGGGAGGTTTGGGAAGAAAACATAAAGGGAGATAGCTCCAAAGTATTGTAAGAGTTATCCTACTTGCTTTGGACATCGTGACGTCAGACGTCACGTGTGGCAACACAGAGAGATCCAAGATGGCGGACTACACCTGGACACGTGTGGCAAACGTCTCTCCATATTTCACTAATTCTTTTGTAGAGTAGTATTAAATCAGTTTATCTAGTAATTAATAAAATGCTGTAAACCTAAAAACGTTCTTGGTAATTATTTCCAATCAACAAATGCATTGCTTGCTCCTCAGAACTCACGCAAACATAACAATACTGTTAAATAAATAACAGGAGCTCTTCCTCAAATACGAGTATAAAACGAAGAAATAACATTTAAAGTGATATATATATATATATATATATATATATATATATATATATATATATATATATATATATATATATATATGTGTGTGTGTGTGTGTGTGTGTGTGTGTATATATGTTTATAAATATATATATATATATATATATATATATATATATATATATATATATATATATATATATATTTTTTTAAAGCGTATTACCCCAAGCAAGGCTGGAGGCCACTATCACGCAAGGGGTTAAAGAATGGTTGGAGGAAGAGCAGATGGGAGTGGTAAAGGAGAGGATGTGGAGAAAGAGAAAGACAGTGGGTCGATCAAGGCAAGGGGGTTACAGAAGATTTGGAGCAAGAGCAGATAGGAATGGAAAATGAAAGGATGTGGAGAAGGGAAGTGGATAGATCAAGGCAACAGGAGATGTCGATTGACGCTACATTTAAACCGTTGGAGATTGTATTTGTCAGGGAAACAGTAATAGGGAAGGGAGTTCCATAGGCGAGATGTGCGAGACATGAAGCTATTGGAGTAGAAGAGACGTCTACATCTAACAGTTTCCACGGTGTAGGGGTGGGAGCGTGATGCCAGCCTCGTGGGACGTTTAAATTCACGAGGCCTAGGGACAAGCGAAAGCAGCTCATCGGAGCAATTACCGTGAAAGTACTTGCAAAAAAGGCAGAGCGAGGCAACATCGCGTCTGTGAGAGAGCGACTTCAGAGGAGATGACAGATCGGAGCCAATCACGTTGCCTATCCTTGATGTTATCAAGAACCCTGAGGCAAACAGCAGGGGCCCCAGACCATATATGGCAGCAATACTCCATGCAAGGGCGAATGGTCGATTTATAGATTTGGAGGATCGATTCCGGGGAGAAAAATTTCCTGGCTCGGCAAAAGGGAACCAACTTTCCTTGCGGTGGATGATGCAACTGACTCGATGTATTAGTTCCATCTCAGATCAGCAGACAGCGTGAGACCGAGCAGCCGCAGAGAGGAACTATCGATAAGTTGGTCTTCAGACATTCTAATGGGATGCAGGGATGGATCCTTGTAGTAAATATCTCTCTTCACATTTATATATATATAATATATATATATATGTTCATATATATATATATAAATCTCTCTCTACATATATATATATATATATATATATATATATATGTGTGTGTGTGTATATATATATATATATATATATATGTGTGTGTATATGTATATATATATATATATGTTCATAAATTTATATATATATATATATATATATATATATATATATATATTCAAATCTCTATCTTCATATATATATATATAATATATATGTAAGGAAGTGATTATATATATATATATATATATATATATATATATATATATATATATATATATATACGAGGGTCATTCAATAAATAAGGTGAATTATTCGGTATAAGGACTTCTAATACAGATAGAAGCGTACTCTTTTTTTAATTTTTTTTTGTTTTACTTCTTTTTCACATGGATTTAATTCCTTTTGCAGATAAAAAAAAACAAACTTTGAGAGTTCTGGCGATTAACAAAGATGGCCAACCAAGAAGCATGCTCCAGGATTGAACAGCGGTCACTTATCAAGTTTTTGGTTGCTGAAGGGTGCAAACCAGTTGAAATTCATACGAGAATGTCAACTGTTTATGGTGCCACACGTTTCAGCCCAAAAAAGAAATGTCTACAAGTGGGCTAAATTGTTTAAAGAAGGACGGAGCAGTGTTGAGGATGAAGACAGGCCTGGGAGGCCTACAGAACTGAGGTCTCCTGAGGTGATCGAATCAATCAATGACCTCATTCAGTATGACAGAAGAGTGACAGTGGATAACATTGCAAGGACTTTGAGCTGATCTGTTGGGACAAACGCAGGGGTCATCAGTCAGAACAACAGTCAGATGACAACGCACGGCACACACAGCATTCCAAACGGGGCAGACCATCAACGAGCTGGGCTGGGAACTGCTCCCTCATCCCCCATTACAGCCCAGACCTTGCCCCTTCAGACTTTCACCTGTTTGGTCCCTTGAAAGAGTTCACGAGAGGCACAAAGTTTAAAAGTGACGATGAAGTCAAAAGTGTTGTGAGCGACTGGCTGAGACATCAGTCCAAAGATTTTTACGCTGAAGGAATACGGAAGCTTGTGCACAGATGGGAAAAGTCTGTGACAGTGCTGGGAGACTACGTTGAAGAAAAAAAGTAAGCTTCTATCTGTATTAGAAATACTTATACCGAAAAACTCACCTTATTTATTCAATGACCCTCGTATATATGTAACGGAGAGATTATAGTTAAAGACAAAAGAAAAGTCGCAAACGTTTTTGTTTATAATTTGGATTATATATATATATATATATATATATATATATATATATATATATATATATATATGTGTGTGTGTGTGTGTGTGTGTGTGTGTGTGTGTGTGTGTGTGTGTGTGTGTTTAAGTATATGTTATACTTTATTGTCCATGTTTTTTAAACGTGTTTCGGGTCTTGTGAGCTTTATCACGGGAAGAATTTCAAAGTGCAACATAAGCAAAACGTACAAAAAACACCAGAAACAATAGAACACGATATCAATAAGGAAACTAAAGCAAACTCCCAAAAATTAGACCTCGGCGACCGAATAAGTTGTCTCAGTAAGGCAGAGGCCTTTATCACACTAAAAGACCGCAAATAAAATTTCTAAACCAAACCTGCATGCAGACTCATAAAACAAGCTAAAAATGAACTCGGTAAAAGAAGTAAAATGATACTAGAAAGAATTAATTCTGAACTAAGGAAGAAGTTAGGAGTCAAACAGTGGAAAAACACAAAAGCAACTATTGACTCGTTCCACAGCATAAATATCAAGCATCAATGCCATTTTATACAATTAGACATAAAATAATTTTACCTATCCATAACAGAAGCCATGATAGATAAGGCCATCACGTTAGTCCAGGAACAAATAAAATAAACACGAACGAAATCGATATCATTAAACACTCCCGTAAATAACTATTATTCCATAATGAAGAAACATGGATAAAAAAGAAGGGATCTTTGACACTGTCACGGGAATCTTTGACGGTGCAAAAAAAAACTTATCATAGGTATATATTTACTACACGAACTAAACAAAATAATAGATTAAAATGATGCAGGAATGCAGGAACGACTGTCTCATAATCTTAAGAAACTATAACAAACAAAATACAGACAAAACTAGAAAAGTAATTATAAAGATTTAAAAAAATAAATGACATAGATATAAAAACTAACCTAAACTAATTAGATTTCCTATATGTTACCGTCAACCTAAGTAAAGGCATATATGAACCATATAGAAAACCCAATGATAAACCAGTCTACATACACACATCTTATAATCACCCATCGCTAATAATCAAACAGTTAGCAAATTCGATTAACCGCAGGCTTTTCGACAATTCTTGGAATGAAACCATATTTAACGAAGCTAAGAAAGAATACGAAACAAACCTAAAAGATAATGGAGTCCCGGCAACACTCACATACTCACCACAGAGTACAAAAGGAAGAGAAATATCATATGGTTCAACCCACCGAACAGCAAAAACGTAAGAACAAACGTAGGTATAATATTCTTCAAACTCTTAAACAAACACTTCACAGAATCTTGCACTCCACAGAAAATATTCAATAAAAACTCTGAAAAATAAGCTACTGTTGCACCGAGAACATGGCACAAATAATGGAAACAAGTAAAAATAATCACCGCAATAAATAAAGTAAATAATAAACAAATTAACCAAACAATTCTGCCAAAATAACCGTTAAAATAGACTACAATAATCAAACCAAAAATTGGACGAAAAAATAGCCATAACTGCTAAGTTACACAAAGGTCGAAAAACGAATAGAGCAAACGAATGTTTCTCTGTTCGAGTGAGTATCAATTCACTCTACGCAAAATTCTCTCTCTCTCTCTCTCTCTCTCTCTCTCTCTCTTGTATATATATATATATATATATATATATATATATATATATATATATATGTGTGTGTGTGTGTGTGTGTGTGTGTGTGTGTGTGCGTGTGTGTATGTTTTTGGTTTGTTTTTTTCTTAACCCCCGTTCTGTTTGGACCCCCTAACATATTTTATTTTAGAACTAACTAGTCTAACCGAAGTTGAAATACTACATTTTCGCCTAGTCAGAAATCCGTCTTTGAGTCTATAGAAGGGACAGTCTTTGAGAATTAAGTTTGTGAGTCGTCACTACTTTCCATGTTCTAGATGGCCTTTTCTCTGCTTGCTAGGTAAAACTATTATTTCGACGTGGAATTGTCTGACCGTTTCTTTCTCCTGTTGATTTAAAAAAAAAATTATTAAAAGCAAGCATGCCAAGCCCACTGCTGGTGGTGGTTGGGGGTGAGTAATGGCCGTTTGACCCTCCCCTCACCCCGCCAGTACTGCGTTCATTGAGATTTGAAGCTTGGCAATAAAGGTAAGCCGAAAACTATCACTAATGACCATGTGAATAAAGGAGACAACTACGAACACTTGCTAGCATGAGCGGGTTGGTGTTTATGTCGTATTCACAGAGCTTGCTAATCATATTTTTTTTTTAATTTCTTTTTTTAATATAGGTCAATGTGATTTTAACTAAGTTAAAACTTACTATTGTGAATGTGTACAACACAAACAATGTCATTCCTATCCCCCAGTACTCTCAACTAGTGCCAGCCCTGCGACTATGCCAACTACATCCCCCTCTATTGTTTTTGTTGTTGTTGTTATCGTCATTGTATATGTTATATGTAACAGGAGTAGGTAGGCTTTCTTACCGCCCGGTTTACACTCCTCCCCCTCTATTGGACATGTTTAGAGGCTCAAACCTTGTTTCGTGTTTAGGAAGGGGTTCCCAGATCTCTCTTTCTCTCTCTCACTGTCTCTCTCTGGCCTCTGTACTGGTGCTGCTGTGTTTCTCCCGTGATGTGTGCAGTCTGTGGCATTGCCTGTTCATTCTGAGGGTACAAGGTTGACAGTCCCTACTTGCTATTTCTGACTGGTAGTTAGGAGCCCTAACTCTTGCGTAGCGTCTTGGGCGGCCGCTGTGATCAACAGTTGTATAATATCGGGGTGTCTGTAGTGCCATGTCGTTCATGGATAGGTGTCCCTGCAGTCATCTCCGGTGGGCAACCCTGAGACCACATTATGCTTCATGCTGTGCCAAACTCTCTCTGCCCACGTCATGGGTGATAACCGTCGGCTTCTTTTAACTCAGGCCTTCCCTTCTTCTAACACTAATTTCACAGGATTCACATGACTTACAACGACCGTAAATACAAACCTAAACCAGCCCTCCAAAAATCACCTAAACCTTTAAACATTTCGTTCTCCAACATCCGTGGCATTAGAACTAATTTCTGCAGTGTGGAATCTTTCCTCATTGCAAAGTGCCCGGATATACTGGCCCTGTGTGAGACCAATCTTGACTCCTCTATCCCTTCCTCTGATCTCTCGATCCCTGGCTAACTTCCTCTCCTCAGAAAAGACTCTCTAACCCACATTCATGGCCTTGGTCTCTACATCAAGGACCATCTCCCTATGGCTAGAGAGTGCTCTCTTGAATCGCCGGACCATTCGTACTTGTGTCTCCGACTATCTCTTCTCAATGCTGTAAGCTATCTTTTCTTCTTCTATCGCTCTCCATCCTCTCAGAACTGTGGAATACTCGATGTCATTTCTGACAGCATAGACAAGGCTCTCTCTTTCCATCCGTTCGCTCACATATTTGTGTCTGGCGATTTTAACGCCCATCAACTTAAGAATGCTAGTACCGACCTCGCAGGCGTTCATACTCTCAACTCTTCAGTCTCTCAATCTCTCACACAGATAATTGATTTCCCCACGCGTTTTGCTTAAAACCGGGTCGGTAAGGCCTCTCTCTTCAACCTTTGTTTTACCTCCATACCTGAGTCTTGTAGTGCCACGCAGCTCTGACCTCTCGGTAACTCCGATCATGCTGTAGTGTCTGTTAGTATCTCCTTCAACCCCACCCCCTGCAAAGAGCCTCCTACCACCAGAACCTCATTCTGCTACCAACGAGCTGACTGGGACTCGTTCCGTGATTTCCTCCGCGATGTCCCCTGGGATGCTGTATTTAAGCTCCACATTCAAGAATGTGCTTCTGAAGTATCTTCCTGGGTTAAAGCTGGAATTGACGCTTTCATCCCCTCAAGGAAATTTAAGGTCAAACCGCGCTCCTCCACTTGGTTCTCAGCTGCTTGCTCAGCCGCCATTGCCCATAGGAACCATTTCTTCCACCTATTTCGTAGCGATATGTCTGACTGCAACAGACGCCTATTTGCCTCTGCCCGTAACGAGGGTAAGCGTGTCCTCAACGAAGCTAAGTCACTATTTGCTGCTCGGATGAAGGAACGTATTGCATCTCGCAAATTCGGCTCCAAGGATTATTGGTGCCACTGCAAGAGCGTTCTGAACAATAGCAAACCCTCCATTCCTCTGCCGTTCAATCAGTTTGCGGTCCTGACCACCTCTGCCGACACGGTTTAATGCTTTGCTCGGAAATCTTCTTCCAATTCAACGCTTGACACTTCCGGGGAACACATGCCCGATTTCCCTCCCAGAACTGAGGCACTTTTGAGCGGATTGCACATATCCCCGTCATTGGTATTTGGCATTATCTCTAACTTACATCATCACAAGGCTACTGGTGGTGATGGGATACCAGCCATTGTCCTGAAGAAATGCGCGCCTGAATTGGCGCCTGCCCTCTCTAAATTATACAACTACTGCCTCAAGGAGTCTTGTTTTCCTGACTGATGGAAGTCCTCATCCATCGTTCCTGTCTTTAAGAACTCTGGTGACTCCTCCGAACCTTCTACTGACCGTCCTATCAGTCCCCTACCCCTCTTCGGCAAAGTCTTCGAAGCCCTTATCAACACCGAAGTGATTAATCACCTTATATCCCATGATCTGCTCTCGGACAAGCAGTATGGTTTCCGCTTTGCCGATGTGCTTACGGCCATCACTGAATTTGTCTACCAAGCTATACATAATAACGGTTTGATAGAGTTTGGCATGCCGGCCTTCTTCGCAAGCTTCAGGGTTATGGTATTACAGGTCGATTGTTTGACCTAATACAATCATTCCTGTCAAACCGTGAACTGAAGGTTGGTCTCAATGGATTCATCTCCAGCTCCTATCCCACGAACACAGGTGTTCCTCATGGCTCAATCCTAGGCCCTACTCTGTTCCTCATATTCATAAATGATCTTCCTGACGCCATAGATTCCCAAGTCGGCATGTACGCGGATGACACCACAATTTACTCCTACCTCAAAAACAAATCTAGTGATGCTGACAAAGTTAACCTAGAAGTTAGTCTCGAAAAGGACCTACAATCGGTTGTGAACTGGGGCAAGAATTGGTTGGTTAACTTTAACGCTTCTAAAACAAAACTGCTCTCTATTAACAACCACAAGGATCCATCCCTGCATCCCATTAGAATGTCTGAAGACCAACTTCTCGAGAGCTCCTCTCTGCGGCTGCTCGGTCTCACGCTGTCCGCTGACCTGAGATGGAACAAATACATCGATTCAATTGCTTCATCCACTGCAAGGAATGTTGGCTCCCTTTGCCGAGCCAGGAAGTTGTTCTCAATAAATCAACCATTCGCCCTTGCATGGAGTATTGCTGCCATATATGGTCTGGAGCCCCTGCTGTTTGCCTCAGGGTTCTTGATAAGATCCAGAGACGGATATGCAATGTAATTGGCCCTGATCTGTCATCTCGTCTGCAGTCACTCTCTCACAGACACGCCGTTGCCTCGCTCTGTCTTTTTTACAAACACTTTCACGGTAATTGCTCCGATGAGCTGCTTTCGCTGGTCCCCAGGCCTCATGAATTTAAGCGTCCTACGAGGCTGGTATCCCGTTCCAACCCCTTCACCGTTGAATCTGTTAGATGTAGACGTCTCTTCTACTCCAATAGGTTCATGTCTCGCACATCTCGCCTGTGGAACTCCCTTCCTTATTCCTGTTTCCCTGACAAATATAATCTCCAACTATTTAAGTGTAACGTCAATCGACATCTCCAGTTGCCTTGATCTATCCACTTCCCTTCTCCACATCCTTTCATTTTCCATTCCTATCTGCTCTCGCTCCAAATCTTCTGTAACCCCCTTGCCTTGATAGATCCACTATCTTTCTCCACATCCTCTCCTTTACCACTCCTACCTGCTCTTCCTCCAAACCTTCTGTAACCCATTGCGTGTTAGTGGCTTCCAGCCTTGCTTGGGGTGAAAAGCTTAAAAAAAATAAAAATAAATAAAAATAAAAATATACTAAAATAAATAATAAAAAATAAAAAAGTAAATAAATAAGAAAAAAAACAAGTAAAAATTAATCCAAATAAATAAATGAACAAATTAACAAATCTCTCCCGCTAAAATAACCGTTAGAACTAATAAAAATAAACATAAGTAAGCAAAAACAAGTAAAAATACTCAACCTAAATAGATAAATAAATAATTAATAAACAAATTAAAAACTGACGGCGGCCAAAATAACAGAAAAAACTACGGCAATCAATCTAAATATTGGACAAATGAATAGCTTTAATTATCTTCCCAGACCAAAACAAACTATTAAATAAGCGAATTAAACAAATCCCCCCCAACTTTTACTAACTTAATAAAACATCGAAAATCGGAAAGAATAAATAAATATATAAAAAAAAAAATGAAAATAATGAACAAGTAAAATAAATTAACACAAACAAATAAATAAACGAGCCACTTCTTCCAAAATAACCGCCAGAATGAATTACCCACAACGCTCCAATGACCCATATATATATAAATAGTCGAGAAAAAATCCAACATTCGCCGCCTGATTATTGCGTTTAGCATGAAACAGCCTGTTGCCTCTGAGTTTTGACTTCAATGTTCACTTTTATATTTATATTTACATACGCTCTATCTCTGATATTTAGCACTTTATTCCATAATTATAGCACACCTTAAAACTATATTTCTTCATATATATATATATATATATATATATATATATATATATATATATATATATATATTTGACATGTAAATTTCCAGTCGTATGATCGGTATCTAAATGTAATAAATATGATCAAACGTTTTATTCAAATTAATTTATATTCGTTCGTTTACATACATCCTTGAAATAAAAGGTAGAACTAAATTTACAAACTGACTTATTAGACTTTTTGTGTTGTTAAATTGTTATGCGTAATCTCACCTCGTGTTTTCCCTGACATTTGACAGCGGATAATCCTCAAAACTGGTCACATTGACCTCGGTCTAAAACAATGAACGACATCCATTTTATTTATATGTAAATAGAGGATTATACCAAACCGTTTGAGTTAGCGGCGGATTTAGAATTAATACTTTCCTCTTGATCTGTTTAGTCAATAAATTAACTCCTTTAAAACAACTTGAATTTATATAAGTCACTCGAACAAATATCGATATTTTATAGGAAACCTAAATGAGATACATATATATGAACAAAACTAAATCATTACATAAAGATATACATAGTTTGAGAGATAGGTAGAGGTTTATATAGATATATATATATAAAACAAGGAGATAGAATTATAAAGAGATACATCAATTAATTTCTAAATAAACATACTGACATACACACACACATATATATATTTATATACATATATATATATATATATATATATATATATATATAGAGAGAGAGAGAGAGAGAGAGAGAGAGAGATTAACAGACATATTTATATATATATATATATATATAAAAGTGGACATTTATAACAGCACTAGTCGCCTGACGATTGCACTAGCATGAAACAGACTGTCGCCTCTAAGTGCTGACTTCCATGTCCACTTTTATATTTACACACGCTCTATCTCTGATATTGAGCACTTTACCCCATAAATATAGCACACTTTAAGACTATATTTCTGCATATATATATATATATATATATATATATATATATATATATATATATATATATATATATATATATAGGGACAGATCCATCCATCCATCCATCTATCTATCTATCTATCTATCTATATATATATATATATATATATATATATATATATATATATATATATATATAAATAAAGAACAGTAAGATATATAATCCAGTGTTCTTATTGATATTTTTTTAAAAACATTGCTCAATGTAAATTTGAAGAGCATAAATATTGTAAATTAACTGGTTTAAAATATGGTTTCTTCGCTACACAGGAAAAACCATGTTTCAAAATTTGAAGCTAAAAACTTCAAATTTAATTATATAATTAATTCAAAAGCATTAGTTCCGTTTCATATTCAATCGAATATTGAAATAACTTATTTTTTAATTTACTGAGTTTTCAACGCACATATAAATTCATAATTTCCTGTTTCCAATGATACAGAGAAATCTAATCATTAGACAGGGGCGTAGCGTGTTCATTTTGATTAACTATTCAATTATTTAATCAATTGTTACATTCGATAAGAGGTTAAGTTTAGTGATGGTAGGCGTGTATTTGTCAACGAATTCTGACATCCGTTAAACGCATCATGTCTGCGTTTTTTTTATTTACGGCAAAATGTTTTTCGTCATTTTTTTCGTACTTGTTATACTTTCTAGTTTTTTTTTGGTTAGAATACGTTTTATTTCGCTACAATTTTAAAATATTTTTACTCTTAATTACTGATAGACAATATTTCTTTTCAAATCAAGTAAATATAATAGTATTACTTAAATTATTTAAAATTATTTTTTCATATCAAACATAAGTATTCATATTACTAGCTCGCATTTTTTAAATTTTATTTTTAAATATTATTTAAGGAAGATTTTTGACAATGACGGAAAAGAATAGTTATTCCATTTCTTTGATTCAGTAAATTTGTATTTTTTATAAACTTAGTAATATATAGTTTCTCATGTATGCACAAAAGACATGGGTCATTGATTGACCTACATATTCTAGCTTTTCTTATTAATTTCCATTTTACTGTAGATCAGGGGTAGCCAACCGTTTGATTCCATGCGCCAATATTTTATACGATTAATTTAAATGCGCCACACAAACATTCACTTCCTTTCAGTACGTGTTGTAATATGGACATATTTTAAAGTTATAACAAAAAGAAATGGGACAAACACCAATCAAACTTTTAGCACTTTCGCAAAGGACGTGCAAAAAATATAAAATCACTGAAATGAATGAGTCGAAGTGGCTTAGTTTCATTTCATTAAAAGGATGCAATGCGCCACTTGTAAGCATCCAATGCACCACTTATGGAGCATTGCGCCACGTATGTCTGTCTGTCTATCTATCTATCTATCTATCTATCTATCTATATATATATATATATATATATATATATATATATATATATATATATATATATAGGTAGACAGACAGACAGACAGATATGTACATAGATTAGATAGATAAATAGATATAGAGATAGATATTACAGAATTTGAGTGATGAGAAAATAATGCACACGAGACAAGAGCTAATGAACATATATATTTAGCTGCATAATACACTTTAGATATATATTAATTGTGGTCATCAATGATGCACTGTCTTCATCGCCGATTTCGGGTTTTCCATCATATCGGCTTAAACAGCCGCCCCAACGCGATCCAAGACGAGTCAGGTCGCCTCCTTGAAAGCGTCGTGCTGCACACCGCGACATTGCAGAAAAAAACAAAAAACAAAAACCACTCGGACATGGCTAGGGGTCTGACCATTCATATTGACATACGTCAGTCAATGTCAGCCAATGAAAAACAAGTCTTTTCTCATTCCCCTTCTCTATGCTACTGTCTTTTTACTACATCTGGTTTAGCTTCCATCTACTATTCCGGATTCTTAACTCGGTAAGCTGATCTTTTCCTAGTATAGGTTAATCCAATGTTTTACGTTTTAAATACTAATCCCATAACAATACAAACTCTTTAACTAAATCTACGCGTGTACTCAACTCAAATCTAGCCTATATTAACACTTTCTAAAACAAACTATTCGATATTCTTATATCAGCAAAATCTTTGAGTTTATATTTACCTTATACACTTAGTCAAACAAAATCACACACAAAAACCCTGACATGCATGTACGTCCACGCATCTACCTATAAATATAGTAAATGCACTGACACGCACATATACATAAATTCTATCCACCGTTTACTTTAATTTTCGAAAACATTCATTACAAAATTAACCCGTACTGATTTATTTGAAGTTCCTTCCTAGTTGTGTCATTTGTTGACTAAAATATTTCAATGGCTTAATAAAAAATAAATAATTATGCTAACCACTCAGTTAAGAATCCGATACACATATTTACTATCTGTTAAATATTACTCGAAATAAATCTAACCAATTAATGCTAGCATCGACACCCGAGATTTCCAAACTAGTAATTACTACGATACTACTTTACATCTTTCTCTCCTCAATTGCATTCATAAGAAATAGGCAATTAGGCATTGATTTTGGAGTAAAACCTCAAATAACGGGAAACAAATAGCAATCAGTAACCAAAAAGCAAAAAAAAAAATCAATAAAAACATATTAAAAATTCCCATCCACGGACCCCACCCCACGTACGCTAACAATTGTCAACCCCTATCCAAAACGGTTCGACTGGCCTGATTTACTATATTGCCTCAATATTCCCTTATACCGTGTAACCCCCCTCGCTAAGTATGATTGTGAGTTGATTTATTCCCTCTTATCGTCCTTACAAGTTCTTCCATGACTCCGAACTCTTAAGCCAAATCCATTTGGCAGCAGCTGGAACTGCACTGGTAATGTCCTTCAGTGCCCCCGCCATCATTGCACCCACTATGCCTATTTCCGCTAGGGGTCTGTACAACGACTGTCCAGCAAAGCCTCTGCAACTAACTTCTACAGGGTCATAATATATTTTCCATGATATCCGCCGAACTTTGTTCGACAAGTTCTTGGTATATGGACCCCTTTCTCTCAATTGCTTTTGTAATCAATTCCTCCCATGACACAGACAGTTCCCAAAGTGATGTTACGGCTATGTGTCTGGTGAACTTCAGCTGGGTCTCTAGGTCCACAATCAACGGCCAATTGTCTGCGGAAGATAAGAGGCACTTTCTCTCTCTTCTCTGTTTCGGTATCTTTACGCCAGCTTTGATGATGTTAATGTGATTCAATTTCTTCCCTTGTTGATGCTTACTAGAACTTTCATCACCTCGTTTGTAACTGCTTTAAGGACTTGATTGTTAATGTTACGCAGACGGAACCGGCCATAGCCCAAATCTTTTGGGCAATTACGAAGGATGTGCGTAAAGATCCTTTCCTTGCTTACTAGCTTTCCTTGCACATAGTTGGCAATTGGGGGTCTCGCTTTCCCCCCATATATGCAGGTTCGTTGGTCTCGGTTTATATACTGAGTTGATAATAAATCGAACCTCGCTGAAATCCGACCGCCAGCTTTCTGATCAGGTAATTCTTTCACTGTTCTACGTTCTCTCATTTTGTCCGGACTCTCTGCTGATTTAAACCAACCGTTTTACAATATCGAGCTTCTTTTACGTCCACACGGATTTCATCTTGGATAAGTTGGCGTTTTTCTTTGCCTTTGGCAATGTTCCTTTATCCTCTTGGATATATATATATATATATATATATATATATATATATATATATATATATATATATATATATGTGTGTGTGTGTGTGTGTGTGTGTGTGTGTGTGTGTGTGTGTGTGTGTGTGTGTGTGTGTGTCTTAAATCGCACTTAAAATTAAAAAAGACTATCGCCGCTGGTTGACAATGACATCAATGTCCAATTTTATATTTGTATATGTTCCTTACATTGTGCACTTTAACCCATAAATACTGCCTGCGTTAAAACTGATATATATATATATATATATATATATATATATATATATATATATATATATATATATATATATATATATATATATATATATATATATATATATATGTTTTTTTTTTGTCGTCATTGATTTTGAAAGAAGTTAATGCAATATCAATGTTTACCTTACTAGTATATTTTTCTCATATTCTCTAACCACCAGAAACCCTTTGCGTCTCAGTGGCTTTGCTGGGGGAGATGATTAATACATATATATATTCTTCTTTAATTAATAATTTGAAATAATAAATATATATAAATATATCGATATATAATGTCATCCACAGACTGGCTGTTTCGCAGCTCTTCAGTGTGGCTAGACCTGGCTAGAATCGAAACCCGACTGAATTGGCGCCAGTCGGAGAGCCGAGTTCGAATTCCAGTCGGATCCATTACATTCACTTACGTGCTAACACCCTTGGGAAAGGTGTGAATCCTCTTCTTCTCCCTCCAGCTATGGGTAAATAGCAGGACAGACTGGGTTCTATAGCCTTGGATGGCAACTGGTCTAGGAGAAGGACAACTCTGAATTCAAAACCTGCGGAGGTCGTTTGGGGACCTTGTGGCATCCGTTGCACCAGGTCCCTGTATTCGTCCCTCCAAAAAGTGTGGATGGCCCTGCACAAAGCCTTCACCACTATAATCAAATCCTGTGCGGGTGTTGGGCTTTCAGTTTCTGGGAACTGATCTGTCTGACCCTCATACGTCGAGTTCGACGGGAGAGTCCATCATATATATATATATATATATATATATATATATATATATATATATATCTTCTTTAAATGCATTTAAAAATGTTAACCTTAATATAGATTAAATTTATAATTTAAATTTGTTAATTGTTTATTTTATAGTATAATTTAATATTAATTAGTTAGAATGAATTCTTTTTTAGTCTAACCCTAACATTAAAACTTTAAATAATTATTATAATCAAAGTTCGTTTTTGCATTCTCATATCCTTGTATTTTGATTGGTCATTTCAGCTGATGTAACAGGGTTTTTTCCCCTAACGAGTGATGTTTTATTAATTTGAACTTTTAAAACCCTTTATTCTACATTCAACACTATCACTTGGTAAGACACCAGAAGTGTTGAAACAAAATGGCTATTTTTGTAGTGATTTTATAACATATTCATGTTATAATTTTCGAATAAATAATTATACATATATATATATATATATATATATATATATATATATATATATATATATATATATATATATACTAATGCATCTTTCCAGATGTTTACTGTTGCAATAAAAACACAAATTGTTAAAATTTATTTTACTAGTTTGGCAAGGTTGGTGTGATGGGAACGATTAAACCCTATGATTATCATTTTCATGTATGACATTGCTATAAATATCCATCTTCCGCCAAATGCTTCTCCCGACCTCCATCATGACACATAATTATTAATCTTTGTCTGAAACGCGAAAGATATGAAGTAAAATATAGAGGAAATAATTCGGGGTGGGGGGTGGAGCAGATGTTCTCATCTACTCTGAAGACGTTGGCTATGTATAAGAACCAGACTATTAGTTCTTGATTAATGATATTGGAATCAGGTGTTACTATAAATTGTTTGTTGCTGATTGCTTCGGTATTTACGAGCTGTCACTTTGTCGTGCCAGTTTGCGTTTTATAACCAGATTTTGACTAGAGAGCTCTTTAATCATATCAGTTCAATAAACCTCACTACCGTCGAAGGCATGTGTTGATGTCCATGAATTAAATGTAAAACAAATACGTCAGGCCCACTGAAACAATGCGGAGAATGTAACCTGATACATTTATCTATCGATCCATCTTTTCGTACAAATTGCGACCAGCAGACATGTATTTTCTCCTCTCATAGGTGATTAGGTATTTAGTTATTGTATGTGCTTCAGATATTGATTCAGTAACAGATTGATTGACGGTAGACACTCTTCTCATCTGTCCTAATTTCAGTACATCGCTGATATTTCAACATATCATATATTTAGTTCAGTAAATGCATATTCCAACCTAGCAACTTTATAATGCACATTAAATACGGGATTAAACATTCACCACCGAGGTTTTTGGCATGGGATTACATACAGATTTATTTACAATCGTTGATGAATGATATCGTAAATTTACTTAGATAAATGATATTTTTAACAACCGAATTAAGTGCATAGCCAAGGAAGTGGATTATGATAAAAATATGTGTTTTTCTAAAATGATTTTAGTAGCATTAAAGCCATTAAGAAAGAAGGGGTTACTGAGTGTGAAAGAATAAGAATAAAGTGTCGCCGACATATGAGTTTCAACATAGATCGCCAGTGAGCCAATCCCATTATTGAATCAAGTAGTTCACTGGAGCATAAAGGAAACACATAAGAACGAATTCGTTTGGCGTCTATTTGATGCTTATTTCTAGTCTATCCTCTATTACTAAGGGGTCGCTATTTGTATTCTATCCTCACTTACTATATGGACCACTATTCTCTACACTATTCACTATACTATTTTTCTATTTGGATGTGTCACTGAGATCGGAAGACATATTGGAATAGCCAAATATGATTTCCAAAAGCTAAGCAGAGTATTAACAAACAGAAAACAAATTTAAAGAGAACTGAACTGTTACGTGATATATGATATATTAACGCTTAATCGCTTCAAAGCTTAAGAAGAGACAGAAATTTGGTTCTACAGAAGGATACTGATTATACTATCAACCGGACATAGGAACAAGAACGAATAAATAAAACATCAGGAGAGACAGTCGAAATTTCTGGGACACATAGTGAGGAACAAGAGCTTTGAAAAAGTGATACTCGCAGGACAGATCGGGGGTAAGTGGAACAGACGAGAAAATGTATAACATACATGATGAGCTTGAGTATGGCGGAACAAGTTTGAAGAGAATTAACAAAAAGAGAGAAATTATTAAGGGCTGAAAAAATAGAAAATGTGGAGAGCCATGATCGCATACGTCATGAGGCGACATGGTACATAAAGGAGAAGAATTTATTTTCTACTATCAAAGCAATAATATATTCTTAAATTACTTCATGTCATCGTGTGATTCCTTCTTTAATCATATAGACTCCACTGCTCTCAAAGCACGAAACAAGCAGTTATGGTTTCCATTGCAAGTAAGTCATTTTACATATGAAGATGCTACTTCAATGAATAAACAATTTGTACCCGGCTTTCCCTTACAGTCAAATCATTTCTTATACCTCGCATTAAATATTCCTATCCTTACTAACTCCAACGGCGTTATATATATATATATATATATATATATATATATATAGGTGTTTTAGCACCGCGTTACCGGTTGGAAAAGATGAGAAAAGCCCCCAAAAATATATACATTAAAAAAAAATGTTATCGGTTTATTTATATATTTGCTTTTGTGGAGAAGTTTGACTCATTGAACCTAATATCTCAGTGGCGTTGACATCTATATCTATTATAGTGAAATGCACAACAGGAATGTTGGCCTCACACGGCCTAAAATATAGAATTTCTATTGAAGCTGATTGTTCTGTAATTGAAGACGAAAGTTCCAAAGATTTGTTTTTACGGACTGACATTTA
>OZ038505.1:4122093-4134593 GCA_964036315.1 Acanthosepion esculentum
TACACACATATATATATACATATATATATACATATATATATATATATATACACATATATATACATATACATATATATATATATACATATATATATATACATATATATATATATATACATATGTGTATATATATATATATATATATATATATATATATATATATATATATATATATATATATATATATATATATATATATATACAGTGGTTTGCAAATGTATTTCACAATAAAAATTGTTCCATTTGATTCCAAATATTTTAGGAACATTGTCAAACTAAAAATAAAAGAAAATTGAGAAACATTGTTTTTAATGTACTTTTATTATCATTTTTTGAATTTGACTGTGTGTAAAAGTATTTAACACGATTTCGTAATATTTTGTAGCCTATTATCTGTTCTGCCTTACAGCCTCTAGTCATTTTCTGTAGGTTTCAACAAACTTCTTGTATGAAGATTTTGGCACTTTCACCCATTCATCTTTACAGACTTTCTCCAGTTCCTTGAAATTTTTTGATCTTTTGCGTGTACTCTCAACTTCCATTGTTCCATAAATTTTTCCAGTTGATTAAGATCCGGTGACTGGCTAGACGATTCCAGAACACCAATTCCATTTTCATTGAACCAGTGTTGAGATGTTTTAGCCATGTGCTTTGGATCATTGACCTGTTGGAATACAACATTTTGATAAAGCCCCATACCTGTTGCACTTTTTAATAGATGGGTTGATAAGATTTGCTTCTATTTTGTTGCATTCATTCCTCCTACTCCGTTATACGAAAAACAACAGCAAATCATTAGACTTCCACACTCACATTTGATTATTGGAATGGTGTTTACCAGGTTGTATTCAGTTCCTTTTTGCCTCCATAATTGTGTACATATGTTTCTCTCGAAAAGCTCAATTTTCGTTTATTCTGACCAAATAAATTTTCTAGAATTCAACTGATTAAAGTTCATAATTTTTAACAAATTTCAAATGGTCTTGCACATGATTACGTATTAATAGTGAAGTTATTTTTGGTGGTCTAGAATAAAGGCCTGTACGATTCAGTGATCTCTTAATTGTATCTTTACCTACTTCAATTCCAGCATTTGTCAGATCGTTCTGAATTTCTCTTCGAGTCAAAAATGGTAGTTTCTTCATATTCCGGGCTATATATCGTTTAATTTATGTGGACAACACTTGAATCAATATTTTCAGTAGTATCATATTTTTTTTCCAATTTCAAACAACAGCACCCACTGTACAGACAAGGAAAATACAAATCTTGAGCATTTATTCAATACCCTTTACGATCTTTGTGTAGCTTTATAATTTTCTGTCGCATATCATTTGATGATTCTTTTGTTTTAACCATATTTATATTTTTAGATATCGGGAGAGTCTGTACTGTATCAGACCTGTTAGCACTATGTGTCGATTGAGTGATATGATTGGTTAATACAGATATTGAAGTCAACCTGTGATTGGTTGAAGTACAAACCATATAAAAAATAACCGAAAAAAGTTTTAAAACACACATTTTTAAAATATTATCTCTGTACACAGTCAAATCCGAAAATTGGCAATGAAAGTACATAGAAAACAATGTTTCTCAATTTTCATTTATGCAGAGACAATGTTCATTAAAATATTTGAATTAACAATCATTCCAATTGAACAAGTTTTAATGTGAAATTTATAAAAACCCGATGGGTTAAATAATTTTGCTAACTACTGTATATATATGGCTATATATATGATCATACACGCACACACACACGCACACACACACACACACACATATATATACATACATATATATATATATATATATATATATATGATAATAAATATATGATAATATATATATGATAATATATAAATATATATAAGATATATATGATAATATATATGTATCATAACAAATATATGATATTATATATACATATATATATGATATATATGATAAAATAGATATACATATATATAAGATATATATGATAAAATAGATATACATATATATAAGATATATATGATAATATATATACATATATATGACATATATGATAATATACATATATATATATACATATAAGATGAATGTGATATGTAAATGAATATATATATGATAATATATATATATACATATGACATTATATATAAAGTAATATGTATATGATAATACACACACACACACACACACACATATATATATATATATATATATATATATATATATATATATATATATATATATATATATATATATATACATATATATATACGATAAGTCACCTTTCATTTTCAAAAGGTGAAACAAAAAATCGTTTCACCTTTTGAAAGTGAAGTTTGAAGATCCAGAGAAAAATAAAATTCTCTGCTAAAATAAATTATTACAAATGGAAACCTATTTCTTTCTATCTAACTTAATATTGATATATCATTTCCGGTGAGTTGACCGAATTAATAGGTCAATGTCTGATCCTTACCCCCTCCTTCCTCAATATTAAGTTTGATAGAAAGAAATATAGAATTAAACCCTCTCTAAAATTGACCATGTCTCTGACACCACTCCTCGCTACCTTCTCTGTTAAATTACATTAACTTAATACTACCCGTCAAAAGTGTAAATTTTAATTTCATTTTTCGTTTCACCTTTTGAAACTAATGTCTGATGATCCAGAGTACTTTAAAAGTATCTGGTGAAATAAAATATTACATGGAGCCTTAAAGTGATCTGTTTTTCTTTAAGATATATATATATATATATATATATATATATATATATATATATATATATATATATTAATGTGTGCTATATTTATGGGTTAAAATGCTTAAAAACTGGGATGTGGCGTAGACAAACATAAAATGGACTTTGGAACCAACACGCAAATGCAACATTCTGTTTTCAGATAAACACAATCGTTAGATCATGTGCGTGCTTTTTTCATTTTATAGAAAGTTAAATTAAATACCTGATTAAATACGTTGATATCTGTTTCCTCTTATTATTGCTCTTCAACTGAATTGAGCTCTCTGCGCCATTGGCGTATTTCGTTAAATTTCCCTTTCTCTCTGCCGTGCGACGATAGCCTAGGGGTAGGATATCTGACTCGTGCTATATCGGTCGTGTTTCGATCCCGGCTTCAGGGAACTAACATTACCATAATATAGTGCTCCATGGGCGGAGGGAATAAACAACAAGGAAATCTTAAAGAGAAAAAAAAACACCACAGATTCAGCTAGCATCAGCTGAAATTTCTTGGACACGTCATGAGGAAGGAGTGGTTAGAAATCTAACCCTACACGGGGTTTATTGAGGGTAAGGCAGATAGGTGAGGGCGGCAAGCCACTTACGTGACTAGGCTGTGTGAATGAATGATTGAACGAGTAGTCGGAGAACTTTTCAAAACTGGAAAAAATTATTAAGCGATACACGAGATAGGAAGTGGTGGAGAGCTATGGTCATCTATTTCTGACGGGACGCGGTATATAGAAGAAATTTTCATTCTGATCGAATTCGAGGAATTTTTTGTCAAGTCTTTAATTTATTATTCTTTTCGTTTGCATAATGAAAGTTATGCGGATACGTAGTATATAAGAGAATTTCTTACTCTAAATTTCTCATTGTTAACAGTAGCTCATATTCAAATTATCAGCGAACGTTTTCATGTAGCAAAAACATAATATTGAAATATGGTGGATCAATTAGATAAGCAAAATTTTCATTGCTACATTACGCTTTACTTTTTTTGCGAAATCACGATATTTCTAATAAAAAAGAGCTTCCCTGGTGAACCAACCACACACTGAGTTGAACTTACTTTCATCATAAATTCACTTTAGGCCTGCAATATTGACACTTTTCAGTCACAATTATAATTTTCTTCCCCCTTTCATTCCTATCTCCTCTCGCTCCAAATCTTCTGTAACCCCCTTGCCTTGATCGATCCCCTATCTTTCTACACATCCTCTCCTTTACCACTCCTATCTGCTCTTCCTCCAAATCTTCTGTAACCCCTTGCATGCTAGTGGCTTCCAGTTTTGCTTGGGGTGTAAAGCTAAAAAAGAAAAAAATTAGTGTAAGATCTAAAGTTACTCTATA
The DNA here is from genome assembly GCA_964036315.1 of Acanthosepion esculentum. NCBI lineage: Eukaryota > Metazoa > Mollusca > Cephalopoda > Sepiida > Sepiidae > Acanthosepion > Acanthosepion esculentum. Next base: position 4,126,186 of record OZ038505.1, read on the forward strand.
TTAAGATGTGAAGCAAATATTATTTTGAATTTAAGACGTTTTTTTACTATTCTCACTAAATACACTATATATCCTACTGTTTGTAACATGATTGAAACTACCGCATATTTCCGCGTGTGAATCGACACTATTCCCGCGTATAAGTCGACATTAATCCCGAGTATAAGACGAGGTCGATAAAATATAGCAAATATTCATCGATTTATCTCATAGTATAAGTCGACAGTTTATTGATTATATAAAGATGATATAATTGGAAATGTTGTTACTGTATCCTGAAAAATTCAAACTTATTCTTTATTATCTTTTTCCGAGACACGTCCGCTTAAAGGGAAACTATTGTTTTTTTTATGTTTCATCACCTGATCTCTTGCAAATACACCTTTCTTCTTCTTCTTCTTCTTCTTCTTCTTCTTCTTCTTCTTCTTCTTCTTCTTCTTCTTCTTCTTCTTCTTCTTCCTCCTCCTCCTCCTCCTCCTCCCCCTACTTCTTCTTCTTCTTCTTCTTCTTCTTCTTCTTCTTCTTCTTCTTCTTCTTCTTCTTCTTCTTCTGTTACAAACAGCCTGGTTTACTAATGGCCATTTTCTTATACTTCATCTACAACCACAAAATACCACTAATAACAATACGATAATACTACATTTCTTTGCTGTGAACGCAATCATAACTCGATGTTTACATTTTCTCAGCTGAGCTTGCATGCAAACAAGTTGATTTCATTGATATTGAATTATTCTTTGAATATTTATTATGATGTTATGCCAGTAATATATAAGTTAGAAATGGTTTTTATTACTTTTATTATCAGTTTATTTGATAATGTGAATCTTTTCATTTACAATCTTGGTTATTACACCGAGGTCGATGTTAGACGACCGACAAACATCACTCAGAATTTAAGTTTCTTTTTTAGAAATTTAACATAAAACGACCAGCCGATTTGTAAGGATCATTTTTTAGATTTAAAAGTTTTCTTATAGGCGGAAATATACGGTATATCTAAGAAGGATTTTTTCAGAAAGATTCACTTTTACAACGCCCAGGGGCAGCTCGAGGTAGAGATTTTCGTTAGGTGGCCATTTGTGCAGATAGGGCCAGAAGATAACGGTTAACCCTAGCCTAAAAAGGTTAAAATTGTAATTGATCGGGCAAATATCCACTTGGGCGCCGTTTTCGTAGAATAGTGGTTCGCGGAAAAAAAGCTGTTAGATTAGAATTTACTTCTCACCGGTGGGATACGGAGAGGAAGTGGGTGGTTTGCTTATGTAATGTAAATGGCATGGCGGGTCCTTTCCCTTAAGGGTTGCATTCGCGGAACCAAGGAATGTACAGGATCGCCTGAAAGTCTTGTGACCCTTTACCAAATAGTAATGCAAAAATAGAACAACAAGTAATACAGTAATATACACGTACTGGATTCATTTTATTTACTTAACTGATCAGGTGAGAAAAGGTTTATATTCCCATTTCAGTATCTTCCTCTTCGGAGAAGTTGTTTTGCCGAAACTTGCACTGAAGTCTTGCACACGGTCATGTGTTCATGCACATGCATGCAGCCTCTCTCTCTTTTTTTTTGTAATCTACCAAAAATTTGGGAATAATCCAATTTCATTGAAATATTAAACATTTATTATTGAACAAATAAACTTTAGAATTAATCTCTTATTTTTTCGTAAGTTTTATGGAGCGATATATATATTTTTGTACTGTTTTGCTCTCCATCAGTATGGCTAATTCTAACCTCCAAGAAAGCAATTTCTTGGTCTGACGTTTTCCACTGAAATGAAGTGGTATCATTATATTGAACCAATTGATAAGTCACACTTCTAGGAAAGTCGTTTTGATTGGCTTTTTTTCTCGCTAGAATCTCTCTTATATATTTATTAGTCTACAGGGTGATCCGAAAGTCTCATCAGCCCTTACCAAAACTTAATGAGAACAATAGAACAACAAGTAATAAGTAATACAAAGCACACGTACTGGATTCAGTTTATTTACTTAACTGATCAGGTGAGAAAATGTTTATATTCCTATCGCAGTATCTTCCTCTTTGAAGGAGTTGGTTTGCCGAAACTTGCACTGAAGTCATGCACACGATCATGTGTTCATACAAGTGAAAGCAGCCTCTCTTTCAAATCTGTAGGAGCTCGTGTCAGCCATCTGAAATAGAAAATTATATCACCTCAGTCAGTTATGTGCCATACGTCATACATGCTTAGGCGATAATGTATTTTTCGATACATAATTGACCAGACAGATTTTTCCCCCACAGTAGGTTACCATTTCTTTCTGCGGCAGACCAGTTGCCATCCAAGGCTATAGAACCCGGTCTGTCCTGATATTTACCCATAGCTGAAGATCATACGTTCCCAAGGTATTAGCATGAAAGTGAATGTAATGGATTCGACTGGAATTCGAACTCAACTCTCCGATTCTCAATACGGGCCGAGAGCTTGAGCGTGGTGGCCTTGTTCCAATTGTTGTTTACTCTAGATAACACGCCCTTTCCCAGAAAATGTAACTGAGGTCTGCTGAGCATAGTAGCAGTATAAAACACACACACACACACACACACACACACACACACATATATATATATATATATATATATATATATATATATATATATATATATAATAGAAGAGAGAAACCGCAAATGGTTTTGGTTGTAATGTAGACTTTTTAAAAATATATTATGCTTTATTTTCCATTTTGCTAGAGGGGTTTCCGGTCTCGCGACCTTCATCAGGCAAAGTATGGATATTTACACATATTATTAAAAAGAATTGATTTATTTAATGTTTTTCGATGTTAAATATTCTCGATATTAGGCATTCTCTTTTTCGTGCGTTACTAACCAAAATGTCTTCCTTGAATTGTCAGTGAAAAAGTTCTGCATGAAGGGTAATAAAAGAATTAAGACTGGTTTGAAAAAGATATCTATATTCTTATCTTTTACTGACCGCTGTCTTTTCTTAGATCTATTTCCATTTTTTGGTGTTTTTGTCAGCATGCGTACGTATACGTATACTCCCTCTCTCTCCATATATATATATTGTCTTATTATAAGGAATTACTATACATATATGTACATATATACATATAAGTACATACACACGCAAACACACAAACACACACACTTCCTATGTTATGTAGGGTTCACGTGTGTGCCCATGAGCAGTTTTCTTTTGTCAATATATATATATATATATATATATATATATATATATATATATATATATATATATATATATATATACATATGATGAAAATGTGGATAAGATAAAACAAAAGCCGAATATGTGAGTTTACTGTTTTTATTTTCTTTTTGTTTTTGTTATTCTGTCGACATCAGACGTTTTGGTCAAATAGACCTTCTTCAGGACATGGTTAATATGGACATATTTATATTAGATTTAAGTTAGATGAAGAGACGATATATACAGATTTACCAAACTATATAATTGATGAACAAATAAGATGCTTTCTTAGAAATCTCAATACTAAGCAAATAGTACATAATACTGCTTCTACTAATCTCAAACATATTAATCTCCTATATCGTAATCAAATGCATACTAATTATAAACAAGATGAAAATATACTAAAAAAATTAGTAAATACTAACATATCTACAACAGATCCTAGCAAAAAAATTAAGTTAATTATATACTACACTAAATCTAGTATATCCAACTCAATTCGCAATGATTCTTCTCCCCCGGTTAGCGATTTGAAAAAAAACAACATAGTTTACAAATTCAGGTGCCCTTTGGGAGATTGTATCTCCAACGAACTAAATAATATCTATGTTGGTTACACCACAAACTCGCTTTCACGACGCTTGACACTACATTTGAATGATAACTCTAACTTTTTTTAGGCATTTAAAACAACATGCCTGGCCGCATACACAATTCCGGAAAAGCCTCGTCGAAAACACAACTATACTTAAACATGAAAACAATAAACAAAAACTAAAAATTCTTGAAGCTATATACATAAAACAGTTGAAACCTAACCTGAACAAAATAAACTATGAAATCTCCAAAAATATCCTTAAATGCCTATAATTAGTAACAGAAGTCATTGGTTCATACCAACGGCTTTCCATACTCAATACTCATCGGATTCACTCTCGCCTTGTCATGTGTGACGTCATGAGCTGTCGTGCGATTTTCGCTTTCAGCGTTTTATATGCACGTGTTTATCGTTGCTTGGAAATCATCCATGTAAACAAATAAGACTATCATCAATTTCTTGTTCGTGTATTGCTTAAATATATTGTGTAATTGTCATCTTTGATAATGGCTTATGTAAGCCGAAAGCTTAGATTGGATTAAAAAAATGTATGTATCAATATTGTGATTTTCTTTCATTGTTTAATGATAATGTTATTAAGCTTATCAGACTATATGAAAAAAACTTACATAAAATATATAGACAACACTTATCTATATTATTTAATGAAACATGTATTAATATATATATATATATATATATATATATATATATATATATATATATATATATATATATATATATATATATATATATATGTCTTTACGCTCACGTACAAGCGCACTCCCTCTCTATACATACATACTGTCTTATTATAAGGAATTAGTATGCACGCATACACACATATGTACATACATACGCACACACACACAAACATAACTTAGCATCCCAAACACCAGTGACCTTACATTCACACCCATAGTAGCAGGACCAACCTGTCCAACTAGGAAACTCGTTAAGCAAATAGACACAATATTACAACCATTTACTAAGCAGATTAAAAACTACATCAGAGACGATATTCACTTCCTTAGCTCCAAACCACAAAAAGTAGATCCGGGGACAACATAGATAGAAATGATATATAACCCCATAAATGAAACCCTACCTTCATTTCTCACCCACACGACAGACATTCTTGCGAAGGTGTTGAAGTCTCACACTTATGCACACACCCATACTAATATATACACTTACACACATTATACACACTCGCAAAGAACAAATGATAACATACACTAAACATGCACACACGCCCTTCCCAGCAACCAATAAAACTGTCAAAATGACCAAGTAAATTCTGAATCTCAACAGCATTTTAAAAAAAACTTTAAAAAGGCCGATGTACCAACGCAAGGACTGAACAAAATTAACGATAAAAACAAATAAAAACTACTGATAAACTTCATTTTCTTCTGAAAGTGATTAATTCCTGTTATTCACTGCTACTAACAAGCAGGTTTTTTTTTCTCCTGATGATGGCCATGGTAGCTGGAACTAGTCGAAGAATGTAACTGAAATAATAAACCCCAAAATTAATATACAACCCAGTGTGTCTGAAAATTGAAATTTTAATTTTGTTTTTATTTTTTAATATTTTTTATTGTTCAAATCAAATATATATATATATATATGTGTGTGTGTGTGTGTGGTTGTGTGTGTGTGCGTGTGTGTGTTTGTGTGTTTGTGTGTGTGTGTATGTAAAATGGATGTAGCGTATTGCAAGTTATACGTAGCATAATACACTTACCTATTTCATACTTATTAGCTCTAACTTTTAATACGATAAGCATCAGCCAATGAGATATTTTTTTCATCTTACCGGAGTTAAAGGCACACTTTTCGCAGACTCCAGTTCGTCTTCATCAGATATCAGAGATTTTGCCGTCAAAGAACAAAATGGTAAATGCATTTCTCTGCATAAAAGTCATTATTTTCTTTACTGTATTTTATTCTCTGTTATTTTATTTCTCACTTTTTTGCTACACACATTTCTTTCATCACTTCAATTGCCGTCACATAGACGACAGGTATTTTTAGTTAACTCAATTGTCGAATACGCCTGCGACAAGTAACGTCCGATTGAAATTTGCTGAGGATACGTGATTGTTGGTTTTGTTTTTGCATTAACTATAATTATGGGGAAGTCTGAGATATCCAGGTTAGTGTTACCAATGTTGTAGAGTAGCTGGCTGTAACACACGAGGTTCACGGCTGAAGGTATTTTTGCATCATCATGTTACTCAAAACATACGCAAATTCTGTATCTCCCCATATTTCTGAGATGACCTACTATGTACACTATTTACATCATTCGGACTATTGTCCTCATCTTTGTCGCCATATTTATTACAACGTTTCAGCCTTTCAGTATGTGTCTATATTTCTGAGATGAGGTATTATGTACACTATTTACATTATTCGGTCTATTGTCCTCAACTTTGTCGCCATATTTATTACAACGTTTCGGCCTTTCAGTATCTGTCTATATTTCTGAGATGAGGTATTATGTACACTACTTATACCATTCGGACTATTGTCCTCATCTTTGTCGCCATATTTATTACAACGTTTCGGCCTTTCAGTATCTGTCTATATTTCTGAGATGAGGTATTATGTACACTACTTATACCATTCGGACTATTGTCCTCATCTTTGTCGCCATATTTATTACAACGTTTCGGCCCTTCAGTATCTGTCTATATTTCTGAGATGAGGTATTATGTACACTACTTATACCATTCGGACTATTGTCCTCATCTTTGTCGCCATATTTATTACAACGTTTCGGCCCTTCAGTATGTGTCTATATTTCTGAGATGTGGTATTATGTACACTATTTAAATTATTCGGATTATTGTCCTTATCTTTGTTGCCATATTTATTACAACGTTTCGGCCCTTCAGTATGTGTCTATATTTCTGAGATGAGGTATTATGTACACAATTTACATTATTCAGATTATTGTCCTCATCTTTGTCGCTATATTTATTACAACATTTCGTCCTTTCAGTATCTGTCTATATTTCTGAGATGAGGTATTATGTACACAATTTACATTATTCGGACTACTGTCCTCATCTTTCCCAGAGAAAAACGATAGCAACAACAAAAATTGCAATATGAGCACTGCTAAAAACATGATGGATATCAGCAAAAATTGCAATATGAGCCCCGGTAAAAAATTTTTGCTGAAGACATTATGTTTATAATACCCAAAAATTCGTACACGGATGTCTTCAAGGATAAAGGCGTTAGTAATATCCAGTGACAGGACCCAAAGAGTGTGAGTTCAATACCCGGTTAAGGCAGTGGGGAATTGGAGAAGGGAATTAACAGGAGATAACTGACATCCATTAAACATAGCACGTGGAACTAGAACAGTCTACCCCAGAGAGCGAAATAAAGGCTTCAGTTCGACATTCCAACCATATAACGGCTGGGACGTTGTACAACGGCCGAGACGTTGTAATAAATATGGCGAAAAATATGAGGACAATAGTCCGAATAATGTAAATAGTATACGCAGCTTCTCTGCTGCATTCTTATAAAACTACTGATTCGGAACATTCCCAGACCTTACCTCGAAAGTCTATTTGAACTAAAGCTCACACCAGGTCTACTTAAATCAGAAGGTGTATTAGGATAGCTAAGGAAGCATTCCAAATGCTATGTACTAAGAATTAGAAGCAATTCTCAAGAAACAAAAAGAAAAAGTGTACTGCAATGCTTTGTGATATATTTCCTGCTGTATGGTAGACACGACCTGAAACAACAGAAATGTGGTTGTACAGAAGGATACTGAGGATACCATGGACCGAACAAGCGAGGAACATCGAAAATTTGGAGAAAATAAATGCAAAAAGGATTCTTATAATTAACATCAAGAAGAGACATTTGAGTCTTCTAGGACATATAATGAGGAAACAGGGTTGGAAAATATTATATTCACGAAACAGATGGAAATAGTGAACAGCTTGATCAGATGGATTGAGGGACACTGTGTAGGGGACATAATGGAGAGACGAAGTAGATTAAGAGCTACAAGGGAGAGGAAGTTGTGGAGAGCCATGATCGTCTACGTCTTGAATGGATACGGCACATAAAGAAGAATATCCCTACCATCACTAAAGATTCTGGATGAAGAAACATTTCCTGGAATCTCTTGAGAAAATACGCCTACTGCCATAAGCTTTCTAACCAAGAATTCCAACAAATCACGAACTGAATTTCGCTTAATTACCTTGTCGCGGTGTTGCTCAATCCTCAATGTTCGGCCTTAACAAAGTTCAAAAGAGGTTACGCTTTTGGGTGATGATTTATTTCATACATTTTAATCATTTTCCAATAGAGTGTAGTTTGTTATCCTTTCAGTACTGTATATTGTTATCACGAAAGTAAATACATACACAGTGTCAAATCATCGTCATTCTCATCGTATTCTTTTGGTAAGAAAGCTCTTCGAGTCGCAGATAATCTTTCTCACGGCTGAAGCTTAGTAAAAGAGTCCAGTGATGATACTAACCGGAGCACTACAATCATGGCTTCTTCAAGGCTAGGTTCAACTGATACGCACGCACGCGCGTGCGCACACACAAACTTTCTCT
>OZ038505.1:4144593-4194593 GCA_964036315.1 Acanthosepion esculentum
AACAATAAAGATAACATTATAATAAATTTAACCTGAATCTTGACGTTGAAGGATAACGAGTTGGATTCACTCATCCGGTCTTAAATATTATTTGAAGCACTTCTTACAAACTCTGAGTAAATCTTTGTGTTTCTTCGTACCAATAAATATGTCTTCCTTTCCTCAGATTTATTTTATGCCAACTCTGCGTCTTTTGGTACGAAAGATAGATATTCTTTTTTACGACTGGGGTTATCGTATTGCCTGACTTTTGCCTAGAGACACAATTACTGAAATTATTTCAGAATTCGACGATATAAACAGATTAATGTTTTATAACGAATGAAAAATACGTGAAACGTGATATCGTTCACAATATCTAATGCATTTTGCTAAGAACTGCGATGTGGTTTGTCACTAATATCAATTTGCTTGTTGTTGAATAGACTTTGAAGTCAGTATTTGATGATTAGATTAACCTGTCGCATAGCATAATCTGATTGAGATTTTCAAAACTAAAGGTTTGAGAATGTAGAATTTGTTCTTTGAAGTGTAAAAAATATTTTCCCGTAGCTAATGATTAAGACATATATTCTGTATCTGTATTGCTAATGACGCCATCATGAAATATATCATGGTCTGTCATATTTTCGAACAGAAATACTTTACTTTGTTTTTGAAGCGTCCCAACATATCATCGCCAGAAAATAAGCCAGTGTCAAATAACATTTTTTGTTAAAATGTGGTGAAAGCAGTGTATCAAATAACAAATCAATAATAATAATAATAATAATAATATATTTGGTATGAATACCCCAATGAAAGGTAATCGCCCTGACATCGTGATTAGAGATCGCAAAGTGCCTCCTTATTGACATGTCCGTCCCTACAGACTGCAATGTATCTTTGAAGATCTTAAAAAAACTATCAAATTACAAGTACCGTGAAATCTCAATCTCAAAAATGTGGCACTTGGGGACATTAACAATTCCAGTTGTAGTGAAGTCCTCGTCTTGATTGAAAAAGATTCCAATAGATTCATTGAAGGAATCGCTGGTAGCCCATGAAATACAAAAACATTGCTCGTCACAAGTGCAACTTACGATAGGCTTCGTCAACGTAAAATATGTAAGTTTTTTTTGTTTTTCTAAACTGCTCATTGAAAAATGTTATGATGCCATTTCTGACCTTAGGTCTCTGATTGGGACCGGGAATGAAATGAGTATATAACAGAAACGAAAGGAATAATAATAATAAGAAGAAGAATGAGGAGAGGGAACAGGAAGAAAAAGAAGAAGAAGTAGTAGAATGAGGAGTGTGAAGAAAAAGAAAAAGAAGAAGAAGAATGAGGAGTGTGAAGAAAAAGAAGAAGAAGAGGAATGAGGAGTGTGAAGAAAAAGAAGAAGAAGAAGAAGAATGAGGAGTGGGAAGAAAAAGAAAGAAGAAGCAGAAGAATGAGGAGTGGGAAGAAGAAGAAGAAGAAGAAGAAGAAGAAGAAGAAGAAGAAGAAGAAGAAGAAGAAGAAGAAGAAGAAGAAGAAGAAGAAGAATCATGAGGAGTGGGAAGAAGAAGAAAAAGAAGAAGAAAAAGAAAGCAGAAGAAAGAGGAGTGGGAAGAAGAAGAAAGCAGGAGAAAGCAGAATAAAGCAGAAGAATGAGGAATTCAGAGGAAGAAGAAAAAGAATAAAAAGATTATATGGAATAAATTAATTGTAGCCTTAAACGATCCGATCTACATAATATCCTATGTACTTCTCACGTCTTGCTTAAGTTTCTCTCTATATCATCTCCACAATGACATATTTTCTCTGATTGTTTAGACCTACATATCTATGCATATTCTTATGTAGATGAAGAAGAAATATCAATATTATTGTGCGTCATGTGCCGGAACATGGTATCAATTTTGCCCTGAACTATCTGTAGAAGTCCTTGAAGTTATTGGTCTTTGAGAGTTCACAGAGGCAGACAAATAAAACATTAAAGACCATACATATTGAATGTATATAATTTAATTAATACTAAAACATATGTATGTATGTTCCCAAGACACATCTTAAACGATATATTATACCCCAGCCAATTTATGAGTATTTTTTTCTTTAAAACCTGACGTATAAATCATCCAATTTCATTAAAATTAGACAAGGGACTCTTGAGCTACGGCTGCTTTTCCATTTTTGACGGCATTTTAAATAGGAAATTCACTATTTTTATTTGCGATAGGCATTTTTACATCAATAAACACTTGCATATTATATTTCAACTATTATGCGTAGAATATTATAATTAAACTATTAATTCATTAAAGAAATTTAAATATGCATAACATAACATATACTCATGCAATTTGCCACATTAGATCATTTTTTTTAAACAAAAATCCGGGATGTGTTTGAAAAATATGTGAAATATGTCTCACCGGACTTGATGGTAAATAAATAAATTAAGTATCACCACGGAGTTTCTAAAATAAAATAAGACAAACACATTTTAAATATTTTAAATGCCTTATTTGAACTTAACGTTCTGTTCTGTTTGAAAGATAATGGTCTAAAACTAATCCGAATTAAAATAAAAAAAATAATTTCGGTATATAAATAACCACTTTAGATATTTGAAAAGCATTAGCACTAATTTTTGTCACTCATCGAACCGCTATTTTATTGAAGAATGTAAACAATAAATTAAAATTTATCTTTAAACCCAAGATTTCTTCTAGACATGTGTTTTGATGTTTATCAGTAACCTAGTTTAAGTTCGCTCCTGTCGAGGGCATTTGACTGAGCCTCCAGCTTGTTCAGGAATTTAATAGTCCCAAGTCTGCATATTCTCAACATTGGAAGCTCTCGGGACTGCCGTTTGATCTGGGTTTTCATTTGCTCGGGACATTCTTTCTTTCGCTGTAGCCGTTGCTCTCTTCCTTGCAAACTCGTCCTCTATTGGCGAAGATTTTTTATGCCTGGCATACTGCTGCCGTAAGCGATAGGCAACAATAAACTACTGAAGAACTCAAAATTGATAGCTGCATTTAAGTATTGCATTAATATTTAAGTTTACCTTTTAAATGTTCAACGATAATTATTCCGCCGACACTCCTTTTAAAGACTAGTTGATGTACGTACGTCCTTACTTACTATCCGTGCAAACAATTACTTTTATTTCATGGCTGACTTTCTCTAGATTTCACAATTAGTTTCGATTATTCCCAAATTTATTTCCAAGTTAATTAATATTGTTATCGCACAAAAAATTCGTCGCAAATGTCACGTAAAAAATTACAGAAAACAATCGCAGTAATGAAAAGTTTGTAATCGAAAATTTCTGTAACATCAGTTATTGAAAATTAGAGAGTTGTGTCCCTTTAACTGAAATAGTGTGACACTGTGATACACTGACATTCGCATTTATTATATAAATTTAAGTATTAATTAACTGTATTTTCTTAAAGTAATACTTCCCTTATAACGGAATGAAAATAACGTTTTATTTACGCACGCTAGCCTCTGATAAAATGAACATTATAGAACTTTACTCATTCACCTGAGGTTTTTATTTAAAAAAAAACCCTGGAAAAAGTAAAAATAAAACTTACGGTATTACGAAAAGCCATAAGTGCAATAATCAAAAATATGTTACTGTGTTTTTTTTTCTAGTTTTTTTTCTATAGATATAAGCTTTTACTATATTTTATTCAAGAAATCACTTGCCTGACATGATTCGAACCGGGGTCACATGATCGGGAAGCAAGTGAATTCAGTATTCAGTCATATATTACCTTGCTTTACATGGCTCTCAGTTAATGACCAGGTAAGGATGGTAAAGAAAAAATGCAAATTAATAATAATAATAATAATAATAATAATAATAATAATAATAATGACAGGAATAATAATAATAATAATAGTGGCATGAATAATAAAAATAATAATAATAATAATAATAATAATAATAATAATAATAATAATAATAATAATAATAATAATAATAAAAATGACATGAATAATAATAATAATAATAATAATAATAATAATAATAATAATAATAATAATAATAATGAATAATAATAATAATAATAATAATAATAATAATAATAACAATAATAATAATAATAATGACCGGAATAATAATAATAATAATAGTGGCATGAATAATAATAATAATAATAATAATAATAATAATAATAATAATAATAATAATGACTGGAATAACAACAACAATAATAATTATTATAAAAATAATAGTGACATGAATAATAATAATAATAATAATAATAATAATAATAATAATAATAATAATGACCGGAATAATAATAATAATAATAATAATAATAATAATAATAATAATAATAATAATAATAATGACAGAAATAATAATAATAATAATAAATTCATAAGTTAATCTTATAGCAATAAGATATCCATAGAAATGACGCAATCACATCCTTACATATTTCTGCTTAACTATTTTAAGAAAATATTTCATTAACAATCATAAATATGGTTGCTGGTCTTATTTTAAAAACTATTTTCATTTTTACTTCATTGAATTCATTCATATTCTCACGGAAACTAAATCGTGTATATCTCTTGTTTATCTACGCAATCAAAACACAATACAGTGAGGCCCCCTGTTGGAGTTTTTGGGTTCCCTTGTGTACTAGTGAGCGAGCCAAAATGAGCTGACTCATTTTATAGTTCACCAATATAAGATAACCAATCAGAAGGCTCAAAATATTCAATACGACGTGTATAAAGGCGGCCATGTTTTTCCCGAATATGTGCTGCCAGCCTTTGATATCGAAGACTGAAGAATTACGGAACAGCTGCTGGTGGTATTGGCGATATAGTCACATTCAGTAGAGTGTCTGACTCGTGAGTGTTAGTCTTTAACGTTGTTTTATTGAACAGATTACGTACTGCGCTGTATTCTATAATCATTGACTATGGTGAACATGGTCAACAGTCCCGCCTACACGCGTTTCAGCATTCACGGCTTCACCCATTCGCGGATTTTTCTTTAGAACATATATACTTGTCATTTGAGGCAATCCCGAGTATTCGCATTTTTTTCTGACGAACATATGTACAAATTATTCGCTGAGAACTCCCTCGATTCACGTTTTGTTTTTTTTTTCGATAGAACATATTTAAAATATTCTTGTATTATTTTCCTGTTAAGTGACGTAAAACATATAACAGTGCATTTTTATGGGAAAAATTGGCAGAATTCTACATCTTCATTGTAAAAAACAAACGCAAAAATATGCGTAGTGCTCTGGCTTTGTTCCTTGTTAGGGGCTACGGCCTTAAAAGTGGATTATGCTAAGTTTGGGGTCATCATCACAGTTCTGTTTCTACCTAATGTTTTAACCTTTATATTTTATGTCTTGTTACAGACATTTTATACAGTATTTTCAATGGTTGTCTCGATCTATACATAATTTAAAACGTTTATTGTACGTAGGAAAGAAAATTTACACTATATGTATGGTCACCAATACTATTTTTCAAAAATGTTTTAAAGAGGCTCTGAAATGTTTCTAAAGTGTTTAGGATTAACGTTTAAGGCATATGGGGTTTTAACAATAAGAATAGGTACTTATAAGCACTTTTAGGGGTTACATGTATTCAGGGATTCTAATTATTCGCGGCCGGGTCTGGACCTTATCCCCCGCGAATACGGAGGACTCACTGTAGCCCATTATTTATGAGGTATTGCCAAGAGATGTTAAAAACTTCTATCTTCCCTTCTTTCTTTTTTTCTTTCTTTCTTTCTAGCTAAATCCCCGTCTTACGAAACTTTCTCTTAATAGTAATGTAGAAATAATTCTGCAGTGGATGTTATTTTAATTATGGTAACTGGATTTTTGCGATTGTCTCACTCGGTTTATGTCGTTTGAGACCATGAGTCTGAAGAATAGCCCTTAAACGCGGTCGACATTGATTCGCTGTCTTTTGGCTGTGATCAAAATGTAGAATTCCCTAATGCTGACAAACTACATTCTGTCTCTCAGCTGTGTCTGTGTCTTCGTACTGTGCGCAACTCAGTTGAACAAAGCTGAAAAAAAGTATTGAAAGTTGACCGGTCTCTAGAAAAAGATACTGCACGCGGAAATACCTCCCCTCTTTGCAATAAAGTGGGGGTATTTATAGTGAATGAAGGTTACGAGGACTGAGCTATTTTTGGACCTAGCACGGATACACGCACCTAGTCTCCCCACGTCAAATTGGCATGATATTTTGTTACGTTCTGCCAGCGTGGGACGGTAAGAAAACATAATCGCTTCTCGGCCTTTTGATTGTCGAGGTTCAGACGATAAAGGGTGTTTCATTAAAACGGATTATATATATATGGGTGTTTCACTAAGACGGATCAAAGTCAATAGTAATTAAATCATTGTTACCTTTTTTTTTTGTGAAAATGTATTTATTTCCCTATTGGATCATGTTTAAGTCATGGAAATTATGTGTGAAAAATCTTGCCCAAATGACCACCAAATCTGAAAGAAAAAGAAAAGAATCGTTAGACACTTAAACTTAATTCATATTAAAATCGGTCCAAGTTATTGGAACGCCGTTTATTAGCCAAAAGCCCCAGGAGGGCTTCCTCTTCAGGCAGTACATCTCCTTCAGGAGGAGTTGGGTTTATTGCTCGGAGCCTGAGGCGTCTCTGAAAGGGCAAGTCATATTTGGCTGTTATGCATGTTCCTTCTATACCCATATCTGTCAGGGTACCTAGATCAGCTTCGTTTAATTTGTACGCTAGGGAATGTCTTGAGACATCCTTCTCTCTCGCTCATTAATAATTATAATAATAGCAAAAAATTTTTTTAAATATAATGCAAGCAAAATATTAACTTTTGAAAGGATAATAAAATGAAAAAAAAAACATAATCCGTTTTAACCGGTTAAATAAAAAAAATGGGTATTCGTATTTGAAAAATATAACGAATATCATTTGTTTATTGATTGACAAATCTGTGAAACTCGTTAGTAGATAATGGGAGAGTGATGCCCGGGGCTAAATCTATTCTGTTTCAGCTTGGATGAGTCTGAAATAAAAGGGCAGTACTCAGAGAAATCTGCCTGAAAACACGAGACTTTGACACTTAACGATGACCTTCTATTTAAATTGCAGCCTCTTGTCCGTCAGCCGCCTCGTGCAACATGTTCAACACACTGGATCGTGAAGACGAGAGGAATGGCTGGAATCCTTACGAAGAGGAGAAGACCCGGACGAATAAAGAAGAGGAGGATAACGAAAACAAAAGAAAGAAACGGAAGAAAGAAACGGAAGAAACGGGAGAAAGAAACGGAAGAAAGAAAGAAAAAAAGAAAGAAAGAAAGAAACGGAAGAAAGAAAGAAACGGAAGAAAGAAAGAAAGAAACGGAAGAAAGAAAGAAACGGAAGAAAGAAAGAAAGAAAGAAACGGAAAGAAAGAAAGAAAGAAACGGGAGAAAGAAACGGAAGAAAGAAAGAAACGGAAGAAAGAAAGAAAGAAAGAAAGAAAGAAAGAAAGAAACGGAAGAAATAAAGAAAGAAACGGGAGAAAGAAACGGAAGAAATAAAGAAAGAAACGGGAGAAAGAAACGGAAGAAAGAAAGAAACGGAAGAAAGAAAGAAACGGAAGAAAGAAAGAAAGAAACGGGAGAAAGAAACGGAAGAAAGAAAGAAACGGAAGAAAGAAAGAAACGGAAGAAAGAAAGAAAGAAACGGAAGAAAGAAAGAAAGAAACGGGAGAAAGAAACGGAAGAAAGAAAGAAACGGAAGAAAGAAAGAAACGGAAGAAAGAAAGAAAGAAACGGAAGAAAGAAAGAAAGAAAGAAACTGAAGAAAGAAAGAAACGGAAGAAAGAAAGAAAGAAAGGGAAGAAAGAAAGAAAGAAAGAAAGAAAGAAACTGAAGAAAGAAAGAAAGAAAGAAAGGGAAGAAAGAAAGAAAGAAAGAAAGAAAGAAAGAAAGAAAGAAACGGAAGAAAGAAAGAAAGAAAGAAAGAAAGAAATGGAAGAAAGAAAGAAAGAATGACAAAGAGGAACCAAAGACCAAAAAGGAAGAAGGAAAAGGTTAGAGTACATAATGAAATAAAAAGGAACGGCTAAAAATGACGAAATAGAAATTATAGTAATGAAAGTAGAAATAAATAAATATTACTCGAGGGGAACAGCATGTACAGCATAGAAGGAAAGAAATCAAGAGAGAAAGAACAAACAAACAAACGGACAAAATAAATTAAATATGGTGAAAAAAAAAAAAAGAAATTTTCATATAACTATAAG
This sequence comes from Acanthosepion esculentum, assembly GCA_964036315.1. Taxonomy (NCBI): domain Eukaryota; kingdom Metazoa; phylum Mollusca; class Cephalopoda; order Sepiida; family Sepiidae; genus Acanthosepion; species Acanthosepion esculentum. The sequence continues at coordinate 4,152,850 of OZ038505.1, forward strand.
ACAACCAATAAAACGTTTACTTTTCTGAAAGATATCCTTAATTATCTGTCTATATATCTGATATGATGTATTAAGTACACTATTTATATTATTCGGACTATTGTCCTCATCTTTGTCGCCATATTTATTACAACGTTTCGGCCGTTTTACGCTCCGGCCTTCTTCAGTATCTGTCTATATTTCTGAGATGATGTATTAAGTACACTATTTATATTATTATATTTATTATTATTATATATATATTTATATTATTAAATTTATATTATTATATTTATTATTATTATATTTTATTATTATATTTATATTTATATTATTATATTTATATTATTATATTTATATTATTATATTTATATTTATATTATTATATTTATATTATCATATTTATATTATTATATTTATTATTATTATATATTATTCAGACTATTGTCCTCATCTTTCTCGCCAAAGTTATTACAACGTTTCGGTCTTCTTCAGGTGGTTGGAATGTCGAACTGAACCCTTTATTTCGCTCACTGGTGTAGACTGTTCTAGTTCTACGTGCCGTATTTAATGGATGTCAGTTGTCAGTTATCTCCTGTTACTTCACCTCTCCAAGTCCTCCACTGCCTTAAACGGGTATTGAACTCAAACTCTTTGGGTCCTGTCACTGAATCTAACTAACGCCTTTATCCACTGTGCCATGTGTTCGACATTCCAACTACCTAAAGAAAACCGGAGTATACAACGGCCGAAATGTTGTAATAAATATGGCGACAAAGATGAGGACAATAATCCGAATAATGTAAATAGAATATCCTTGATGTTCAAAGGTTTTAGTTTTCATTCTATTGCAATCCTACATATATTACGCATTTTCCTAGTTTTCGTCCTTTCGCATGCTTTCCTTAATTGGAGGAATCACAGTCATCTTATCGACGAATAATGAACAAATATTATTTATTTTACAGAAAAGCGTTGAAGCCGCCATTTACTAATTGAAAGTGATATAACATCTACTTGGCTTGAGAAAACTATTTTCCAGAAAAATTGTCATAAGGGAGAATTTTGTAAATTTTAACCGACAACAGAATTGACTGCTCGATCAGTGAGTTCTGGATATTTCCTAATAAGTAACCGGCTAATATTTCCTTATAAGTAAAAGGCCAATGTTTCCTTATAAGTAAACGGCTAATATGTCCTTATAAGTAAACGACCTAATATTTCCAATATCCATGACGTTAGGTAACAATTAAGAGTGCAGATAGTTAAGCATTTGAATAAATTGCTTGAATGGCAACCGCAACACACCAACATCAAAAAGAATAAGCCGAAATGTAATACTGATGGTTCGAGGAAGAGATGCTGTTTCGATTAGTAATTAAAAGAACTTTTATATTGAGTATCTTTTCATATTTGTTGTCTCTCATTTTTATGTCTGGCTACTTACAAGTTGCCTTGATAGTTTTAAGGACAATATCACTCGACTACAGTAAACGAATTTACGTTGCCGGCAGATAATAAATATACTTGGCTTATAGATTAGGAAGAGGATTAACCTAAAAGTAAAGAAACCTACAGATAAAGGGGAATTACGAGAGAGAAATTAATTTTATAAATAAAAATACCAAAAATATAGTACGTAAAATGTACTAGAGATAATAGTAAGAATTAATATGAGGAAATTTCTGAAAAAATGAAGTCGAATAGAAAAAAAAACGCGAGGGGGGAAACACTAAATACAATTACGAAAACTTATTAAATAATACTTTATACTAAACGAAAGAGGATGAGTTTCAGCTTCGCATAGAAGAATAAGGAGTAAAGAGTAAGGAGTAAAGAATAAAGAGTAAAGAATAAGGAGTAAAGAGTAAAGTATAAGGAGTAAAGAGTAAGGAGTAAAGAATAAGGAGTAAAAAATAAGGAGTAAAAATAAGGAGTCAAGAGTAAGGAGTCAAAAATAATGAGTAAAGTGTAAAGAATAAGGAGTAAAGAATAATGAGTAAAGAATGAGGATTAAGGAGTAAAGAATAAGGAGTAAAGAGTAAAGAGTAAATAATAAGGAGTAAAAAATAAAAAGTCAAGAGTAAGAGGTAAAGAATAAGGAGTAAAGAGTAAAGAATGAGGAGTTAAGAGTAAGGAGTAAAGAATAAGTAGTAAAGTATAAGGAGTAAAGTATAAGGAGGAAAGAGTAAAGAATAATGAGTAAAGAATAAGGAGTAAAGAATAATGATTCAAGAGTATGGTGGAAAGAGTAAAGAGTAAGGAGTAAAGATTAAAGAATAAGGAGTAAAGAGTAAGGAGTTAAAGAGTAAGGCGTAAAAAGTAAGGAGTAAAGAATAAGGCATGAGTGTAAAGTGTAAAGAAGTGAAAAAATGACAAAAACGAACGCATTATAAAAGAAACTAAAAATAATAAAATCCATTCAAAAAAGTTGCATGTAAATTTGCATAATTCTTTTTTTATAAGGATGTGCTGCCTGGCGCCAATCCTGATTAGAAATTTGTAAACTGTCTTCTGCATACAACCTTTTTCTCAGATCAATGATTACAACTAGACTGGTAAGAAGTATGTCGGTCTTCTATTTTTTCATCGATTACGCCTCAAAAAAAGGAGGCAAAGCCACTGACACACATGAAGCATATTTATAAATTGGCCAAATAAAATTACAATAAAACTGGGTCTGATAAGGCGTTGCATGGCAAATACATAAAAAGATTGAAAGAAGCAGATGTGGACCAACAGAAAACACATCAGTGGCTGAGGATCACCGGGCTGAAAGCTGAGATAGAAGGCCAAAGTATTACAGCTCGGGGCCTAAGCCTCGTAACCAGAACCTATCAGTGTCACATAATCACGGATGGAACTAACCCGAAATGCAAGATCTGCAGAAAATATCATGAAACTGTCGACCCTATTATACCAGGATGCCCAGAACTAACAAAAAAGGTAGCGACATATGTGCAATGAAAGATATACAAGAAGCACAAAATCGATAACACTCTGAGATGCTATGATGACCAATCAGACACAGTTACACAAAATAACGATATAACTGTCCTTTGGAGCATGTCAGTTAATACTGACAGGGAAATAAACGCCAGCAGATCTGATACTTTCATAAAAGACAAGATATTCATGAAGTGAATGCTTATTGACATAGCAGTACCATCTGAGAGAAACACCTCCATGAAAATTATCGAGAAATTGTCCAAATACAAACACCTGGAGATTGAGATTAAAAGTATGTGAGGAATGAAGACTAAGACTGTACCAATAGTAATCGGAGCACCAGGCCCCGTGAGAAAAGGAATGGGCAATTTTACTAACAGTGTCCCAGGTAACATCAGCATACAAGTTGCCCGGATAATCGCCCTACTAATAACATCCCATATACTAAGAAAAGTACTATCAATTAAATGACAATTCTCCAATAGGACCTAAGGGCCATAGCTTCGATCCGTTTCTGCAGGATACAAAGCAGGAAATATAACACACAAATAATAATAATATAATCAACAATTCCAGTTTTAGTTGGAGCCCTTGGATTGATTGGAAAAGATTCCAATAGACTCATTGAAGCAATTCCTGTTAGACCGTATCTTAAAGAAATGCAAAATATTGTTCTCACGAGTACAGCCCACACCTTACGAAGGGCTTTATCTATGTAAAATATGTGATTTTTTTTCAAAGTTGCTCAGTGGAAAATGTCATGATGCCATTTATGACCTTAGGTCTCTGGTTGGGATCCATAAAGTTATGACTACACCCCAGATATCAAAGAAAATATAATTGTAATAATAATAATAATAATAATAATAAAAAGGAACTCAGCAATCCATTGAAAAGAATCCCTGGAAGTCCCATCTCGATAAGTACAATCCACACAGTATGAAGAACTGTGTTCATGTAATGATAGTGATGTTATGGTAGTTGGAAAACAAATCATGAAATGTAGCCATAACAACACACAACTATCTGGCTAAAACGTTTGTAGGTCGTATGAGCATAGCAGAAAACGAATAATAATTATTATAATAATAATAAAGAAAGAAAGAAAGAAAGAAAGAACAAGGTTGGACAAAATCGAGAGGATTATGAGAATAATGAAATATTGCAAAATAAAGGTAATGATAATCAAATGAAATTAAAAGAAACTAGATGTACTTGCAATAAAAATAATTCCAAAAGGAGAAGAAAAATAAGATTACAGAAAATCGCGGAAAGTAGAAAAAAGGAGAGGAGATCGAAAGAGAAGAAAAAAGCGGGACGAAAACCGAGAGTAACAATGAGACCATTGAAAGAGTAAAAAGTAAAGAGAATGATAAACACACGAAGAAAGAAACTAGAGATAATAGTAATAACAATGATACCGAAAAGAAGAAGAAGAAGAAGAAGAAGAAGAAGAAAAAGAAGACGAAAAAGAAGAATAGAAAAATAAGAAGAAAAAGAAAAAGAAGTAAAAGTAGAAGTAAACAAGAAGAAGAAAGAAAAAAGAATATGAAGAAAAAGAAGAAGAAAAAAGAAGAAAACGAAGAAAAAGAAGATGAAGAAAAACAAGAAGAAAAACAAGAAGAGGAAAAAGAAAAACAAGAAGAAGAAGAAAAAGAAGAAGAAAAAGAAGAGGCTAAAAAGAAGAAGAAAAAAAAAGAAGAAACGAATAAGAAGAAAAAAGAAGAAGATGAAGAAGAAGGAGTAGTAGTAGTTGAAAGTAGAACACTTTAAAAAAGTAAAGACGTTGTTTTACCCTCAGTGCACAATTAACCTTTTACAAAATGGCTGGTTCAGTATAAAAGGAATTCATAAAACTAGAAAACCGGAAAAAAAATTAGGCCATTCTCTATATCATATAGATATTGTTGAGCCCCCCGCTAAGTAATGGCGAGCAAGTTTGATCATATATTGTTCTGTGTCTTTGATCTTTAGGCTGACATTTCGTATTTACAATAATTCCTTCGCAACATAAAACTACAATATAAGACGAACAATTGAAATATAGTTATGATATTTTCTAACTTCACTGAGGGAATATAAAATTCCTTCACCTTTATTATCTGTTTCAATTAAAGCATAGTATATGACATATATCAGGATTAAAGAAAAAATTTCTACAGTATTTGCACACGTTCAAATATAAGACATGTCTCACAAAGTATTAATACAGGGTATATATGCTTATGATCTTTTTAACGGGCCTTGATTGCCTAATACATAATATCGGATAGTGATAATTACTGTCTATATTTCTGAGATGAGGTATTATGTACATTATTTGCATTATTCGGACTATTGTCCGAATAATGTAAATAATGTACATAATACAAAATATAAAGAAATTGGAGACAGGTTGCCTCCTTAAGGTAAGGCTTCAAGAACACCAGAATGCTGTATCACGAGTGGAAGTGGAAAAATCAGGCGTGGCTGACCACATAGGGAGAGGGAAGTGAGAATACCGCCTTCTGTGGGATCAGGTTGAGATCATAGACAAGGAACACCATTGGAAAATGCATAAACTTAAGGTATCAGCACATATGCTAGGCCACAAAAATCTCCTGAGCCGACAAACCATAGAAATTAATGCAATATGTGAACCAGTAATAAGGAGTGCCAGAATAAAGCGATAATAACAACAAAAATTGCAATATGAGCTCTGGAAAAAACATGTAATGATAACAGCAAAAAATTGTAATATGAGCACTGGTAAAAATGGTTGCTGAAGACTTTAGGTTTTTAATAACCAGAAATTCAAACACAGAGACACATGGCACAGTGGATAAAGACGTTAGTTAGGTCCAGCGACAGAACCCAAAGGGTGTGAGTTCAATACCAGGTTAAGGCAGTTGAGAAATGTCAGAGGGGAATTAACAGGTAACTGATAACTGACATCCATTAAAACAGAACAGTCTACACCATTGAGCGAAATAAACTGTTCAGTTCGACATTCCAACCACCTGAAGTAGTAATAAATATGGCGACAAAGATGAGGACAATAGTCCGAAAAATGTAAATAAAGTGATAATAACGTAATGTAGTGAATTCTTACACAAAATCTTTGGATGCAAATGATTGAAATAATTGTAGATTGTCTATCTCAATGCGCCAAGTGTAGTTCCATCATTTATCATACATATTCTCGTAATGAAAGCGGAAAGATATTTGGTTCAGTGGTTCACGGAAATCTGTCTGATGTTAGCTAACACCCGGATTCAATAACAAACCAGACATATATGGATATAGAAAATCACAGGAGGAGAAAATGAAAACTAAATCGGACGCATAACGATCAATTACAGATTCAAGAATGCGGTATGACACTGCAAAACATATCCAAGTGCCGAAAATACACAAAAACGGTCAAGGACCAGATATATTAAAATTTGAAGACAAATTAGCAATGGTCAAATTGAACATAAAAAACAGCTTGACCAGATGATTTATATGTTGACAAGATTCTGTCTAAATTGCTCCTATTATAAGTTGCAAATTAGTCTAATGTCCTTCCCAAATAATATCAGGTTTACCTAAAATTTCGAATAGTTCATGATGACCTGTCTTCTTTTTAATATACACACTTTTCTCTCGTTGGAACTAATAAAACCTCTTCCTTTTATATTTAGACAGAAAATGAATGCAGTAATTATAGAAACATGGAAAGATGTGTCAGACATAGATGTACCGTCTTGTTGTCGTTGTTTTTTTAAGTTACCTTTAATGATATTGAAAATCATGGGTCTTCGCAATTTGTATCTCTTAATAATTTTCATTTATTTTCTCCCTTTACTATTCCGCGAACGATTTGCTCAAGTTCGTTAGGTAGGCGATGCGAGTGGATAATTTTTAAATATTTTGAGAATTATCAAAATTTTGACCAAATTTCACATCAGTGACATTTTATTTTTCCTAAATAAGTCTAATAAGTGATGCCTATTAAATCGAAGGTTACGAACACAAAACAAAATGGCCTTTTATTCCCGCGTTCAAGATTACAAACAGCGTGAGCAAATAGAGAATACTTAGTTGACGCTACATTCTATTCAAATAATCAAATCATGTTACAGGGGACATAGCAACATTAGATCCCTAGGTACCCCAGTAGGATTCATTTTACCTCTATTCCTTCTGAGAAGCCTTCAAGTTTAATCCATATTAGAGGTAGAATTTTTTTTTTCAAAGATATCTCTGGAAAAGTGAACGCTATGATCTGGGACAGATTTCGAACTCGGTCTGGAGGTTTCATTTTCCGAGTAGCAAATCACTGAACTACCTGCACATACAAATCCGTTTCAGGGTCATTGTGTAATCTCTGTAAAATATGCCCCCATAAAAGGGTTTCCAAGAAGAAATTAAGCGTTAACTTAGCTAATTATTTTTCAGGGTCAATTTCCCAAACTTTTGTGTAGAAATCCATACACACACACACACACACACACACACACACACACACACACACACACACACACATATATACATATATACATATATATATATATATATATATATATATATATATATATATATATATATACGCGATTTGAATGGATCATAGAGCGAGTTAATTTCAATTTGAGTATTGGGGGATCCTGAGAAATGTGGAGTTGTCATTATCTCAAGGACCCATCTGATCCGGATCTATGTATCAGATAGATCAAAGTGGATCTACAGGTTAAACAGATTGCTTAGGAGAAGTCACTGTCCGAGCATCTAAGGGTTAAATGGATCATCCCGGGGAAGGCAATTTCATGTAAAACTGCGAATTCGATTGCTTCTTATATTGCAAAATCTTTTCTTCTTTTTGCGTAAATGCTTTCTCTGTTCAGTGAAACGGATTGTTCTCGGGAAAATATTTGCCCAATTTAAAAGAGCTTCAAGCCCAAGCGTTGATCGTTAAGTTTACCAATGGTGGAAAATATGATGTGTAAGTCTCAATGATTAAGTGTATCCAGAAATATTAGTCAAACTCTGTTAACGTTAATAACATATTTTGAGGCATTCAATTATTGTAATAAAATGAACGGTTTAACACTTACTAGGACAAAAAATATTCATTTTAAAAATGAAGGTAGTGTATATAATAAGGTTTCCTAAAAACATATTATACCAATAATACAATGTTTTCTGATCCCCAAAGAGCGAAACATCAGCCAACTTTATATCGGTCTAAAATAAGTATCGTATCCACACACACACACACACACACACACACACATATAATACTCATCTTCCTTCTCTACACTTTCCTACTTTCTATTACTCTTAACGCTATTATTATCGGGCATTTTTTAAATTAAAAAAAATATAGTGATTTTGCGTTCTTTGCTCTTTTTTTTTTAATAAGAATAGTTAGGTGGCCAGTTGATAAAAAATTGCCCGATAAGACCATAAAGTTGAAACCAAGGTCGCGTATTAAACTGACCTCCTGATTTTAAAAGTATATAGGACCTTGAATAGTGTATCGATGATTTTTCATGAAAAGTAATGTTTTATTCCCCAAAAAATAGTAAAAAACATGTCACTGAAAGTATTATCCTTCGCTAGCCACTAATTGTTCCCATACTTTGGGCAGCATTTGAAAATCAGTACCTCTTTTGAGGCTAACCAGTAGCCGAACCATTTTTTAAGATTTTCATATGAATGAAAGTGTTGCTCACCCAGGCCTTGTCCATTTGCTAGGAACAATCGAAAGGGCGAATGTCTGGTGAATAGGGCGAGAGGGGTAGGACTTCCCATTTAAGCGTTTCCAATTAGGTTTTCACCCGTTTTGCAACATGTGGCCTAGCGTTGTCATGTCTGCTCGTACAGCGGCCGTTCTTTCTTCAATGATCGGCTCAAACGCATCAATTGTAGCAGATAATGGTCTCCCGTTATGGTTTCGGTCGGTTTCAGCAGCTTATAATAAATTACATCCAGCTGATCCCACCAAATGCAGAGTAGATGATTCGAACAATGATATCTGGCTTTGCCGCCGACGGTGATGTATTTCCGGTCTTGCCCAACAATCTTCTACGCTTAGCGTTATCGTAGTGAATTCACTTTTCATCGCCGGTCACAATACGATGCAAAAAAAGTTTCCTTTTCTGCCGTTGAAGCAGTAGTTCACAGATGACACGTTCGACGCCTCTCTGCTTCAACAGCACCAATGTCCATGCTTTTGAATTATTCGTAATGCTTTCAAACGTTTCCAAAACTGTTGTGAGATCAACTCCAAATGATTCTGCAAACACTGATTGCGCCTGATATGAGTCTTCATGAAGTAATGCCACCAATTATTCTTCTTAAAACATTTCCGGTACGCCAGAGGTTTCTTTTTCTTCAACAGCAAAATCATTAATTTTGAAGCGTCTAAACCAATCTCTGCATTTTGTTTCCGATGGAGCATCGTCGCCGTAAGTATCAGCAAGAATTCTGTGTATTTCAATTGTTCATTTCTTTTGAATAATGTAGTGTAGTAAAATTCCTCGTAAATACACGTTCTTTGACAAAAATACGACATGTTTAACACTATGAAAAGCTTTTTACACTTCGGCGAAATGAATAACACTGAATTTCAAGATTGCTTATAGTATTTCCTTATAGATGTGTTACAATCTGAAACTACACGCACGCAGTTCTGAGAACGTCATCTGTTGGAAAACATCGAGAACCTATTCAATGTTATATATATATATATATATATATATATATATATATATATATATATATATATATATATATATATATATATATATATTTAATGTACACTATATTCATAGGTGAAAGTGCTCATAAACCGAGGTAGAGCGAATGGAAATATATGTAGGTATGGCCTCTTTGGACATAGACTTCCCGAAATTAAGCGTATTACCAGAGTGGCCGTAAGGTCTCATCCTTTTGCAGTTAAAGATGAAGCTATTATATGTGTTCTATTGCAACAATTTTGTCACACTTCCTGCTTCTAGCTTTCCAGTTACCTTTGATTTGCAAAAAATTAAATTCAATGTCAATGGTTATCTTCTGTAATTGAAATCTTGTACTTTCCTTGATCTATTTCCATAATTAGTAGGTTTATTGCCCTGATTGGGATGAAAGAATAAAAAAAAGATTTTTTCGAATATACAGACCGTTAAATTAAAAAGAGAGTAGTATTTATTATATGAAAGTCTATTGTGAGGAGTTATTATCATTTATACAATTTACATTCGGACTATAGTTCTCGTCTCTTTTGTTTTCACAATCTTTCGGGCATCGTGATCTTCGGCCATCAGGAAGTGTATTTCGATGTGAGTAATCTGCAGTGAATTCTGAACTAAATCCTTCATTCAGTTTAAGTGGGAAGACTTATCCCGTTCCACTGGCCATGTCTATGTATATCGTCTAGTAGTTATTTATAATACTGCTTAGTCATTTATCGCCCGTGTAGTACCCATTTCTCGGCCCATATATATATATATATATATATATATATATATATATATATATATATATATATATATATATATATATATATATCTATAAAACTGTCCGAATGTTCTTTTTATCCGAGCGCTTTCGGCTATACATTTAGCCATTTTCAAGCATTATATCTTAACTGTTAGAATTAGAAATAGTTTGTTATATGTATGTTTTATAAAATGTTTCATTCGGACAGTTTTATACAATTTATCATCCGAAAAGAAAAACATTATTAGATCGCATGAGAAATTATATAAAAAAACTAAATAAAAGCACCTTGTCAGTGGTTTTTAATGAAATGTGTGTGTGTGTATATATATATATATATATATATATATATATATATATATATATATATATATTACAGCGCAAAAACATTACCTCAACAGAGAGACAGCTATCATCAGCCCCCAACCTCGATGGCTGAAGATAGCCACGTACAAATCGGCTTGAAATAGAATATCCTCTATGTTGGGGTAATTTTTATTTTTTTGGTGTAAAAAATATATCTGCTCCCTCATAATATATATAGATCTCACTGTGGATCAGTTTTAATAACTACTATTACTAGGATCTGCCCGGATTATATACCAACCGATTGATAACCTGTACTATATATATATATATATATATATATATATATATATATATATATATATATATATATATATATATATATATATATATATAGGGAGAGAGAGAGAGAGAGAGACAGACCTTGAGAGTGATGTATATATTAATAATAAATATGAATCTCTCTCTCCATACACACACACACACACACACATATATATATATATATATATATATATATATATATATATATATATATATATATAATATGGAGAAAACAACTGAAAAGTTGCAAATTAAAAAAAATTGAATGTTTTTTGTGAAAGTATTTATTTATATTTTATATATTTGATTATTTATATTTATATATTTGATATTTTATATATATATATTTGATATTTCAGATCCGCCCCGAGCTTTCATCAGAAAAGAATATGTTTTCTCCATATTATATACATATCAAGAAAGTATACGTGGCTTCTCATTATGCTATATATATATATATATATATATATATATATATATATATATATATATATATATATATATATATATATATATATATATATATATATATATGTACACATACAAACACTCTGCATTCATATTAACGGGGCTTGTAATATTTTTTTTCTTTAACACCGCCCTGGAAGACCCGTAAATTTTAAATCCTTTACTTGCTACTTACAACGAACGTGAAGGCAATCAATAAATCCATGTCGAATATTGCTGAGCATTGCCAATCTCCACAAGGAACTATAAACCATTTACCAATAGGGTCCAATGATCAGAATATATCTGACATTTCATTAATGGTACAGCATCTTATCAAATCCCTTCGCTTTTGGAGAATGCCTGGAATCCTTTGGGAGTTTGGTCCTCTGTGAATTGTGCCCATTCTACATCGAGATGACCGGACATAGTTGAAATGTCACATTTCATGTAAGTTTTATGGAGGAACTTTCTTATAGTTTCCTTATTATGAAATCTTTTTTTTTCATTTGAGTTGAGCAAATATTCAATAAATGAATAGAAAATTTCGCTACGTTAGTAAGTTCTTATGTTGAGTCACGTTTATTCAGTGATTGAGGTTGCTTGAACCATATATAGCTGATCGATATACGACTGGATCAAAGGATAATCTTCGAAGACAACAAATATATCATTGAAAATGTAAGGAAACCTACGAAGAATCTGTAAATGTGTATAAGCTTTTGACGTGCTTCTTCAGTACGCAGACTGTCATGGCTCTCTATAATTTACTCTCCTTCGTTACTCATAATTTTATTTTTTGCTATCTCTCCTAATCTTTGTTTTCCAACAATTTACATGAGATCATTATGTAGTTTATGCATTGCATTCTTCTGTGACTTCGCCTTAATTATTTCTTGCGAGTGTTAAATTTCCTAAGTCGTCTTTCCGCATTATTTATCGCTCTTTTTGAAGGACCTTTTTTGTTCCATTTTATTTAACGTTTCGCCGTTGCTCACATGTTCAATCTCTGGTATTTTCAACATCCTTCAGTAAAACAAGAATTCAGTTGCCTCAAGTCTCTTCGACATCAGTGATAAGATTGTTGTGCATTCATTGTCATATAGAAGATCCGATATTAAAGGAAAAAAAAATCTTCCTGTTTCTTAATACCTTGTATAGCTTTTGGAAGGCACCTTTTCCAATGCGCTTTCGGATTTCAGTCTTATGAAAAATGATTTCGGAGTTAAATTTTTGTACTAGCTTGATTTTGGCGTCCCCAACTTGTAATTCGCATGTTGTGATGGCCCTTTTGCTGACAACCATACATTCAGACTAAATACAAGTGATTAGATTAAAACTTGTAAAATCTTGGTTTAGACAAAGCTTCCTAAAATTGTTTCTACTTACATGTTATTGGTAATTAATTACCACTTACTTCTGTAACTATTGACTGAAAAATGTTGTATTCAGTATTGGACGGAGACGTTAGAATTATAGATCTGAAATAAATTTTGAAGTTTCGGCTTTTCTATTCGCCATTATTAACGATGTTTCGATAACGGTTAAAAGAACACTCGAAAGCGCACGCATTTATAGAAGTTTTTGCTTTATTCTTTAATCTATTCCTTTAAATGTCGTTGTGGTTCGCACTACATAGGGATAACGACTCAAAGGCTGGATGTCAGAATAAAGCAACACGTTCCAACGAAAATGCGCAATCTCATGTACACTACTTCAGATATCCTGACCAATACATACGCGTCATCTATCGCAGAGTACTTAATAAATAGCTATAATTGTGCTCCTAGTTTCAGTGTGGACTCATTTACCATTCTTAGCAAGTCCCACTCGAATTACCAGTTGAAAGTGTTGGAGGCATGAAAGCGCAAAAATATGAAGTATAAAAATAAAAAATAACCTACTTGACACTAAATCCATACACTATGATGACGGTTGTCGACGAACGAAAGCGCTCGGCAACACGCCAAAAGCATGGGTCTTGTTTTCAACAAAATAGACTCAAATACAACGAAAATTGCGAGAAAGCAAGACAAAATCGAAAGGCAAATTATTAAACGGAAAATTTCCGCTGTCTTCAATAACACATGCAGCAATCATGTCACGCTTCATATATATATATATATATATATATATATATATATATATATATATATATATATATATGTATATTGAAAAGTAACTCCCTATTTTATGTATGAGTGATCAGTCAGGAGTACTGCCTTAACAGCCTATAGATTTTTCTTTGTGAGTGTTTATAGGAGCAAGTCTATTATACGAAACCAAACTTTTGGAAGAACTTGAAGTGCGAATACAATAAGTTATGTCTTCCAGACTACAAGAATTACTGGTGAAAGCAGTTGTCGCGATTCCCGAGAAGCTGGTAGCAAAATTTAGCACCAATATTGAATTTTAAATAAAACCTCATGCAAAAGGCTTAACCCTCATATATATTTATTGTAAAACTTATCGTTAATAAATATATTATACCTTAATTTTCAATCACCTCACAAACACACACACACACACACACACACACACACGCATATATTTATATATATATATATATATATATGTGTGTGTGTGTGTGTGTGTGTGTGTGTACAGAATTGAATTTGGGGGATTTAGTCAAATCATTATAGAAATTAATCGAATCTAGAAGAATCCTCAACAGAAATCACCGGGCGACCGTTTCGTTCAATTTTTGGGACTCAGCAGCTTTGCGCATCCACTACCGACATCCGAACACGTGCCGTTTCAATACAACGCATGCGTCTTGCCAACAGGCCTCAGTAACGAAGAAGAATTTGAATAAATTAGACATAGCGCCGCAAATCACAAATTTCGACGTGATACTCATCCAAGTAGTCATAACACAACGTATTGTGTCCCAAGACGCATCGACACGTCACAGGTTCGAATCTCGGTAGTGAAAGCGCACTGCTGATGACTCCGCAAAATAGGACAAAACTGTTGTCCAGTGTTTTCGACATTCTGTAAGGATTCTTCTAGCCTCGATGAATTATATATATATATATATATATATATATATATATATATATATATATATATATATATATATATATATATATATATATATATATATCAAGTTTTCTACATCGTTGACAATGTCGATTATTCAATATAGTAAGTCATCACAAATTGGTACCTGCCGATTCATATTTTAAACATGTGAATAATTCAAAATACGCTTTTAAGTAGGCGACCGAGGGGGTGGTCAGTGATGTTTTGACTTGGTTCATCATGGAGTTTCGGGTCTTTCAATATCATACTCCCCATCACCAAATCGACCCAATCAGGGGAGATCAAACCCTGATTCCCCCTCACAGTGAAACGCTAACAACTACTCTGGCCTTTTTAAAGAATTATACGAAGAAGACCACGTATTCCGCACGTCCGATTGGATGTTTATACAACCAATCAGCTGCGCGAACAATCTTTTAAATGGCCCGCAGTGGGGACTGGCTTCTTTTCTGTTCAATGGATAACCGAGGAGGTAATCTTAATATTCGTAAGTTTAATCCCTTCCCTAAGTATTGTATCGTTTAAATATTTGCCGTTTGTATTTTATTTGTGCTTTTTTTTTGGGGGGTGACTTAAACTCAACCCTACTATCACATTTCATCATTTAGCCCGATTCTTCAAATTTATTACAGGTTAACTTTAACTGGATATAGTCACTAAATTTAAATAATAAAATAAATAACTATTCTAGTCTTTTATATGTCGTATCACTTGAGGGCATAAGAAATCATGGCTCTCTGTAACATTCTAACTTCATTTACACTATTTACCTTCGGACTATTGACCTCATCAATTTTGTTTTTATATCGTTTCAACCATTGTTCACTCCAGCCATAATCTGGTGTATATCGATCTGGGTAACACACAGGGAAGCCCTGCAGGACACGAGCCTATTGGATTAAATCATTGGACAATGTATTTAGTGATGTAGTCATTTTGAGTTCAATCCCTGCGCGGAGAGTGCGTAATTGTTAATTGAAACGGGCCAAGTAACAACTGAGCTGTAATCTAATTTCGCCTACAACTATTTTCAGTGCTAAAGAATGAACCGCCTGAATGCAATCTGGGACTTTTATCTACCATATAACCTCAAACGAATATTTTTTCGAGACCCTGTAGAGACGGTATTAATGGTATGGTCTCACTATTTGGATGTTAATTAAATCCGTAGAGTCCAAGCTTGATGGAACCGACACTCGGATGCTGAGTGCTACACTTAACATCTCTTGAAGACAACACCTAACTAAATGACCCGCCCTGTCGGCTGGGGCTGTAGAATAGGCTGACTGCACCTCTGCAGAGGGTTAAGACCCCCAATGGGGCGTCCTGGGTATGACGATAGACTAGATCCGCGTCCAGGGTAGGACAATAAACTACGTCCAACAGCAAAGCGTATGATAAGAGGTTTTAAAGAGCGTGGAACCATCTCTTAATTGCTGGTATTCCCAGGTCCACCCTGACCCGGCGTGGTAGCACCTGTTAGGGTCCCAGCTATGGGCAAATAGTTAACCCTGAAACTGAGGTAAAAAAAAACATTATAAAAGTGTAAAAATAGGTTTTAACGCCAGAAATACTTTGAAAAAAATTATTACCAGAAATTAATTTTTGAAACAAAATAAACTATTAACAGCAATACCTTTTTGAAAACAATACATGTGATTGTACTAAAAAAATAATTGGAAAATGGTTGAAATATATATGTATACATACCCACCTTTTTTACCAAACTATCGCTATGTATCTATTTTAAAAAAATGATGGCGTTAAATGACCCACTGACGTTGATATGCCATAAAACAAAGCAACCAAACTAACTAAATGACAGCTTTATGGATAAGATACCCTGATTACCTCACACAGTCTTATGCAAAACGGCATGAATCTTCAGCTGCATTCAATAATGCCACGTTAAGTCGAAATAGATTCCGATTTTTAATCACAATTTATTGAACGTAATTATTAACAAATACCTTAAACCAGAACGTCTCGACTTGGATTCTGCAGACCCGTCGTCTACTGATGTCTGGCAATTTTGGAAACGATTATTCGAAGAATTCTTTCTTGCACTGGAAAACATTTCATCCACTCATATTACTGATACGGATAGACTTAACCTGATAATGCACCACATTTCTATATCCGTATATACCAATATTTCTCTTTGCAAAAATTACCAGATTGCCATGGACGTTTTGGATATAATTTTTGTGAAGAGAAGAAACATAATCTTTATCTGCCAATCTCCTGAAGAGGGGTTAGAATAGTATCTTCAACGCTTAAAATTCTTAAGTTGAGACTGCGACTTTCAAGCGACGACAGCAGATCAGACAAAGGATGGATTTATCAGAGATTCTTTTATAAATGATTTAGAATAGGACTTCCGTCGAATATTTCTGGAAATCAAAGAACAAGATTTAGCTTACCGTGGAGATGGCTGAAAAGCAATCTTGATTATACCTACGATCACGTATGGCAGCGGCTGCATTAAGTACTCACACTACTAATAGTCCGCCAGTTCAAACGACACAGACAGGGAAAAACAGTCTTCTACGACAGACTTCCTCATTTCTGCTACTCTCAAACACTCCGCCAGTTCAAAATCTCCATACAATGATTGTGCTGCCAGCAGACGAAAATGTTATTTTTGCGTTTTTAGACTTACCCCCATCGTGTTTCCCAGCTAGGGAAACTTAATACCACATGTGCGGGAAGAAGGAAGATTTCAATAAGGTTTGCCGTTTAATTTTTTTTTTTTTTTTTTTACCTGGTTCGAATGCTCCTATTGAGACTATAATTGTATCAAACCCTTAATATCTTCCAAAGACTATATTAACGGTAAAAATAACCGGGGTAAAAATGAATGTTCTAGTTGACACAGGAAACTCGGAGAGTTTTATTTGCTCTGGTATTGCAAAATAAACATATTTTAATATCGTACATTGTAATAGTCATAGTGGCTATGACGAACTTTTCACTATCTTCGGAGGTTAGATAATATATTTTGGCAGTCTACGAGTTGAATCGAACTAACTACGCTAACACCAAACTTTGTCGTGATGCCACATCTGTGCTACGATGTCATACTGAGCCATGATTTCCTCAAACATCAGTCTAGTATTAATGTCCATTTTAAGTGCGCTAAACCGACGTTGAACAACTGGGGCTTGGCCCTTATATATGTACAATACCCCTCTCATTTCGAATAACTTAATCAAAAACTGTAAACCAGATGCAACACAATCTTGAAAATATTCTCTTGAAGACAAAACATTTATTTAAGCGGAAATAACAAGTATGTTAAGACAAGGCTTGTGTCACCATAGAGGGCATACGTATTAATAACTTCCTCTGATAATAATAAAACGGACGGTCATAGACTACTCCCAAACCATGACAAGAGTTTTTATGGGTCGACAACCATCAGAAAACGTGGATATAGTGGGTAAATGAATCATGAAGTCGAGACCTGGACGCCTACAAACACTGCTAAAACTACCTATTCCCAACTCCATAGCCCCGTTGCGGCGAACCATAGGCATGTTCGTTCATTATTCTCAATGGATAGCAAACTTTTCTGAAAAAAGACATCCACTTACGAAAATTACTAAATTTCCTTTATTTTCTTCTGTCGTAAATGCCTTTGTGGGGTTAAAAAAAAAGATCTTGCCAACTCAACCATCACTTCGGTGAATCCTCACATGCCCCTAGATGTAGAGACCGACGCTTCCAACCACTCTATGGCTGGCGCGTTAAGGCAGTCCGAGCACCCTGTAGCATTATCCTCCAGTACATTGTCAAAATCAGAACGCAGACATTCAGCTGTTGAACGGCATAGTCGAGGCGGTAAAAATGGCGAATTTCTTAATTGATCACCGCTTTAAGTTAATCACTGACCAAAAGCCATTCTCTTTTATGTTTAATCCAAAGACGTCAAGCAAAATAAAAAAATGAAATAAGGAGATGGAGGGTAAAACTTTACTCTGTCATCATGATCACGAGAATGATGCATGTGATTCGAAGCCAGCATTTGGCTTTTTCAGTTGAAGACGTGAAACAAATAACCGACAATTGTCAGATATGCGATCGAATAAAACCAAAGTTATACAAAACCAAACTGAAAACCCTAATAAGGGTTACATAGCCATTTGAGAGGCTGTGTGTGGAATTTAAGGGTCCTCTAACATTTAGATCTACTAAATATCGTTGACGAGTATTCGCGATTCGTTTTTGTCTTTCCCTGTTCATTTGTGGGTGCAATAACGGTCATAGGCTGTCTTTCTTCACTGTTCTCAAATATTCGCAGACCTGGTTTATATTCATACAGATCGCGGGACCACTTTTACATCCAATCAACTAAAAAAAATCCTATTGGTACAGGGATTCGCCGTAAGCGGACTACCCCATACAACGCTTAAGGTAATGGACAGTGTGAAAGATAAATTGATATAATATGGAAGATCCTACAGTTAGCACTCGACAACCAAAACCTTCCAATTAGACATTGGTAAGACATAATAACCGAGGCTCTGTACGCTAGAAGTAGACTATTGTGTACAAGAGCTAATGCAACACCTCACGAAAGGCTTTGTTTGTTTTTGGTGTTTTTTTTTAATATTTTAAAATTTCCAAGGTGAAGGTTGGCAGGGATCTCCATCGCTTCGTGTCTCTCACAGCCAGTTAGTGTTTTACTCAGAAACCATGTTCAACAACGCAAGCATGATTCTCTTGTGAGTAATGTGGAACTACACTATATGAGCATCCAGCACACCGATGGACAGACAATCGAACGTTTCTCTCAGAGATTTGGCTCCTGCCGGCGTGTTATGAAGTCAGAGGGAGGAACAGCATTCCTCTGACGCACTATCACCCCCTCTTGATAGTAACGACGGCACAATGTCATTAGATTCTCCCGATGAAAACGACCTCGATAGTGACAATTCAGACATCGACACCAGAATAGCTCCCTCAAAACGAGAGCATACTACCACCGAGTCTGAATCTTGACTCTCTGATTAGCTTTCGGAAGATTTTGAAATTTTGATTAAAAATCTTATTTTTCTGGCCTCAGTTGTTCTACTAACTTTTAGCAAAGCAAACTTTGGCCTCTTTACTTGGGGTGACAGACACATCAATTTGAAAATTCTTGCATAAATCAAATAATTATTGGATTTTAATGAAAATTTCAGGACTTATTCACAAATAGTAAATATACTACTTTTTAAAATTTTATTAGGAAATTTTGACAATAATATTTTGTTTTCTGCCCCTTATTAATTGTATAGAAGCTTGAGAAATTTAACAAGATAATATTACGGACTATGTTAATTAAAAACGGAATTCTTTGAAGAATTTAAATCAACGAATTTATGTTGCAAAATAGAACCCGGTCTTAACGAAAATATGTTCTGAATCTAAAAAAAAAAAACGCAATAAAACTAAGATATTATTTAAACAGAGAAGCTTTTAATTGTTTTTATGAATTCTATATATTAAAGACAATATTGTCAGAAGAAAAAATATTCGACGAAATATGAAATTTTACAAAATTTGTTTTCATTTTTTATAATTTAAATTGAATAATTTATAAATATTTAAAATGTTTTTAATCTTTTAAAATCAATTTTTCAATGTGATAAATTTTGTGAAATATTTTTTATTAAGTAAAACTATATTTACTAATCCTATATTGTGAAATGTATTACAATCAACTGACCCCGAATATTTTAAAAGAATTTCGATTTGTTTTGTATGTGTGATTGCGTGACGATTTTCTGAAGTATTGAATTAAATCTGTCATTAAAAAGTTACGTGTTTTAAGGGTTGTCTCCCCGTAGTGCGAAAATGAAAATCCGCAAATTTTATCGTCTGCTCCTCCATACTTTACTATGAACACGTTCGACTGTCAATAAATCGATTAAAATATCAGAAAAATGACCTCGTAGTTAGGAAATATTTGTATACAACATTTTATGCTATAAATAATATATGTTTCAAATCAGATTAACCTAACTTTAAATTTGCTAATTATCTACAAATAACGTTTCAGAAATATTTATTACATTTTTGCAAGATTTTTAAAACCGAGAATTAACTGGTCGTATTGACCGATTTTAATGAAACGAAATCGATCCTGATCAATATAATTTCTGCTTCAAATTCTCCAGAGAGTATTTTGCTTACTGGAAATAGTAGATTTTAAATCCTTTTGTTTTCAATTAAAGCTAAGAGAAAGATTCAAGAAAGCTTTTTTTTTTATTTTGAAAAATTCATTTTAAAATTTAAGTATACCAAATTAATGGAAGTACCTAACTGAAAAAAAATGATGTCTATTTTGTTGACAATTATGGAAACTTTCTTTATGCAATTAACTGTTAATCAGTTATTTGTTCTTTATTTACGTTGTCTAGTAGCACTACAAATTTTATTTTTGAATGTATTGCCATCACCTAGGTATGCTATCAGTCAGTAATACACCTTGCTAGGTATTCTACCCAACTCTGGAACGTCTCGTCCTATGGCAATAGTAATATTAGGCGTTTCATTATATGCAGTCAGTCGCTATGCATTGAACGAGCGATCAGTCATACTAATATTTCGTTTTCCTTAAATCTCTCCCTCGACATAAGATGAGGAAAAAAGCGTAGTATCTTACAAACTACATCTTGTCTCTAGATTGAGAGATTGCGGACAGAAAACAAAACAAATCAAAAAACAAATGAAGGATGCCTGGTCGCGGAGTTTCCAACCTTCCAGCAGGCACTCCGTCATTGCACTAAAGAGGGAGGTTGGCTGACATATAAATGCCAACACAACCTTCGTTGCGGAGACTGGACAATATTTGGCTTTAGCCCATGTGCACGGGCTTGGGCTCCCCACATTAAACCGGCATTGTCTCATGTCACCGTGGTGGTACGTGTAAATACTAATAGTAGTATCTACTTACCTAATATCTAATAGCAACGGCAATATCTGTCGTTTCTTTATGGAGAAAAATTCAGCATTCATTCAGGTCAACTTCGGGTGATTTATTTTTAAATCATGAAAATATGTTTCTCAAGTGCACTAAATGTTACTGCACTTAACAATATTTATAGTAGTTTCTTTCTTAAACTTTTGCTTGAAGTAGTGCGGGGATTCAACATTTTCATTACATTATATTCTTATGGAGTTACATGTGGTATCCAGGTACGTTGGTGTTGTTGATATTCCTCAAGGAATATTGTTTCTGTTATTTGGTAATTTCTTTGTAGCACCAGTTTTCAAAGTCTTTGATACAGAAAAGCCATTGCTTGGCCCTTCGTGGCTTTTTCTCGCGAATACATTTTTGACCATTGATTTGAGAAATCCGTTTTATATAACGGATAGTTTCGATGCTTCTATACGGGTTTGGCGACATTCATATGGCTGTCTCATTCTGACCAGGTTATAAGATCAGATCATGATTTGTATTCATAGGTAAATGTCTTCTTGTATTATTAAGATGGGTCGAGGATTAGATGATGTCACTGCCTTCTTTCAAATCCCATATCATCCTTTTTGTTTATCTTGAGTCCTATATTGGAATATTTGTTTGAGTATATTGATGTTTTTTTAAAGACCTTCTTCTACCAAATATAAAATCTATGTCATCATCAGGACAATTGTCTTCTAAATGTTTGCAATGCGGTATGAAATGGTTAAATGGTCAATGCTAATTCCATATACTGATTTTATGATGGTTTCAGGGTAGGTGCCATCACTATTTCCATACCAATTCCAGATCATGATCTCTGTTTTGGCTAGGTTTACCTTGAGTTCCAGTTCTTGGAAACATTTCTGTTGGAAGGAAACATAAAGGGAGATAACTCCAAAGTATTGTAAGAGTTATCCCACTTGCTTTGGACATCGTGACATCAGACGTCACGTGTGGCAATAAAGAGAGATCCAAGATGGCGGACTACACCGGGACACCCGTAGCAAACCTCTCTCCATATTTCACTAATTCCTTTGTAGAGTAGTATTAACTCAGTTTATCTAGTAATTAATAAAACGCTGTAAACCTAAAAACGTTCTTGGTAATTATTTCCAATCAACAAATGCATTGCTCGGTCCTCAGAACTCACGCAAACATAACAATTTCATAGAGGATGTTTATTTTCTGTTCAAGATCTTACTTATCCCAGGTATGAACACCTATGTCATCAGCATAGCCTCTGTTCTCATTAGTACAGTGGCATCGGCAGGTGAAGCAGGGTCGTTGAATTCTATTTGTAGATTTGTTTGGAATGTAGTACGGAATGTTTAAATGACCTGCGTCTGTCGCCTCATATCTGTGCAGGGACAGGATTACATTTAGATTATTTTTATCGCCTGTTAAAGGTGAAGTTAGTGATCAAAATGTTTCATGTGTTTTCCAGATTGAACGATTACCCTGGTAAGGCAGAGTCGAAAAAGCAATGATGATAAACTAATTTCGTCGAAGCTAATTCGCTAAAAACACGTCAAATGCTTGTAATAATGTGCAAAGCCAACGGAATATGTGGGAAGAGGAGAAAACTAGAAGCAACAGAAATGTAATTCTGCTGAAGGATACTGAGAATTCCCTGGAGTAAGCAACAAGGAAGAAAATGTTTAAATAAAGAAAACATCTACACAGGATCAGAAAAAGACGCAAAATGAGGGTGGACATTTTAGAAAACGTAACAATCACAGGACGAATCGATAGGAACTGAAGTACCAGAAGGTAGCGAGCCTCTTATCGGACATCCTTGTGTGAAGAATAACAAAGGGAGAACGAATACAAAGCACTATACGAGATAAGAATTTGTGGCAAGCCATGATCCACTATGTCTAAAAGAAGAAAAAAGTAACAATATTATTTTAGTAAGAAAAGACAAAAAGGGAAGGAAACATTATTGCTATTGTACTCATATTGTTGTTATCATCATATGACAGTTATACCCTCCGTTGGCGTAGTAAAGCGTTGCTATGTAAAGTATAGTGACTGTAATTCGATATTAGTATTAGGTTGGTGCAAAAATAATGTCGTTTTCTGACGTTCAACTTCATGTGAGAAAACGACATTATTTTTGCACCAACCTAATGTAATCAAGTATAAACCGAAAACTACGTGCACAAGGATAGAAAATGAGTTCGGCAGATATACAAAAATATAAACAGGTGTGTTTTCTCACCGGATTTATTCAGTCTATACAGCGAGGCGATTCTGAGAGAACAAGATGTCATAACAGGATACATTTTTGCTGGACACAATCTTAACAACATATGTATGTAGTCGATACAGTGTTGATAGCAGACAACACAGAAAGAACGCTACGAAGTCTCTTAGAGAAGTTACTCAAAGAGAGCGAAAGGAAAGAATGAAAACACCAACTGCAAAAAGACAGAACACATGGTTGTTAATAAATGGATGAACCCAAAGTACAAATTGCAAATCGGAGATACCAAAATCAAACAAATACGAAAATTTAATTTTTTTTTTTTTTTTTTTAAGCGTATCACCCCAAACAAGGCTGGAGGCCACTATCACGCATGTTGTTACAGAAGGGATGGAGGAAGAGCAGATAGGAGTGGTAAAGGAGAGGATGTGGAGAAAGAGAAAGACGGAGGGTCGATCAAGGCAAGGGGGTTACAGAAGATTTGGAGCGAGAGCAGATAGGAATGAAAGATGAAAGGATGTGGAGAAGGGAAGTGGATAGATCAAGGCAAATGGAGAGGACGATTGACGCTACACTTAAACCGTTGGAGAAATATCTGGGTAGTGTTTTAACAGACAACATAAAGTGTGACACTGAATTTTCGAAGGCGTATTGGGATAGACAAAGAAGCATACCAAAAGCTAAGCAGAGTATTAAGAGACAGGAAAAGTTTGCTTGAAGTGTGATATCTGTCCTCCTCTGTGATAAAGCGACATGAAGCAACAAAAATATGGTGCTACAGAAGGCTGCTGAAGATGACGTGAACCGAACATATTAGTAACCAACGAACAATTGGAGAAAATGGAAATAAAGAAGAAACTAATACTTAACATCGGGAAGGGAGAGTTGAGGATTCTAGGGATATATATATATTTTTTTTAAGCGTATCACCCCAAGCAAGGCTGGTGGCTACTATCACGCATGGGGTTACAGAAGGGTTGGAGGAAGAGAAGATAGGAGTGGTAAAGGAAGGGATATAGAGAAAGAAGAGGACGGAGGGTCGATCAAGGCAGTGGGTTACAGAAGATTTGGAGCGAGAGCAGATAGGAATGAAAGATGAAAGGATGTGGAGAAGGGAAGTGGATAGATCAAGGCAACTGGAGATGACGATTGACGCTACACTTAAACCGTTGGAGATTGTATTTGTCAGGGAAACAGTAATAGGGAAGGGAGTTCCATAGGCGAGATGTGCGAGACATGGAGCTACTGGAGTAGAAGAGACGTCACCATCTAACAGTTTCAACGGTGAAGGGGTGGGAATGGGATGCCAGCCTCGTAGGACGTTTAAATTCACGAGGCTTAGGGGCAAGCGAAAGCAACTCCTCGGAGCAATTACCGTGGAAGTACTTGTAGAAAAGGCAGAGCGATGCAACATCGCGTCTGTGAGAGAGCGACTGCAGACGAGATGACAGATCAGGGTCAACCACATTGCATATCCGTCTCTGGATCTTATCAAGAACCCTGAGGCAACACGCAGGGGCCCCAGACCATAAATGGCAGCAATACTCCATGCAAGGGCGAATGGTAGACTTATAGACCTGGAGGATCGATTCCGGGGAGAAGAATTTCCTGGCTCGGCACAGGGAACCAACTTTTC
Organism: Acanthosepion esculentum; assembly: GCA_964036315.1. Classification (NCBI taxonomy): domain Eukaryota; kingdom Metazoa; phylum Mollusca; class Cephalopoda; order Sepiida; family Sepiidae; genus Acanthosepion; species Acanthosepion esculentum. The sequence continues at coordinate 4,178,158 of OZ038505.1, forward strand.
TTGCGGTGGATGATGCAACTGACTCGATGTATTTGTTCCATCTCAGATCAGCGGACAGCGTGAGACCGAGCAGCCGCAGAGAGGAGCTCTCGAGAAGTTGGTCCTCAGACATAATTAGGAAGGAGGACTTGGAAAATTGACATGGTCAGATAGAAAGCAAGAAGGACAGAGGGAAGCAACTCATATCATACTTTCGAGCGTCAGTAAATTGATATGGCTTGGAGGAACAAAAGAAGTAAACATTTTATTAAGAGCTGCAAGGGACATGAAGTTGTGGAGAGTTATGATCGACTAAGTTCTGAGCAGACACGGTACATAAAAAGAATGCGGAGTTCAATCCACCGACTGAGTATTGCAGACGTGACGCGCAGTGGAAACTGGGCGAGCAATAAATGAATATTACTAAAGATAATTTAGAAGACGATTTATAACCTAATATTCGGAGAAAAACAAGAACAATCTACGCCCGTAAATTATTTAAAAACGTTTAAACCAAAGCAAGATGATAACGCCACTAGGACGCATGCAGTAACTATAGTGAATCTAACATAGAAAACTTTTATGAGGAGAAAGGATAACACAAAGAACAGGAATAAAGAGGAACAGAGGACATTTACATTTTTGAAGACCGAAGTTGTTAAGAAAGCAAGACACTGTAAGCGAGATCCGTAGCCAAGATGGGCGTGGGAAGAAACAATTAAAAAAGGACTTGCGCTTATATTTAGCAATTTCGACTGTTAAATGATGCTCCCACACTAGAGTTAATTTCAATTTAGGTAGACAAGGTATCAAATAGTATACATAAACAGAACAATTATCAAGAAAATATTTATAGTTATACTAGTAGGACGTTAGATTACGTCAGTGGGAATTTGATTGAAGTCAAGATTCCAGGCCAAGGCCGATAGTTATCAGATTCTTATTTGGATGTAATCAAGGATCTCGAGATACGCAGCAGAAACACTAGAGCAGATACAAGGACAAATGGTAGATCTATAAGGATTAAAGAAAGGTTTCAGTTCAGAATTTCTCGAATCGTAGAAGGATAAACAAGCAGGAGACGACCGAGGGATACAGTGGACGTAAAAGCTGGATAGTATTACCAAAGATGAGGACAATAATCCGGGTGCAAACATTATAAATAACGATAATTCCTCCTCACAGATATTCAGACATAAAATAACTGAGCCGTAATAAAATGGACCTGTGCAATTATTTATAGACACGGACAGAATTAAAAAGAGGAGGTCAATAGTCCGAGTGTAAATAATGTTGATAATGCTAACTCTTCGTTCCGGAAATTCAGACAGAAAATAACTGAGTCGCACTAATAAACCCCCAAAAAACGAGATATCCATAGACACGGACATTGTAACAATAGACAGGGCAATAGTCTGAGTGTATGATTGTCGTTCAAAAAGTTCTAAGCGACTTCTAGAAGGAATAGAAGAAACAACACCGTTTTTTAATATTCTTTAATATAGTCCTCCCTTGACATCAATACACTTGGTTCAACGATGCTTAAGCAGTTCAGTCCCAGAAGCTGGCTTTCTGGTCCTCCAAAATATTCTTTACGGCACATATGATCTCATCATTGATTCCAAAATGGCGACCACGTAGATGGGATTTGAGTTTAGGATACAAAAAAAGTGAGATGGAGTTAAGTCTGGTGAGTAAATGAGATGGTGCAGCAATTCAAAGCCACAGTTGTCTGCTTCAGCTACTGCAACCTGAACAGCATGACTGGTTGCATTACACTGGGGCAGAATTCCGCCTTCCGTCAGCCTATCACCGTGTTTCGACTTGATTGCTTCCTCCAGTTTTCGTAATTCTGATACATAGTAATTTCCATTTTCCCTTTTCCTGTTAGTCTATCATAATTATGACTTCAGAATCGCCAAAATAAGAAATCCTCACCTTGCCAACAGACGCTGACTGCTTGAAGATCTTCGAGGTGAAGAACCAGATTGTTTACACCGTTTGCTTTGAATGTTTGATTCAGGTTCCTAGTGGTGAACCCAGATTTATTGTTGAGTGACGAAATTTTCAATGTAAGCCTGGAATCGAGACATAAATGTCCTGGAAATGTCAGCACTTTTCAACTTCTGCATGGGATCTATCTTGTAGACAACTTTCTCTTCTTCAAGACCTCAGTTAAAACAGTATACACTAAAACTATAACTAATGGCAAGGGTTTAGCTATCTACTGGAGAGTAAGACATGTTTCCCCAAAACCATATGGTTAATGGCGTCAGTGGTTGAGGCTCATCTTCTGTGCTGTCATTGCACAGTTTCATTTCCGCAGCCCAATTCTTCACGAGCGGCAAGTGTTGTACAATGTACTCATGGATTTCATTGGGTGTCATACTATTTTTCTGCAGATTATTTCGGACTGTTCCGGCCTATGTTTAGGAAATTTTCAGATTTGTCGCACACCTCACAACCTTGTATGGGTCTCAGTTGCGCAGGAACTAAAACAAATCTGATTTAGTTTTTTCTAGTTTCATAAGAATTGTTAATGTGTTGCCACAACAAAAATATCCAGTAATGGCTCTTCTTTCCGGGTGTGGATTACAACTTTTTGATAGACCCTCGTAAATAATGCAAACAATGATAACAACTCATCACAGATATTCAATCATGACGATCTTACTTATGCAAAATGAAAGAAGAGATTCATTCTGAGCTTTTTTCTTTGAGAGTTAATTTGAAACAACCATGAAATTGATGCTGGAATTTGAATAGTGCGTTTTTATATCAGTAGCTATATACCCATACAAGAATGTATGAATTATTGAACTGCGGTATTAAGAATATTTTTTATTGATTTATCGGTGAGACAACAAGGGAAAATTACAGAATACTTCATACAATAATTGGATTTTAGAAATTAAAAATTATCTGTTTAAGAAATTAGAAGTTCTAAATTGTTAATTGAATAATGTGATATTTCTATCTCTGGTGTTCTGAGATTTCTCTAATCTGCATAATTCAAAGATAACCAATCAGATTTACCCGGATCACATCGTATCTTTAATCAGTGCAATTTAATACAAATTACGAATGTGGCAACAGTTTCCATCTCTCAAGTTATTTAAATCATGCACAGGTCGGACAAACAGTATTTACTAAGAGAAATTAGTAATTGATACCAATAAATCGTCGACATTTGTAATGACTAGCGTAAGATTAAAAATAGATGGATTTGACATTAAATTTAAAAGAAATAATTCAAAGTCTATGGAATCTATCTAAATGTTTTCTGTTTTTAAATCGAGCTAACATGCATATTTTCAAAATTCTTTTAAGAGTATATCAACATTTTATTTTCTGCATAGGATTAGGGACCAGTGTTCTTTGTGTAATAGTGTATGCCCCAACAGTCTCCGACTCTCCCACAACAGAAATATCACACATACTCTTCGTAAATAAATTAAAATCTGAAGAAAATTTATTCCGAAAACTTTTCAGAAGAATACTATTTTCATCTTCTGCATAGCATTGTTACAGATTATGGAGAATAAGGTTTTTGCATGTCAACAGAAAATGAAAATGTCTCTGATTTTAAGAAATGAAAACTAGTGTCAAAACAAACACCATTATCCTAGCAGCAGAAGTCCTTTTTGTATATTTGGTGAATTTTGAAAAGATACGAACTATTAAGAAATCGACCGTTTTCGTGATCCAACGCGAACAATTATTTACTCAGCTGCATAGTAAGTGCTTCGCCAGGGCTACATACAGTTTGGAATTCAGAGTTTTCCTTCTCTTAGACTGGTTGCCATCCAAGGCTATAGAACACAGTTTGTTAAGGATTCGATCAGAGTCGGTATCATCGAGTCAATTCGAACAATCCTTTCCTCGGCTGCATAGTTTGTGCTTCGCCAGGGCTACATACAGTTTGGAATTCAGAGGTTTCCTTCTCTTAGACCGGTTGCCATCCAAGGCTATAAAACCCAGCTTTCTACTATTTACCCATATCTTCGGAGAGTAGTATTGGATTCCTACATTTTACTTGTTAATTTTGTTTAGCGGCATATCAACACCTCTCTCATCATCTTTTAAGCCCAGGTATAAATATTTTGAATAGAATTTTATGGCTTCAGATAAATATATTTTGAAAGAACTTGTATTCTTTAAACTACATATAAAATGTATTATTATTAATTTTGTTATAAAATGTATTTTTGGTAATTCTACTATAAAATGAATTGCTAATCAATTACTTTTACAAATATACTGTTAGTAATTTTGCTATAAATATATATTGTTGGAATTTTTATTTGAAAATCATTTTGGCGCGAACAGTTTTTAATTTCTTTATTACTTCATGTATTTATTTGGATTGATTATATTTATTTGTTTTTTTCTAACGGCTAGTTTATCGGCACATCCTTTTGATATTGTGCAGTTACACGCGGGTTTAATTTGTTCGTGTGGTTTTTTGATAATTTTCCTGTTGTGATTTTTTTATTATATGTGCCATATTCTTGGTGCAAAAAGAGAAAATATACAGTATAACAAATGAATAATAACAATTAAAATAAATTGATCTAAATACATCCAAATATATGAATAAACTAACAACCAATACCGATAAACTAGCCGTTAAAAAAATAAAGATAATCAATCCAAATAAATACCTGAAGTAATAAACAAATTAAAAACTGTTCCCGCCAAAATAATAGTTCGAACAAACTACAACAATCAACCCGAAAATTGAACAAATATCTTTAATTATCTCCCCAAACAAAAACAAAACTATTACATAAGATATATAAACAAATTTTACTACATTAATAAAAATAAAAAATAAATAAATACATAAGATAAGAAAAAAATAATAAATAAATAAAAACAAGCAAAATAATTTAACCCAAATACATAAATAAACAAAAAACGACTTCCGGTAAAATAACGGCCAAAATAGATTACCCACAATGCACCACTGACCCCTATATATAAATAGCCGTGAAAAATAACAGCACTCGTGGCCTGACGATTGCATCTAGCATGAAACAAACTGTCGCCTCTAAGTGTTGACTTCTATGTTCAATTTTATATTTACACAAGTTATATCTTTTATATTGAGCACTTTATCCCATAAATATAGCACATCTTAAGACTATATTTCATCACGTATATATATATATATATATATATATATATATATATATATAGGGTGGATTCACCCGTTGTATTCGACGTATGTGGGTCAAGCAGCTCAGTTCCTAGGGATCGAAGGCTAGTCATCAGCAAATATGATTTGGTTATAATGGTGAATGATTTCTGCAGAACCAGTCACACATTTTGATAGGCCGAATATAGAGACTGGTGACACTATCTGCCACAAGACCCCCAAGCTAGCCCCAGCAGGTTTTGAATTCAGAGTTCTCATTCTCCAGTTGACATCCAAGGCTATAGAACTCACTCTGTTCTACTATTTGACCATAGCTGGAGAGAGACGAGTATTAATATCTTTCCCGAAGGTATTAACATGTAAGTGAATGTAATGGATTAAACTGGGATATATATATATATATATATATATATATATATATATATATATATATATATATATATATATATATATATATATATATATATATATATATTGTGTATATTTAGGCAGCAATTTTTCATTAATGCATGTTTCATTAAATAATATAGACAAGTTTTGTCTATTTATTTTAAGTAAGTTCCTTTCATATTGTCTGAGAAGCTTAATCACATTATCATTGAAAGACGAAAGGAAAAAAAAACATATGTTTAAATCCAATCTAAGCTTTCGGTTTACATAAGCCATTATCAATATATCAAACAACAAACGGACGAATCAACAATGATAGTCCGCCCTTGCTGCATGAAAAATTTCAAAGCAACGACAAACCGTGTATACGACACGCGGAAGCGAAAATCGCGTCGCAGCTTGTGACGTCACACATGACCACGCGAGAGTGAAAACACGAAGTATTAAGTATGGGAAGTTGCTGGTATAAACCAATGGCCTCTGTTATAAATTATAGGCATTTAAGTATATTTGTGGAGATTTCATAGTTTATATTGTTCAGTTTAAGTTTCAACAGTTTTATGTATATAGCTTGAAGAATTTTTAGTTTTTGTTTATTGTTTTCATGATTAAGTATAATTGTGTTGCCAACAAGGATTTTCCGGAATTGAGTACGCGGCCAGGCAAGTTGTTTTAAATGCATGTATCAATATGGTGTTTTCCTTTCGTCTTTTAATGATAATGAGATTAAGCTGAACCAAAAAATATGAAAGTAACTGACATAAAATAAATAGACAAAACTTGTCTATAATATTTAATGAAACATGCATTTATATATATATATATATATATATATATATATATATATATATATATATATATATATATATATATATATATATTTGTGTGTGTGTGTATACACACACATAACACACACACATATATAGGAATCTCTTTGCATGCATGCTATCAGGGGCTATTGTGGAGAAAATCAGGTAAAGGAAAGACATATTTCATTGGTGCTTCTTAAGTGTGATACTAGCTGATATATCCCGGAAAGGGATATATATTCTTCGAAGTAGCTAAGTGGTTTTGGTTACTGTAACCGGGTAGAACAACTAGCAGCTAGTGGTAAAGGACTGGTACTCGTCGTAGTCGTAGGCAATATGCCTAGGCTTAGGCTTATGCAATAGGTGTAGGCAATAGGCGTAGGCCATGTACCTCCACATCAGTCTGTATTAATGTCTGACATCAGCCAATCATATTACTGTGAGGGGGAACCCAGGTGTATGCATATTCATTACATCACTACCCAGCCTTGCTACGGACCACAGAGACACACCGACAGATGAAATTTTTTGTAGTAATATTTTGATGTCGTCTTGCTTCAGAGCTTGACGAAGCTGATCACGGTACTCCAGTCTACTGTCTTCAAAACACTTTAAATTAATGAAACATGTCTTACGCTACACCTCGTCCCAGGTTTTCAGATCAAAGTTGAGACGTTTCAAGTTGTCTTTCGAATTGTGTTTGTAGCGTAAGTGTGGACGTCCAATTGAACGTTTGGATTTTGGTAGTTTTCAATACAGCAACATTTTTGGAAGCCTCTGAGCAACCATTCTCAAAACATGACCAGCCCAACTAAGTTGTATCATTGGTAGAATGGTTTCAATGCCTATGATATTGTTACGTTTCTTTAGTATTGCACTATTCTTCAATTTTATCTATGTCACTCCAGTGAAGCGTTTCAAAAATAGAACTGAATTTAATCAATTATTAAAAGTCGAAACATTTGACAAAGTAGAAGGGTTCTCATCACATATCTACATTTGTGCTGGCTGAATATAATTTAATTTTAATTGTTTTTTGTTTCAATAGTTTATCAATTTTTTTTTAAATTTGGTATCATTGTTTTTCATCCGTATGTAAATATACCTAAATATGTGTATATTTATATGTGTGTGTGCGTAATATACTATGTCGCTGTATAATCAGGAGATAACGAAGAAAATATCTTCCTAAACTACTTAATACACGACCAGAAGACAGAACTCATCTCAAAATGCAGACACAAAAATAAATTGTTACTAGATTTCTTAAAAGTAAAAATTCTGAAAACGAACAAAAATAAACGAAAATAAAATAAAGATTCCAATGGAGTAAAAGCAATTAATCAAAACAAAGAAATATGTAAAGAAACTTAAGTAATTAATAAAAAAAAGTCAAACACAAGAAAAATTGTTAATAACAACTAACAATATATAAATAATAAATAATAAAATTTACTAAAAACAAAAAAAATAACCAAAATACTGCATTCGGATCAATAATTATTCCCATTCAATAACCTCTAGAATAGTTCGAAACACAACCGGTAACACCCACCGAAATAACATTCAGGATAATACCATAGATTACCCACAATGCAAAAACAATAGACTATAGACAATGAATTATTGACCAGTAGATATAAATAGTCAATCAAAACTTAACACACATGGCCTGATAATTGCGCTTATATATATATACACACACACAGACACACACACAGACACACACACACAAATATATATATATATAAATTTCGTAAAAGTATCATAGATAACGCGCATATATATATATATATATATATATATATATTTATATATATATATATATATATATATATATATATATATATATATATATATATATATATATATAATGGGGCGTATCTATGATACATTTTCGAAATTAGATTGGGTTCCTCACACCAAAACAAGGACAACAATTCTAATATATTCGCAAATTCTTCGTTTCTGAGTAAGGTTTAAAGTTTAGCATGCAGAATGGTTTCTTCCATTTCATGCTTAGGAGCGGATCTGGATCTTAATCGATCCATAGTTTGTGGTGACACGGATCCAGCTTGGATGCCTCGGCTATTTTTTGTCAGGAAATGCAATCTTATACAGCCGTGCAACTACGCGTCCATTACCATTCAGGCGGCCTTATCTAAAAATCATATCTGCCTGCTCGCGATATGAATATCCTGGTATTATTCAACTCACTAGTACTCACATTAAACTTTGAAGACAGACTAGCTACAAATGTACACGAATTACAAATATACCCTAGTCTATTCGACAAGACAGCACCATCTACGCTAAACTTCCTTGAAAATTAATAACAATAAAGAAAGATTTGCGAACACATGTGGGTTTTGTCTTTGTTTTGGTGTTGGGAACCCGCCCCAAAGTTTTCAAAATATTTTTCATACACTCTGTATATATATATATATATATATATATATATATATATATATAGCATAATGAGAGGCCACGTATACTTTCTTGATATGTATATAATATCAAGTAATTTTGTTTCATTCATTTTATCCAGATATTATATATATATATATATATATATATATATATATATGAAGAAATATAGTCTTAAAGTGTGCTATATTCATGGGATAAAGTGCTCAATATCAGAGATAGAGCGTGTGTAAATATAAAAGTGAACATAGGGCCCGATGATTGCATCTAGCATGAAACAGACTGTCGCCTCTAAGTGTTGACTTCTATGTTCACATATATATATATATATATATATATATATATATATATATATATATATATATATGATTCATCATTTTCCTCTTTACTTTATATGATCCGTTAATGTTATTATCCTTACTTTCATTGTACTTTCCCCCATAAACATATGTAAATGCAGAAACCCTCTAACTGGTCCGGTGAATATTGCATTATCTTTTAAAGAGAGGAATTCCCCATAAGTATCTTGTATGTCAAGTATCTGTGTGGTAGGGAAATTTGAAACTTTATAAATCGGCCACTATGTGATCAACCGAATGTAAGCTATCCTTCTTTCTCCGTCTGTTTGACTGCCACAAACCGGCCTGTAAGGTTTAGCAGAGATTTGGTTGTGAAACCTGTTAGATTATTCGTCTTCTTGAGCGACGCCAACTTACAAAGCTCCACAAACTGTTTTAATCCATCATTCGTGGATTTCATACCAATTTCTTCACTCTGGCATCGTTTCTCTTGGAACATTCTCCAGACACCCTCTCTACTTTTTTTCGAGACTCACGTAAACTTCTCAATATTTATCAGCAAATTTTCTATTCCTGGATATCGTCCACTGTATCGAATGTCTTGTGGGACTGTTTTCTCACTGTCTATGCTCGGGAAAATTTCGCCGTGGCAAGATAATTGTCTCTTGGGTCTATGTAATATTCTAAAATGTGCTTCCGATGTTCACTATTAAACTGGTTTTGTTATCTCTTCTTCCTTTATCAACCACTTTCTTCTTACCGCTGTTGCTTGATAGATGGAATATATGACAGTAAAAATATATCTCTTTATAAATTTATTTTTGCTTCGCGATTTTGAAACTGATCATGACAAGTGGCTTCATCGATCTAATGCTGACAATATCGCTGGTCCAAGATTTTGATTTCTAAGTTGCTCAATTTCCGATTCAAATAACATATTTCTCTACCCGTTTCACTAGTAAATCTGACGGACACACCTCTTTACTTGATATATTCCCTTCCTCCTCACACAGACTCTTGTCATGCTTTGCAACTCAGTCCTCTAGGCCACCCTAACCAAAAGGGGTTTTCTGTAGATATTTCTTTCGTCTACTATTTAAATTAGTATGCCTATTGTCCTCATTTTTGTTGCTATATTTATCACAACGTTTTGGGCGTTGTACACTCCGGCCTTCTTCAGGTCGTTGGAATGTCGAACTGAACACTTTATTTCACTCGCTGGTGTAGACTCTTCTAGTTCCACTTGTCATGTCTAATGGATGTCAGTTATCAGTTCTCTCCTGTTAATTAAGAACACACGTCACAGTGGATAAAGGCGTTGGTTAGATCCAGTGAAGGATCCAAAGACTTCTGAGTTCAATACCTGGTTAAGGCAGTGAAGAATTTGGAAAGGTGAATTAACAAGAGATAACTGATAACTGATATCCATTAGACATGGCACACCGATCTAGAACAGTTTACCCTAGCGAGAGAAATAAAGGGTTCAGTTCGATATTCCAACCACCTGAACAAGAACCGAGCGTACAATAGCCGAAACGTTGTGATAAATATGGCAAAAACGATGAGGACAATAGTCCGAATAATGTAAATAGTGTATATAATACATCATCTCAGAAATATAGACAGATTCTTTCGTCTGTTATATGCTTTTACCAAAGGACCGACTGGATTTCAATTTGTGATTTACTTCCCGACGACACCTGGAATGACATTTTTAATCCTTCCGTTGAAAACTGTGTCCTCAAAGCACTTTCTGTATGGGAATCCGAGTATCGAAGCTTTCGTGTTAACAGTGAAATACAAAGTGAAATCGCAATCTTCTTTCGTGACTGTTCAGCTGCTATAGCTCTTTATTTTCCGGATATACCAACATGGCAGTTTGGATCATAAAATAGCTTTTTTTTTGTTGTATCAGCTCATAAGTAGTGTAAACGTGTCCCCAGAGAGGCTCGTTCGTAGATCTACATGAAAGCTGTGGTCTGACCTGGTAATTTTTATCTACAGTCTTCTTAATTCTTCTTCTTTTATTATTATTCTTGTTCCTTAAAAATGTTTTTCTTTTTCTTATTCTTTCTCACTCAATAGTTTTTTCTCCTAAATCTTGTTCTACCATCATCCATTTACTCAATCTCACTAAGTATTTCATACGTTGCTTAACCCTGTCTCTCTTGTCTTCGATCTCTCCTGTGAGTATCAGATTTTTCCACGCCCTCTTTCCTCATTATGCGTCATGGAAACCTCAACCTGATGTTATGTATAAATATCTTTTGTGTCTCTATTCTCTCTAAAACATTGGCTTCGCGGAAACAGTTGGCAACCTCTTCAGAAATGAAGAAGTGAGTTGAATCAACATAAATCGTTCTGTAGAACCACATTTATGTTGATTCAACTCACTTCTTCATTTTTGAAGAGGTTGTCCAGGAATCATTGTCATACAGAAAGACAGATAACGAGTAACAATTTAGTATTCATTTCCTTGATTCTAGCGAGGTTTTTCTAAAAAAAAATTTGTACTCTGATTATCTTTTGAAATGTATCTTTGGCTACCCCAATATTCATTCGGGTTTCAGTGTCTTACATTCCGTCTTCTGTTAAAACACTTCCCAGATATTTAAATTTGGTATCTCCAATTTTCAATTGATAATTTGGACACACCTTTTGGCTAACAAAACAACCTGTTTTCTTACGGTTAAGTTTTGATCCTTTCTTCTCGCTGATCTTCTGTATTCATTTTTAACGTTTTCTTTCTTTGTCTACTATCAACTTTGTGTCATCTCCATATCTTAAATTGTCATGATTTTGGCTACCAATAATGAATATCTGAACTTCTAGATTACACAGAATAGCCTCACTGTATAGGAGGAATAAGTCCGTTATTTACAGTGAGAGTCACACTTTACAAAACCAGGGAAGACTCGAGTTAGAGGGTTATTTTAGGAAAGCATTTGTGTGTATAGGTGAGGGGAATAAGGAATAAACGTGTCTTTTAATAGGTTAAGATTGTAGTGTTCGGATAAACATTTAACTGGGAGTCGATTCCACAGAGCTGTGGTTCGCGGGATGAAGGTGATTGAGTGGAATTTACTTCTCTCTAGGGAATGTGGGTAGTTTGCTACCATGTAAGTCGTATGGCGTGTTCTTGACGTGAAGGTTTTCCTTGGGCTGACCAGGGAATGTTTTTGTCCTAGCATTTTCAATGGGAGTAGCGGCAGAGAAGAGAGAGGCTTACCGCATCCCACCTGTGTGAGAGAGGTTAAAGGGTGGAGAATAATTTGTCAGCCACAAGGTTTCCGGAAAACGCTTTTGAATTTTATCAAGGCTCGAGAGTGAAGTCTTGGCAGCACCTGTCCAGATGTGACAACAGTACTCCATTTTTGCTGATCTGGCTCTTATAAGGATAAAGGATGGGAGTCATGTACTTACTGGAGCGGTACACAGAGCTGGCCATTTCATCTTCATCCTTTACAATGGATCGTGTGTACGAGTTCCACTTCAGATAGAGTGTGACATTGAAACCCAACAGTCTTTCAAGGCACAGTGCTTCACCGATAAGAAATTCGTTCAGCTTGATTAGTAGTAATTCGGAGTCATATCGGCGATGATCGAACGTAACTAGCTTGGTCTTCGAGGTATTGTATGTAACCATCAAGATTTTACACGTTTGGATAGTTCGTACAAGATCGGAAGAGAGACCAGTTGCAAATCTTTGGCCATCGAGAGTTTTAGAGGTTCGCCCGTATATAGTCGTATCGTCGGTATATATGTTTACAAATAATCTGAGTATATACTTAGGCAGATCATTTATATAGATCAAAAAGAGGATTTGTTCAAGTAGTGAACACTGTGGGACCTCTGCGTTGACCGCTAGCTGGCCAAAATAACTACCTTCAGTGATCCACCTGTCAGGAAGTCCATTCCAGTAATTCCATAACGGGAGAGCTTGTTTAGTAACCCTTTCTGCCACACATTGTCGGACTGTAAGGAGATATCCTTGTCTCACACCCATTATATTTTTGTAGATCTGCTGAACCTATTTTTTATCCTTATTCAGGCGGATTTTTTAAAATTCCAGTATTGGTTCATGATTATCATAATATCCTTCTCAAATATGTCAATGTTGCTCTGCAGTTCCAATAGATGTTTGTGGCGCACTTGATCGAACGACTTTGCGTAATCTATAAAAATCGGCTACACGTCCTTCTGTATTTGTTCAATAAATCGCCGTTGGCTTCAACCACGGCCTCCAGACTAATTCGGAATCTCCTGCAGATCTTCTGGGTGGCCTCTTTGTTTAAATTGGTGAATACTGCTATAATTCTAGCCTTCAGTTCAGCTTTAGTGTTACAAGGAGTTTTGTTGCTCTCTCGTACAACTGCGTCCTACGCATTATAAACAAGGTGGTTGCAATCTGAAAGATTTATGTGGCCATATTTAAAGTGATATGAAGTCGCAGAAATTGACAGTTACGACTGGGTTTTCCTGCATTTGTGACATGGTACAGTCCTGTTGCTAGACATAGGGACTTCAAGCAGCCACCCTATTGACTCGGTTCAGCACTACCTCATCAAGGCACTTGTGGTAGGACTTCGTGCTGAGTGTGAGTCCTTGTGAGAATACGGAGTCAGGCATAACATCACCATCTCTGGTGAGCAAACCCAAACACTTTCGTAATCACCATTAGTCTTATGAGACTCTTTCTGAATCATCTGCACTGTCCGCAGATGGATTTCCAATCTCCTTCCGGTGCGAATGCCAAGTAGTACAGCATGCCGTTTCCAAATTTCTGTCGGAGTGAATTGCGTCATGTGCTCTTTTTTCACGGGTAGTGTCCAACTAAACATTCAATACTGTGCACTAACAAAAAAAAATAACGCTCATGTACGAATATATAAAAATATAAAAGGGCCTAAATTTACCCATCGCACCATCTATAACAAATTTAACATGTATGGATATCAGGGTTAGAATAGCCAGTGTTAAGTATAGTTTTATTCAACCCCGATAGATATTACAAAACTCAAACTTTGCTCTGAAAATTTTAGTTCAACACATACATTGCTTCGTCAGATCGAGTATTTTATATGGATACCATGCACGGTGCCAGATGCGTTTTAGAAATATATAAACAATCATCTTTATACAAACACTTCTCGGATCAATGGTTAAAAATTACTTCGAATAAGTTATACCTGTATGTCTTAGTGAAGACCATTCGTCTTCGAATCATTTGAACAGGCGCTACAGAAATACAAATACCTGTACCAAATAAGAGTTATCACTTAAATTTAAGTTTTTAAAAAACAGCAACAACTAAAATGAACACCAAAGGTAATTCGACGAGAACATCATGACGTCATCAACCACACGACTTCAAATAAAATATCATAAAGGAACCATCCTTGAATATTGGAAAGAAAATAAAACCGGTCTAAGACTATTCTGGAAAAATTGCTTGAAGAGAAATATTTGATGTATTTTTATCGAAAGCTACCTTCGATAAAAATACATAAAATCTCAATCTATAAAAGCAGGATGTGTGTGTGTGTGTGTGTGTGTGTGTGTGTGTGTGTGTGTGTGTGTGTGTGTGTGTGTGTGTGTGTGTGTAACGAACGCTCGGCCGCAATTTTTGACGGATTTGCACCAAAATTTAAATGCACTTGCTCCAAGTTAGCGAGAAGGCCAAAACCGACTTTGCATTTCCCAACTCCAATTGATAGTAGCAATAATCGATTTTTTCATGCTTCTACGGCAGTTTTCACGTAGTTTGCGGCCATTTTCTACTGCCCAGAATGAGAACTTGCTGCCACGAATAGGCAGGAATATTCTATTGGCCACCGTGAGAGCCAGCAGCTGACTGACACTAATGTTAACTAGCATGCTAGCATGCCAAAAATCGATAGCTGCGTTCGTCACAAGCGGGAAACATTTAAATCTGCATGGCACTTTACTCCATTTGGCTCATTCGCTTGCTTAAACTCAATGTGGATTCTGGTTCCTCAGAACTGGGTTGGGTGTGAAAAAATATTTGTTGTTAACATTCTTTTTTCATTCGGTTTTTCCAGTTACGAGTCCTTTTTTAAAGCTGACCGTTTTGTGTTCATTTTGTTTAGTTCTTTTTTCGTAACAGATTTAATTTTTAGTATAGAGCTTAGAAAAAATTGGCAGTGTGAGATAGGCAAACATTAAGGCGTGTAGCAACATCAGCACGGCAAAGGGCACTCATTTAAAGGCAACGAAGGGCAAAAATTTTGTAAGTCAAGTGATATCGATTGCTATTTGAGTCGTACGATTTTTTAATCAAGCACCGGCAACGCCGGCCCATGCTGCTAGTATTGTAATATTAGCCGTTTACTTTTAAATAAACAATGGATATACGTTAACAATTGCGGAATTGTTCCGTAATATTTTTTCAACACGCTGACGCATTATGAAATCATTACGATATTTAATATTGTTGAAGTTAGCGCTAACATTTTTGCCGGGATTTACAAATTATATGTTTTGTTCAATTCGCAAATTTTGAAATTAGATTAAGCCGATTTGTTTGGAAAAATAATTTGGCAAAATCTTTGCTTCACGTTTAAATAATTTCTTTTAATATAATTTAATTTTATAGAACTTCATGGTAAACAATATTTTTTAATTTGATTTTGATCAGACAACATACGGCCATTTAGGAGCGTGTGACCAACTGACGGACGGACGAACTGGTCACTGAATTTTATATATAGATAACAAAAAAGGCTACTATTAGCAGTAGAGATGAGAACAGACACAGAAATTTCTATGTTTCAAATCTGAAACTAAAATTGTAAATTTAATTATGAATATTAAAATTAAAATCCAGTGTTTTGTTCCATTGTCAATCGTTGCTAGTATCGCGAGTAACGCTTGGCAATGGAACGAAATGCGATGCTTGGATTCCTAGCATCGCTTGGCAATTGAACGAAACTCGGGTTTTTAAGTTTAATTTTTATAATTAAATTTACAATTTTAGTTTCAGTTTTGAAACATAGAAATATTTGCATCGCGATGGAATCATATATTTTAAAAAAATAGAAAGTAATTATAATAGTATATGCTCTGTTGTTTGTATCGAGCAACATTTATTTTTAAATAAAAATAATTACTCAGAACACCGGATTATAAAGCTTACTGTTTTATCTGATTATTTTACTATATATATATATATATATATATATATATATATATATATATATATATATATATATATATATATATATATATATGTAAGCAAATGTGTGGATGTAGATCCAACGGTATGATGAGAATGTGGAAAAGACAAAGCAAAATCCGAATATGTGAGTTTACTGTTTTTATTTTGTTTTTGTTATTCTGTCGACGTCAGAC
>OZ038505.1:4199593-4209593 GCA_964036315.1 Acanthosepion esculentum
TGTCCTGCTATTTGCACGTAGCTGGCGAGAGAAGAAGAGGATTTATACCTTTCCGAAAGTTATTAGCACGTATGTGTATGAAATGCATCCGAGCTCGGCTCTAGGATTCCTCAATGCGAGCCGCTGTCTGCTACCCTACCGTGTCTCACGTATTATATATATATATATATATATATATGAAGAAATATAGTTTTAAAGTGTGCTATATTCATGGGATAAAGTGCTCAATATCAGAGATAGAGAGTATGTAAATATAAATGAAAAAGTGAACATTGAAGTCAACACTTAGGGGCTGACAGGCTGACGATTGCCTCTAGCATGAAACAGCCTGTCGCTTCTGAGTGTTGACTTCAATGTTCACTATTATATATATATATATATATATATATATATATATATATATATATATATATATATATATATATATATATATATATATATATATATATATATATGTATGTATGTATGTATGTATATATATATATATATGTATATATATATATACATATATATATATTTATCTTTATATATATATATATATATATATATATATATATATATATATATATATATATATATATATATATATATATATATTGCACATGGAGTGTGTCCTCCGCATATTTTGGGCCAAGATTTCTCAAATATCCAGGCCGGTGGATGTAGGTGGATGTAAAATAATCTTTAATTAAAAAAACAGAAATTCAACATGAATATGAGTATGCATAATAAATAACGTTGAAACTAAATAAATGAAAAATAACTGATATATATATATATATATATATATATATATATATATATATATATATATATATATATATATATATATATATATATATATTGAGAGAGAGAGAGTTAGATATATAGAGACATACATACATACTGAGAAAATATTCTATACTTATTATGCAAAATTGGGGTGCAACACCATTTGGTGACCTATGTCTGAACTTCGGACACTTATCATCCAATATCTATAGCTTCCTATGGATTAGGCCTGATTTAAGCCAACCCGTAGTTAAAACCACACTGTTGTCATTTCTTTTAAAGACCAGTTCTTTTTTTATTGGACTTTTGCTATTATACGATAGATCAGTAGATTTAGTATATATAAAATACAATGCAACCTATAGCGACATAACGAAACTTACTTTATAGGTATGACACACAACATGATTATCAACTCTCTTTTATAGTCTGTTACAGCTATTTTGTTTGTTTACTATCCAAACTTTACGTACACTATCAGTTACTGTTTAGATTAATGAGTATATCGGTCACTTTTCGTTTAATATTGCCTTTGACGAAGTAGGCATGATGTAGGCGGTCGGCATTTCTAGCCAAATTGGCACCGTTTGTCTAACTACCTGTGCATGTTGATTACATGTCTGTAATTAGTATATTCAAAATACAGTACTACATTTGCTAGTGTAATGGGAAAAAAACTGTATAGGGGATATAGTCACACGCATTTATCAAACCTGAGATATAATCTATGGTGTATATATTTAGTATGCAATATTGGCACAAAAGGTTTTATTTTTTATACTTATGCGCGTTAATAACTTATTTCTGTGAATACACTTTGTGGCTGCGTATTTCCTAATACGGCAAATTCGTATTATGTAAGCGAACACATACAAACATCCACGAGCATTTAGTCACATACGAAAGTGTACACGGTTATGTAAGTAATACTAAAATGTTAGTAATTACTTCTTTTTCCCTAAGGATGCTGATATAAAAATATTATTCTGGATTAAACATCATTAGCTGTATTGCATACTACCACGAGAAGACCTCGGGATACCAATATATTTCCATTGTTGTAATGTATAATTATTTAGAAGTTCAGATACAGGAATATTCAGTCAGTGTCTAATGTATATATATATACATATATATATATATATACATATATATATATATATACATATATATATATATATACATATATATATATATATATATACATATATATATATATATACATATATATATATATATATACATATATATATATATATATACATATATATATATACATATATATATATACATATATATATATACATATACATATATATACATATATATATATATATATATACATATACATATATATCCATATACATATATATCCATATATATATATATACATATATATATACATATATATATATATATATATATATATACATATATACATATATATATATACATATATATATATATATACATTCATAAGTCGAATCACACATTCATCCACTTCTGCAAAATATACCGAAATATACTTATATATGATTTCAAAAAGTATCAGATTTTATTCTCGCCAAAAACAATACAGCGTTGGAAATATCTTTAACGTGTGAGGTGATGCCTCCCGCCCCTTCCTGAGCATTCGTGAAGATTATCACACCTGCACGCGGAAGTTTAAATATCTGGGAAGCGTTCTAACAGAGGACGGAAAATGCTACTCTGAGATCCGTAGACGTATTGGTATGGCCAGGGACGCATACCAAAGGCTAAGCAGAGTATTGTGAGACAGGAGGATTTCTTTAGTAACAAAGACAAGAATACTGAACTGTTACGTGACATCTGTCCTCCTTTACGGCAGCGAATTGGACGATTTCCTGAAGAAGAGTCTTGAGGCGACAGAGATGTTGTTCTACGGAAGGATTCTATGTATATCCTGGACCAAGCGTGTGAGCAACGATGAGGTTTAGATAGGATGTAAAAAAGGACGAGGCTTATACTTACCATCAGGAAGAAGCAGCTGAAGTTTCTGGGACACATTAAAATGGGCCTGGAGGGTCTGATACTCACGGATCGAATAGAGGGAAAGAGAGACAAGGGAAAACAACGCTTGACATACCTATCGGCCTTCAGAAAGGGAATGACAGAACGTGGTCTGGGCGTGGTGTCAGAGGGAAGGAACTTGTTGAGAGCTGTAAGGGACAGGGGGAGAGGTGCCCTGAAAGGATACAGCACATGGAACGGAAAAGGTCATCATTAGTTGCCGGCTGTTACGCATAGAGTACAGGCATGCATTGCACGCATTTTGATAGCTCTAGATAAAAATGTATACATTTTAATTCAACTATGATGATCACCTCTCACGTAAAACAATCCAAACACACTCAGGTTATAATACATAAGCGCCCAGACATATTTAGATAGATATACACACAAAAAACGGTGCCGAGACACGACCCTTGATAACAAAAAAAACAAAAAAAACCCCAACACACACAAACACACGCGCGCGCGCGCACTCACAACCAACCAAACGCGCATACACTTGCCTTACACATAGACATCGATAAACACATGCACATACATCCACATGCACATTGACCTAGACAATCAGACGCAATAGCCAAAACATATTCGGGGCTTAATATGTTATTAAACGAATTCTAACCACTTATTGAAATATAACTAATCTGGGCAAATATATATAGATAAAATTAGTAAAAAAAAAAAATTAAACAAATAAATATATATACATATATATTTTTTTACCATATAGTTTTCCACACACTACATGAAAAATTAATTAACAACCTCCATATATAATCGTACATTCACACATATACACATACAGACCAACACATAAATATATAAATATTTATATATATATATATATATATATATATATATATATATATATATATATATATATATATATATATATATATATATATACAAGGCTACACGTACCTACCTACATATATATACGCATACGCATATACACACATACGCACATACACACACATATAAGCACGTATAAATATATCGACCCATACAGGAACGCAAAAAAATAAATAAAGCAAGTAAAAATATACATACACAAAGATGCAAATTTCGCACCTCTTCACCGTTGAAACTGTTAGATGTAGACGTCTCTTCTACTCCAAAAGCTTCATGTATCGCACATCTCGCCTGTGGAACTCCCTTCCTTATTCCTGTTTCCCTGACAAATATAATCTCCAAATATTTAAGTGTAACGTCAATCGATATCTCCAGTTGCCTTGATCTATCCACTTTCGTTCTCCACATACTTTCACCTTTCATTCCTATCTGCTCTCGCTCCAAATCTTCCGTACCCCCTTGCCTTGATCGATCCACTATCTTTCTCCACATCCGCTCCTTTACCACTCCTATCTGCTCTTCCTCCAAACCTTCTGTAACCCCTTGCGTGCTAGTGGCTTCCAGCCTTGCTTGGGGTGATAAGCTTAAAAAAATATATACAAATACATACATACACATATATATTTATATATACATAAATACGCACGTATACATATATGTATATAAACTAAACACATAAACTTACATTTACAAATACACGCATATACATGAAAAATCAAACAAACGTAAATTAAAACGATATAAACATATATACATATATATATATGTTGAGTCTTGACTCAATGTTGAATCTCGCCTATTGCATGGAATAATAATGCAACACAAAATGTACTTAGAACAAGAATGTATTATCACAAGAAAGTGAACACAATAAGTACATATAGTATTTCTGTATATTTCTGGGAAGACGTTCCTGGAGAATGTGTTGACTAGTCGCAATCGATCAGAGTCTCTAGTTGGATCTCGTGATTCCTTCTCCTCCGTCTTCCGGTACCAACCACTATTTATATAGTTGGTAGTCACCTATGCAGATTAGGTGGATCCTACCACAACACCCCCCTCCCAAGCCTTGGAATCCTTTTGGATTTCAACTGGCTTCTATATGGGATGATGATTATGGTTATTTCTTTGTAGATCCCCTTTGCATAGTTCCGATGTATATGTAAATCTGTTTTTGTTTTTTTCCCATGCCTTATCTTTTTTTTTAGTAGTTCATTCAACGGAGCTCTTAGATTGTACATTCCTTTAATGAATGCTTGATAATAGTTCGCGTGCCCCAGAAAACTCTGTAGTGTCGCCACGTTAGTGGGCGTCGGCATGTTACGTTTCTTTTTAAATATAGGCATAGTATTTTCCTTTAATTCAAATTTAGTTTCAAACTTGTTACATCTTCCAAGACCAGGTGTAAAGGTTTCCGGAAACTTTTTCTTTAATTCATCTTTAATGTCCTGTCTTGTTTGCGTATTATTTTCTACTTTTCTGCAGAATGAGTTTAAAGGTTTATCCCACAATTCGAATGTTTCAATAAAATCTGTACCCAACAAGTTTTCTCCATTTCTCAGAATGAAAACTTTTATTTTTTTAACGATCCCATTCAATTTCATTGGAAGTACAACCTCGCCTTCGAAATTAATTTGCTTTCCAGTTACCGTTCGAGCGAGTTTCGTTGACTTCATTATTGTAGGCCTTTTTAAAATTTTCCATGTTTTATCGTTCATTATTGTTAAATCTGACCCCGAATCGAGTTGAAATTTGATATTCTTTTTGAATATTTCAGTCGTCACATATTTCCTCAAATCTCTATCTGATTTGATATTCGAATTTGTTTGTCTAATTCGGCTCTTGAATTTTTTCGTTTTACAACACGATCCTTTGTGACCATTCTTTTGGCACACGAAACATTTCTTATTTCTATATGGGCAATTTACCTCCCAATGTCTTTCGTTACAACGTCTGCAATTATATGGTGGGACCTTTTTATTTTCGTTCTTTTTATTTTCTTGTCTATTATTAAAATACGCTGAATTTTTTCTCCAATTTTTCTCTAATGGGTACTTTGACTGCTTTTTTATTTTTTTAATATAAGCAATACCAGCTTCTTCAATATTTTGCGACTCTTTTTTTAAACTTACGGCCCGTTGACACTCCTCTGCTAACTTTTGCCGGGTAAGGTCTTGTTCAGATTCGAGTTTAGACAAAACTCTACGTCTTATTTCGGCACTCTTACTGGATACCAGTCCTTGAGCAAAAATTAAGCACTTGAATTCTTCAACCGTAATCTCTGCCAATCTGAAATTGTCACAATGTCTATTCACTATAGATGCATATGTTAAGTAATCCTGATCGTCGGATTTAGAGACATTCATGCATAACCATCGCTTATGCCAAAGCGACATATTTGCTCCAAACAGCTTTTTTAGCAATTTCACTGTTTCCGAGAATTCCAATTCAGTTGTTTTTCTCGGTAGAATAAAATCTACAAATTTGCTATGTTCTGCTGTACCTAGCTTTCTTAGTAATAGACTGACTTTTCTTGAATTCGACCAGTTTTCACAGTCTGTGTAGAAAATATCTTCATATCGTTTAAAGTACGCTTCAAACGTTTTTTCTTCGTCTGGCACATAGTTGAAAGTTTCCAGCGAATTAAATATGGTGTTATTAGAATATGAAGAATTTCCCTCATTTGCCTGATAGTTGCTTAATTTCTCCAGTGTTAACTTTTGAATTTCTAAAAGTCTTTCATTTTGTTTATCTTGATATTTTTGCAGCGCTATTTGTTGTTCTTGTTGTCTTTCCTCTTTACGTTCTTGATATTTTTGCATTGCTATCAGTTGTTCTTGCTGTGCTATCTGTTGTTCTTGCTGACGTTGTTGACTCAACTGCTGGGATTTTAATAATTCAGATATGACTTTGGATAGTTCCTCTATATTTAGCTGATAGTGTTCATGCCACAAGGAATATACTTTTAATTTGTGTATCCACGAATATCATATAAGCTGACCAAAAAAATCGAAACAACGTACGACTTTTATATTTTATTTCTTGCTTTTACATTCACGCCCGTGCTAATCAACTTTGGTATTTTTTTTTTCGTGAACAGAGAGCGTCGGACTTTTTTTTTTCGACTCCTGTTCGCGTATTTCAATGACAACGTCTGATTTTCTTATCAGAGCTAATTCGTCACTATATTGTTGAACAAATAATTTAAAAAAAATAATTTTTTAAAGTTTGTTACCTTTCAAAGTCGACACGGTGTATTTGTGCTCCTTTTAATCCATGCATGTTTTTGTAGTCGGCCAATTTTTCTTTTTAGCGGGTGTCTCGTTGTAGATAATTTTTTAATTTAAAATTACCGTTATTCGTTTACGACACCTTCCAATTTCTCTGAGTGAACGTTCCTTTATGCTTAGTCGTCTTTTAACGAGTTTTACATATCCAGAAGTTCAGAATCCTTCGTCGTTATGTTAACGTTGGACTTTGAATTAATAGGTTTTTTTTTTCAGCCTGGGTTCTTCAATGACTTGTCCAAATTGTTGAAAACTCTCACTATTAATTCTTTCTTCTTTCCGTATGGTTCGTTCTACTTCTTTGCCATTGTTGAAACTTGGCGTATGGTTCGTTCTACTTTGTGGCCATTGTTGAAACTTGACTTATGGTTCGTTCTACTTCGTCGCCATTGTTGAGTCTTGACTCATTGTTGAATCTCGCCTAATGCATGGAATAATAATGCAACACAAAATGTACTTAGAACAAGAATGTATTATAACAAGAAAGTGTACACAATAAGTACATATAGTATTTCTGTATATTTCTGGGAAGACGTTCCTGGAGAATGTGTTGACTAGTCGCAGTCGATCAGAGTCTCTAGTTGGATCTCGTGATTCCTTCTCCTCCGTCTTCCGGTACCAACCACTATTTATATAGTTGGTAGTCACCTATGCAGATTAGGTGGATCCTACCACAACAATATATATATATATATATATATATATATATATATATATATATATATATATATATATAATATAATAATATTTTTAGTTTTTAAAAATATGATTCCTCCGTTACATAAGAGTTCTCATGTTTCAAAAGCGAGAGCCGAGACCCCTAACATAATTTTTTAAGTTATGTAGAGTTAAGGTGTCTGGATCCGTTTCCTTGTGAAGCGAGAATTTGGGAATAAGCTATCTTTTGGTTAGCTAGTGTTTATAAGTATACCAATGTACCATCTCATCTATGGAGAATCCTAACACTGAAAGGTTATACATAGGGTCAACTAAGAATAATTTTAAAATTAGATGGAGACAACACAAAAGCTCCTTCAACAACATCCAAAATAGAAGTCAGGCATCTCTATCTCAATACTACTGGCATTTAAAGGAAACGAACAAAACACCGAAAGTAAAATGGAAAATAATAAATAGAATTAGAACATGTAAAACCTGGGATGACCCATGCCCTCTGTGCCTACACGAAAAACTGCACATCATTAGATTTCTGAATAGTGAAAAGTTACTAAACCATAGACATGAGTTAACGGTGTTCTGTCGTCATCAAATGATATTCGCATTAAATAATTAATAAATAGATTTAAACAAATTAAGTCCATAATTTAAAAGCCTTAAAAAACTCAGCCCAATAATTATTGAGAAAAACCCTTTGATAAAAAAAGCCATGTAAATAAACAAATAAATAAACAGATCAAATAGATAATAATGAAACATAACCTTCTAGCCACTCAACAACTCAAGGCAAGCCCATAAATAAAAAAGACGCCGTCTGACTAGCATAAGCTAAGACCACTCTGGACATAGAATCCCCATTGTAACTTGATACGCATTTTTGGAAAGGGACTGGCCTGTAGATAAAAAATAATTCTTAATTATTAGCCCCTTAAACCACCTAACTTCAACGGCCGAAACTAGCCGTTTCCATAGCAACTAATGTTCCAATGATACCGTACTTATAAACACTAGCTAACCAAAAGATAGCTTATTCCCAAATTCTCGCTTGACAAGGAAGCGGGTCCAGACACCATAACTCTACATAACTTAAAAAATTATGTTAGGGGTTTCGGCTCTCGCTTTTGAAACATGAGAACTCTTATGTAACGGAGGAATCATATTTTTAAAAACTAAAAATATTATTATAATATAAGCTCTACTTCTGTATGGAGCACTGTCCTTTTGAAAATAAAGCTAAATATTAAGGAACACCGGATTATCTACCTAACGTGTTCTTTCCTATTTCACTGCACACCTGCATATATATATATATATATATATATATATATATATATATATATATATATATATACTAAATTTTATATATACTAATTATATATTATTAATGTTTTCTTTATTTTTAGCCGTGTTTTGCATGTGGATTAGTTTATTATATTTATATTTTCAATTAGCATGTTGTGGATTGAGTTTACTAGATCTCCTTTTGTATTGACATGAAATCAAATTGTCCTGTGTCCAGGGCGATGTAATGCGAACGGCAAACTTCATCCACAACATACTCGTTGATAATACAAATATAACAGACTCATCCATATGCAAAAAAAAAAACGTCTAAAAATGATGAAAACATTAATATATATATATATATATATATATATATATATATATATATATATATATATCCATCGGCATCCCAGGTATTATATTATGATATATATTTATGATAGATGCATACTTTTTTCTCCTCCGACTAATGTAAGGATTTTTTTCTCCAATCATTTTCCCATATTTAAATCATTTTTTTTTACATTTATTAGCAAATATACCTGTCCACAAGGCTCTTTGTTACTGTCTGAGAAACTGTGACCGATGTACAATCTTTTTTGTCTTTGTTATAAAAATACCAATTTTTCCCGCCAAAACTCTTCATCTAACTATACGAAAAAAATTCACGCAGGCAAAACATGATTTTTCATTAGCAACGCATTTAGAAACGGGAAGCTCAAATAACTATGAAGGCGGATGACAGGCATTATAGCCCCAGTGAGACACGGAGGAACACATTTAGAGAAAATGTCTATTTTAGAGTTTCGAAAGTTTATTATCTATACAAACATCTGCATCTACTCATAGAAATACAAGCAGTTTCAAATCATCTCCCAAAAATCTCATATTTGAACACTGGTTTCGATGTTGTAAATAAGACTTTATGGAAACCATTTCAGCCGCTAGTTCGTAGTCTTACAGAAAAAAACCATTGTTTGATCCGGGCCCTGATTTAAATAAGTTTAAGATAAAGAGCTTCACAGATCAGCAATGTTCTATTTTCACTTTTAAGCAATACTCACTATCTCGTTAAGATTCTGTAGTTTATTATA
>OZ038505.1:4214593-4309593 GCA_964036315.1 Acanthosepion esculentum
TGGAATAAATCCTGAAATAACATCAGAATTTTACAATGTTAGTAAAAGATAACCACTCTTGCAACGACAGATTCTTACATTGGAACACATCTTAAATTTGCTAAACCTCTTTAAAAAATAATGAGATACTGCAAATTTTATTAGGTTTTGTGACAGCCATTTATACAAAGTTCGCATAGGTTGCAACAGAAACCCATTTTGATTATTAAAACTACCATTCGACACAATCAGAATTCGATTACAATTCAAAGAGGAGGAGAAGAAAACAGGGACAAAGGAAAGAAGCGAATAGCCTACTTAACGGCCTTGTGTAAATGGTTGATAGAACAGTAATCAAGAGATGGTTGATATGTAGAACTGAACCCTTTATTTCGCTCGCTGGGGTAGACTGTTCTAGTTCCACGTACCATGTCTAATGGATGTCAGTTATCAGTTATCTCCTGTTAATTCCTCTCTTCAAGTTCTCCAATGCCTTAACCAGAACTGTTTGGGTCCTGCCACTGATTCAAATTTCCAAGCGTCAACGGCTTTCCTGGGGAAATAAAATATAATCAATGGGCCCTTAAGTTTGTCTGTTATTTTTAATTAAATTAATATGCGCTATGGGTTTACATTGAGCTCACTGGATTAAATCCTCCTTGGATTATCCATAGGGATTACCAAACTTTCCATTAACCTAACTATATATATATATATATATATATATATATATATATATATATATATATATATATATATATATATATATATATATATATGCACATGGATAGAGAGAGAGAGATTGTTTAAACAAACTTTCGTGTGAAGCGTAACATTAGCTGGAGTTATAATTTTAAATTATTTGTTGGTAGAAGTAATTTCGATACAATATGGTTGAACATAGACTGACGTTGTTGGATTGCTTTCCCTACGACCCTTTATAAAACATTAAGAAAAATCTTAGATGCAAACATGCGGATGAGACAAAAACTTAGAGAAAAGCCCATCAGATTTAAAACATTACATACATAAAGAGAAAAATGACTTCAGAATTAAATGTCTAAAGAAAAGATATCTAACTTGAGAGGTTAAAGATGAATTGCTACATAATTCTTCTTGTATGTGCCATTTTCCTTAAGGAAACATTATTCTTACTTTGTCCTTATTCTGCCATTCAATGTATTCTTTAGGTACCAATTCCCTACAGGACGTTGGTGATTATGGCTCTCCACATATTCCTGTTCTTTGTAGTTCAAAATAAGATTTCTCCTTTTGTTGTCTTTCTTGATTACTATCTGCCTATATTTCTGAGATTAGGTATTATGTACACTATTCGCATTAGTTATAGTTGTATTGTGTCAGACCCACTTTCTTCCCAACTGAGCTATGGTGAGAGTTAAAAGATCATTCAGGTCTTCAGTAATGGTACCAACATTCATACTCTGGCTTCCACCTTCAAAGTCCATTTAAGAACCATCAAGTGAACGTTGAATATGTTTAAAAAATAGCTAACAATAATGACGAAACCTGGGTCAGTTTGTCAAAACTGCAAGACGGGTCATCATTTCAAATTAGAGATAAAGGGACACTTAGAAAAGATACATCTCAGTTCATAAGACATTTGTCACGTGCCAGACGAGTTTCACCTATGGCAGTCTAAAAAGCTGTGAAGAAGACTTGAAAATAAAATCGTACGTGTAACATATGCGGCATCTGATTCTTCAGGACACAATGTTAGATGGTTAGACAGGGCGAACGTCATCTTGAATAAGTTAGAAAATGATCCTAGAATAATAATATATATATATATATATATATATATATATATATATATATATATATATATATATATATGTGTGTGTGTGTGTGTGTGTGTGTGTGCGTGTACTTAATTTCAATCCTTCATGAGCTTCCTATCATTAGCAATGATTTTAATTTATGATCGATTCATCAAGATCCTTCTGTTAAGCTTGTAGAGTAATTATATATTCTTATTGCTCAAAGTAGCGTTTTAAAACTTCACAAAATACCAGTAAGATATCATTAATCATTTATAAGATACAGCGATTCAGAGCTTAATCTAACCATTGGCCAAATTTCCTTTTACCCCCAGTACACACACACACACACAGACACACACACACACACACACACACACACACACACACACACACACACATATATATATATATATATATATATATATATATATATATAGGACCATCCCCTCCCTAACATGTGCATGTGTAACCTTTCTTTTTTAGGGATGTTTCAATAGATAGTTTACGCGTGTGTGCGTGTGCGTGTGTGCTTCTGTGTGATTGTTCGTACGTGCGTCTCTCTCTCTCTCTCTCTCTCTCTCTCTATATATATATATATATATATATATATATATATATATATATATATATATATATATATACATATATATACATATATATGTATATGTGTGTGGGGGGGGGCGCATATGTCTACATTATTTCATTATTTTACGACTGGTTCAATCGGTTGATGGCGGTGCCATTTGGCCTGAAGTCCATGAGTTGATTAGTCTGGAATACAGGTTTGCGTTCAAATTCCATGTGAATTACGTTGCCTCCTCTTCACGATAATCCTTCTTTATCTCTTAAAACTAAAGAAGATGTCAAAGCATCAGTCCCAACCCGCACCCATCAAAACATCTACCAGCAAAAATACCATCGGGTCGTAAAATCACTGCCCAATCCATCATTTATTACGTTTGTCAACAAAACACGAATCCCGTTCATAATTCAAGATTTAATAGAATTCAATTTTGAAAAAAAAAGAAAACCTTACCATAAGAAATTAATCTGACAAAGAATATTTTTGTACAGACCATTTTTTTGCCAGGCGTATCCACTCGTGACGTCAATGAGAGTCGGTATAAGATGACTGGCTCAAGGAACCAATGTCTGGGTCTTTGCAATTCTTAAAAGCTTTCGTCATTTTTGGTCATATGAATTATCTTAATTGGAGTTCAGAAAAAAAGAAGATTTGTGTAAAGCAAAAGAAAAGTGTAATTAGTGATGTGATAACCTGTAGCGTTGCAATTACAGAGTTGAATATAGAAGAAAGACAAAAGAATGAACGAAATCAGGAAGCTCAATATTTCCTAACAAAAATGAATGAAGGTCGAACGAATAGAAATAAAGTTTTCCTTTGAACTATCAAAAATTACAAGTATGTAATATTACCTGTTTATATCTTTGTCGTCATGTTTATCACAACGTTTCGGACGTTGTACGCTCCGGCCTTCTTCAAGTGGTTGGAATGTCGAGCTGAACCCTTTATTTCGCTCACTGTTCTAATTCCACGTTCCCTGCTTAATGGAAGTCAGTTATCAGTTACCTCCTGTTAATTTCCCTTTGAAAGTTCTCCACTGCTTTAACCGGGTATTGAACTGACACTCTTTTGGTCCTGTCACTGGATCTAACCAATGTCTTTATCCACTGTTCCATGTGTCCTTGAGGACATCTGTGTATGAATGTCTGGGTATTATAAACCTAATGTCTTCAACAACCATTTTTACCAGTGCTCATATTGCAATTCTTTGCTGTTATCATTGCATGTTTTATGAGCTCTGGCAAAAAAATATGCAATGATAACAGCAAGTTAATTTACCTCGCACAGCAATGCAGATGGGACAGGAAATATATAAATAAATAGGCAGGAAATATATAAATAAATGCACATTGAAAATTATTTTACGGTCTGATTACACCCGGTGCCTATTTTTCTCTCCACCTCTCCCCACTCTCGCTATCTATGTCTCTAAATGATTACTCACATTGATGGTCTAAAATGGCTTCGAGAGAATTAAGCATTTTGTTATGAGAAGACGCGGAGTGGCGCTATATAACCACTAATACACAACTGTAGGAGACACGGCGGTGTAATGGATAGCATCACGGATCGAGGAATCGGAGAACCGAGTTCGAATTCCATTACATTAACTTAGCTGGTAATACTTTGAGAAAGATATGAATTCTCTTCTTCTCTCCCCACCTATGTGTAAATAGTAGTGCAGACGGGTTCTATAGCCTTGGATGGCAACTGGTCTACTGCGGGAAAAATCTGCCTCGTCAGTAATGTATCGAAAGATACATGATTTCCTAAGCGTGTATCATGTATGACAGATAACTGACTGTGTCAAATAACAGAAACCACGATATGTGAGGACCTTAAACAACAGCAAGAACTAAAAGGGACAGCATATTAAACTCGAACAGCAAGTAAACATATAAATATCATGATTTTGATGTTAAAATGTTGCTACTTAAAATAAAAGCCCCCTCTGCACATACCTGAATGAAGGATTAATGACAGTGGACTTGAGAAGTCTATTTTGCCTGAAGTAAGGGAGTAATATAAATTTCAACTGAAAGTAGACCAGGCTGATAGGTAAATGAATATCAAATAACAGAAATCGCATACTCTGAGAAATTTCCTTTTGAAGGTTCAAAATGCTTCAAAAATATTTAAGGATGAATCGGCCATTAAATAATTGAAATACATAATGATTCGTAGACTTGATAAACCTATATCGCTTAAATGAATTCTTCCTCTATGTGTTTTGTTCTTTTAGGATGTGAGCGACCATGACTGAATGTAATAATTTTCTGGACATGAATTATGCAAAAATTTGCCTGTAACAGCAAATTTGTCTAAATCCTATAACAGCATCGCATAATTGTTCATACCCACAAAAATTTAATATCTAAAAAAAACAAAAAAAATCTAAACTAATTGACTTTCTTTTTTACAGGTTTTCAGATAAGATGTTTAACAATCTTGACACCATTTGCCGTAAGAATCACTGAAAATCCCTTTAAGTTATTCAGCTAGACAAAGAACAGGTTAAAATCATTTTATGTCACCCCACTGTCTTACCAACTGTGCAATTACGAGACGAAAAATATCATTCAGGACTTCAATAATGGTACCAAAATTCATACTCTGACTTACATCTTCTAATTCCAATAAAAGAAACCATCAAGAGAACGGTGAATAAGTTTAAGAGGGAATATTAGAGATGAAAACTGTAGGAAGATGTCACAGCAGCAAGAGGGATCATCATTTCAAATTAGAACTAAATGCATCCTTATTGTTCAATGTAGATCCCATTAGTGTTATAAAAACCTCGGATGAATCCAGTAAGATATCTTTAATCATTTCTAAGCTACAACGCTTCAAAGCTTAAACTAGCAATTGGGCAATTTTGCTGTTACAAGATTTCGACAATGTTGCTGTTACAGACGGCATAGCCGAAAGCGCTCGGACATACAGAAAATTTGGACAATTTAAACATAATTTATGTCCCGAAATGAAGAAAATTATAAGAGCACAAGAAAAATGAAATGAAAAAACTTAACCGCAAGTGGAAGAGTGCTCAGTATTGAAGACAGAACATTGAAAGAGATAGGCGGTGTAAACGTTGTTGTTAACTCAATTCAAATATCATCATCAGAACAAGAGTTACTGATCTTTTTAGCAGGCTGAAAATATCTTCGGTTGTGCTTCTGATTCACGACAGGAGGAAAGGAAGTGGGACAAGTAGAAAATGTATCTTCACATGTTGAAACTACGTAAAATTTAACTCCAGCTTCGTTTTGACGGCTACATTAATCTTCTGAATTTGAAAAAAAAATTTCTCACATTCGAGTTATTGAGATCTATGTGATTTGCATAATAACCTCAGACGCAATATAATTTGAAGTCGATGGAGCAATCCATGATTTCGTGCAGATATTTGCAACGTTGCACACCCACATATATATTAACAAAAGAAAACATCTGAATAATAATAATAATAATAATAATAATAATAATAATAATAATAATAGATATGGGACAACATGTTGTCGATTTAATTAAAACAGAGCCGTGTCACATGTTATTCCAAAATCCTACTGCTGTCACTGTTTATAATTATAAATTTTACAATGATTGCCTTTCACTTTTTACGTTTTTTTAACAATGATTACCTTTTCTGTTTATATTTATATATATATATATACATAAACACACACATATATATATATATATATATACATACATATATATATATATATATATATATATATATATATTATTTCCTTGGAAAATGTATTTTTTCATTCTAATTCAATCCCTTACAAGCTGCGAATTTTTCATCACTTACTTCTTTAGTATGCTTTTTCTTTCTTTTTTGTTTTCTTCTTTTCTATCCATTTAGTTTCTGTTCAGAAACGTGTTTATCTATGTGTGGTCCATATTTTAGTCTTTTCGTGCTTTTTCTTGCTTTTGATTTTTTTATCTTTCTTATTTTTGTCGATTTTCTTATTTCTTACTACTGTCATTTTTTTTCATTTGACTTGCTTCTTGTTTTTCTTTATTTCGTCTATTGCTTCCTCTTATAAGTTATAATTACTTTCGATTATCCATATATATATTTTTATTTTTTTATTTATTTTCGATGCCCTATACCTTCAGGACATAGGTGATTATGACTCTACACAGCTTCCTTTTTGTTTAATAAATGTGAGTTGTCATAATTGTTTCTGAGCTTTGATGAAGGAGTTTCCCTTCTGCATTTCCCCTTTTGAATTCAGAGATGTCTATCTGACACCCAAGGCTATAGAGCTGTAGGCGGCAGCAGCAGACATAGACTGCTAATTATTCTTACTCTCCTAGTTTGAAATTCTGCATTCATTTTTGTTTACTGTCTTCATGTTATGCCTCTTTTCATAATAAATTTATTTTTTCTGGTATCTGCTTCACTTATAGGTTTTCTTGTTTTATAGTTTGAATTAAAATGTAAGCACCTGACATATTTGAAGTGATCATCTTTTATGAGTTTACTGGCTCATATCTGATTGAAAACGTTATTCACCCAGATTTATCCAGACTGCTTCTACTGCTTTTTTCATTAGTTTAAATTGATGCAATCGACAGTGCCCCACAATCGGAATTATATCATTATCTACTGTATTAAATGATGTATGGAGATTGATGTATGGTTATTTGCAAAGTTTAACTTAATTTGGTACAAGGACACAGATAAAAGGCACTCCGTGAGGCCTGAAGTCTTTAGTCTGAAATAAGGATCAGCTAGAATAGAAACCGATGTCCAATGACGATGCACGCTGAGTGGGTTTTATATAGATAAATTTGCTGATTTGTTTTCAACCAAAGGACCTATCGCTTAGCGTTTAAGCTTGATAACAAAAGCGACTATTGAAAACAAGAGGAATACCATTGGACGAAATCATTCATTCTTATTTTTAATTCACAAATTTTATTTTTCTCATATATTGTGTACAAAACTTATTTTAATTCTTCCTTAAATATGCATTTTTACTTTTGTATTTCTAGAATGAGAAATTTACATTATTTACGTAAATTTACAATGAAACTCCTGTGTTCAGTGTTCTATAAGGATGTATGTTGGGATCCTGGCACGTGCTACCGCCCCGTATCAAGGTGACATGAGAAAATACCAATTAAGAGGTGGTTCCAAACATTTTCCGATCAGACGGTTATACTTTTATATTTTCTGTGTCCTTTTAGGACGTGGGCAATCATGGCTCTTCACAAATTCCTATATTTGTACCGTCCTGGGTATGACGATAAACTCCATCCGAGTCCTGGGTAAGACGATAAACTACATCCAGCAGCAAGGCCTCTGATCAGGAGGTTTTGAGGAGCGTAGAACCACCTCTTAATTGCTGGTGTTCCC
Organism: Acanthosepion esculentum; assembly: GCA_964036315.1. Taxonomy (NCBI): domain Eukaryota; kingdom Metazoa; phylum Mollusca; class Cephalopoda; order Sepiida; family Sepiidae; genus Acanthosepion; species Acanthosepion esculentum. The sequence goes on from OZ038505.1 coordinate 4,222,311, forward strand.
AGGTCGACACTGAACGGGGTATTAGCACCTGTTAGGGTCCCAGCTATGGACAAATAGTTAACACCCAAACTTGTGTAAAAATAGATTTTAATACTAGTAATATTTTGTAATAAAAAAAATATTACCAGAAATAATTTTTAAAGGAATTATTATTATCGGCAATACTTTAAAATAAATACCAGCAATACAAACAAAGCTATACATTCTTTGAAAAAATATGACCAGCTTTCGATTTCTTCAACGAAAAATATTCCCAGAAATAGATTTTTGAAGAAAAACATATTACCAGCAATAAAATTTTTGTCGGCATTAAATAACATATTGAGGTGTTGAAATGCCGTAAAAGAAAACAAACCTAACCAAACAAATCCTATATTTGTACTTCTTACCAATGTTTGACTTTTTATTATCCCCCCACTCCTTGTGCTGCTATCAATTTCCAAAATCTCATTACTTAGGTTATTAGCAGTTTTCCTTTGTCCCTTTTCTTTCGATATGCCCAGTGAGTGCTTCAGGCCATATCAGGTTGAAACACCGGTTCCCATACGCTCACCAAATGTAAGCAGCGTTGAGCCTGGTCAATGTCTAGATGGGTGATAGCTTGTGAATACCAGGTGCTCTAAGCTTGGATGAGGGTGGCGTAATGGATAATGGTTTGGAATTGATAATCGGGTGGCCTTGTTCCAATTCCCTTTTGGGTTCGTTATATTAAATTACGGGCAAATTTCCTTGGAAAAGATATGAATCCACCTCTTCTCCTTAGGTATGGGTTAATTAGTAATACTAGTATCATTAAACCAGTATTAACCACGCATATTCTTACACTATTTTCTGGCTTTAAATAACCTTTGAAAGTCTGATAAGTCTTAGTAAACAAATGAATCAATCCATCAGTGTCGTGTGAGTGTCTATGTTTTCAATCTTCTTTTACTTTTGTTATTATTTACCGAATAATTTTTAGGGAAAAATAAGTCTTACCTGTTGTGATATCCAAACTTTCTCCGACAACTTTCGACCATGTGTTTGGTGCCATAATAATTGGGTGTGCAATCCATGGTTTGGTAAGCATGGATTCAATCTTAATAGAAACAGAGGTACCAATAGTGTAGTAGTATTAATCAAATTCGGTAGTACTAATCAAATAACAAATCACGAGACATAATACAATGAACAGCATGCAAAAGAAAAGAAAAATATTATCTACTGTTGCATGTTTGAGTAGATGAAATACTCATGGAAAAAATGTCATAATTGAAATAAGAATAGTTTTAAGAAGCTTGGCGTTAGCAATGTTCTTGATGGAACAAAAGAGAGCATACTATTTAAAGTCAGAGATAGGAATATTGGTACAAGCATTAGTGATGCCAATATTTTTCAGATGCGAAGATTATATAAGCTTTATTCAAAGAAAGGAATTCCACCGATAAAACATATATAGGGTGACCCGCCAAAAAACGAGAAAGTTTTAACAATCCAATAAAACCAAGAGTGATGGAAGAAAAATATTTAATTCATAGTAACTGAAACCTAAAAACATGCCATTCAAGAAACAATGATGGAATTTTCATTTTTTTAAAATTACGTCCTGTAGATGGCGTCCTCCTGTACGAATGCATTCTTGAAATCTACGATTGAGATTCCTCATTGACTGCTGCAGTATCTCAGCTGGGATACTGTGGATTTCATTCTCGTTTCTAAAATGGCGAAATGTTTACTTGGCAAAGTTCACTGTCTCGCAGTGTTGCCACTTGCTCATGTCTGGCAATACGCACTTCAAAAATTCCTGTTTTTTTTATGGTCACCCTGTATAAACAAACAATTAAACAAACCCGACATCCCGATATGACCCATAATATATATTGCAAGTCACCGTAAAAAAAATTCTAATATTTTTTTTTCTTTCTCTCCAATGAAGTCAATAAAGCCCCTATATCGTAAGAAGGTTGCTGGGTGTTACAGAATATGAGAAAAATAAAAGATTAAGGAGAGAAAACAATAAAAGAACAAGACTTAAGGAGACAGAAAATAACGATTGACATTGCATTTACACTTGTGAATGTCAAAGTTGGCTGCAATACATGAGGCTTGAAATGCGATCCACAATCGAGAAGTGCAACAAAATGAAACTGTTAGCATAAAATTGATGGCTGCATCTAGCCATTTCAACTTATAAATTGACGAGACATTACCGTCAATCTAGTAATACAAATAAATTCATAAAATCTAGGTACCTTAGAGCAAATGTTCTTCTGAAGAATTACCATAAAAGTATTTATAGAAAAGTTAGATGGAAGCTACATTACGGTCGTGGAAAAACTGACTGAAGCCAAGGCCAAGACAATAACATTACAGGTTTGTACTATAAATAAATGGTTCAATTCTAAATTCCTTGAGGGTAAACCAGATTGACAGACACTTGAATAAGGCCTGAAAACTCTATCGCCGAAATTATTTACTAATAGGAACAAAGATTAGGACGGTTGTCCGAATGTAAATAATAAAATACTTTTATTTTTTTTTTTCATTTTCATTAATTCTTCTCTAAATCTATACTTTTCCTACTTTAATATTTCCTTCTTGAAATAATAGAGGGAATGATCCCTGCATATATTAGTGAGGACGATCCTTCTCCGAACCTCGTGCAATCGTCAACAACGAATAGTGCCAGATAACAAAAAGGAAGACTTTCAACAGCAGTAACAACTAAAATGGTTGGCACAAGTAACTGGAAGAGAAAATAATGGCATAAACAAGATGGTGACATTCAAATGTCGCTACTTCGAATCAAAGTCTAAGAAGGAAGCCTTCATCAGTACTCGGAAAGCGATGATACTGGAAATGAAACACCTATTTTCTTCAAAAATTGTTTACACAGAAAGAGTTGATGAATTCCCATCGAAAGTATACCTAATTGTTCGGTCAATAAAAGCCAAGTAACAAAACACACATCCCTTGAGAACGTTCGTTTTGAAGTTCCAAACTAGTTCAACAGAAAATTTAGGAATCACTATTAATAAAATTAGTGAACATGAGAAACCTATTTGTCTTAGATATTTTATTATTCCTCTATTTGACATGTCTTTCGGGACGTGGGCGGCCATAGTTCTCCACAACTTCCTATCCCTTGTAGTTCGTAGAAACATCTATCCCTTTCCATCCTTCTCGCCACCCGTTTTACCATCCATTCAAACAAATCCGACACGTCTTTCCCTTTCCATTTTGCATTTGGTATTGCTTGTGTGTATTAAATTCTCCAAACCCATTTTCTTAATTATTCGTCCCAGCTATTTCCTTCCGATTCTAAGAATGTGTCCTTTCTATTTCCATTTTCTTCTTCGTTGCTTATGCTCTCCGTTCATGGTAATCTTGAAAGATTTGTTTTAATATCTATATAATAAATGTGAATGTCAATGTGTCACTGCGTCACGCTTTTTCAACTTTGCTCCTAGAGGTCTTAGCCCAACATCTCATACCATTTTGGAATCAGGCCGACTCTTTGAGCAATTTAAAAACATTCCATGCCAGATCCAGACCTGCAATTCTGAAATTATGGATTCCCAAGTTTTCATTACTTCGATTGTTTTCGGCGATTTTTTTTTTTTGCCACGACTTCTTTTCTACGATAACAACTTTTATAACTTTGAAAGAAAGTTGGGAATAATCGAAATTAATTCGTATATCTAGCGAACGTCACCCATGAAATAAAAATATTTGTTTGTTTGGAAAGTAAAGACCTACGTACATCAAATTGTCATTAGTGTAAGTGGCGGAAGAAGACTTAACGTCGAACTGTAAAAAGGCATGTTTAAATAGTAATGCAATGCTTAAATGCTGTGATCAATTTTGAGTTCTACTGTAGTTTATTGTTGCCTATCGTATAGGCTCCTCTTTCCCTATTGTGATGAAACCCATTCAAGAGACCACGACACGAGCTAGCTTAAATGTCTCCCGATAGGACGGATTTTAAGCTAGTATGTATGGAAATCTCTCTCTCTCTTTATATATATATATATATATATATATATATATATATATATATATATATATATATATATATATATATATATATATATATATATATGATAGAAATTAGAAGGATTTCAGATAATTATAATTAAGTAATTAATCGAGTCTAGAAGGAACCTCGACAAAAAGCACTGGGCGGCCGTTTCGTCCTATATTTGGGACTCATCAGCAGTGCGCATCCACTACCGATAATTGAAACCTGGACAGTTACGTTATCAGGCAAACGTCATACCAATTGTTCTAACGGGCCTCGGCGACGAAGAGAGAGCAAATCAGACTCAATATAGCGCCGCTCGCTCACATATTCCGTGCTGGAAACCATCCGAGTTTCTCTTTTACCCATAGGACTATGTGCCGACGAGCCACGACTACCATCCCCGAGCCTTTCAGTACAGAGCATTAGAAGCCGGTTCAAGCAAGGATATACAAGTGATAGAAATTAGGAGGATTTGAGATTTGTTTTGGTCTTATGTCTTGGTCCTATTTTATAGGTTTTATATTTTGGTCTTATGTCTTGGTCCTATTTTATAGGTCTTATATTTTGGTCTCATTGTTTTGGTCTTATGTCTTGATCCTATTCTATAGTTCTTATTTTTGTGCTCATATTTGTAGGTTTTATTTTGGTCTTATTTTTGTTCTTATTTTTTGCTCTTACTTTTTCCTCTTTTTTCCTTTTTTTTATAACCAATGTCATTCATCTGCAATTTTCATTCAATTTCCTTCTTTGAGCTTTCCTTCGTTTCCCGTAACATTGTTTTTGCGCTATTATTTAATTGGATTTTAACAATTTTGTTCTTCTTTTATATCACTCCTACTTTCTTTTCCATGTTATTTGCCTTTCATATAGTTTCTTTATCCTCTCATTTTATTAGATTTTTTTCAATTTTTAATTTTTTTCAACCAGTCTTCGTCTTTCATTTTTTTACAAACTGATTCTTTTTCCTTCGTATGTTTTCTTTCATTCATATCTTTATTCTTCGATTATAATCTTCTTCGTTTCACAATATTGCATCATTATTTTTATTGTTTTTTACTTCGGGTTCAATACCTCTTTGTTACTGTCATTCTTTCGTTTATCTTATATATATTCACCCCTATTTTTATATTAACTTTCATTTTAAACGTTTATTCCTGCTTTTCTTTTTTTTTTAAGCGTTTCACCCCAAGCAAGGTGGGAAGCCAAGAGCACGTAAGGAGTTACAGAGAAAGAGAGCGAGAGCAAATAGGAGTGATAGAGAAAATGATGAAGAGAAGGATAGGGGATAGCTCAAGGCATCTGGAGACGTCGATTAATATTACTTTTGAATAGTTGGAGATTATAGCTATCAGGGAAACAGGAAAATGGGAGGGAGTTCCACAGGCGAGAGGTGCGAGATATGAAGCTATTGGAGTCGAAGAGACGGCTGCATTTAAGTTTCGACAGGGAAAGGGTGTGAGCGAGATGCCAGCCTAGTAGGACGCTTAAATTCATGAAGTCTGGAAACCAGCGAAAGCAGCTCATCGGTGCAGTTACCATGAAAGTATTTGTAAAAAAGAAGACAGAGGGAGGCGACGGCACGTCTGTTAGAGAGCAACTGCAGACGAGATGCCAGATCAGGGGATATATTTATTATTTCTTTCTGAATATTACTTAAACTTTTCATTTTCTGTCTTTCGTTTCTTTTCCCATCTTACATTGATCGCTTTTTCTTTCAGTCATTTTTATATTCCTTCAGTTTCCATTATTTTCCTTTCTTTCTTTCTGTCTTTCTTTCTTTCTGTCTTTCTTTCTTTCTGTCTTTCTTTCTTTCTGTCTTTCTTTCTGTCTTTCTGTCTTTCTTTCTTTCTTATTGTCTTAATTTCCCTTCTTCGTAGTTCTTCTCCCATTGAGTCATTCCTTCTTCGCACCCTTTTTCTTTCTTTCTTTTCATCTTTTGTCTTTCTTTTACTTCTTCGTAGTTCCTCTCCCCTTATTCATTCCTTCCACCTTTCTTTCTTTCTTTCTTTCTTTCTTTCTTTCTGTCTTTCTTTCTTTCTTATTCCTTCCTTTTATTCGTAATTTCCTCTTTACATCGATTTATTTTACCTACATTCTTTTTATCTTGCGTAATTTTTTCTCTTCTCTCTGGTCTCTACTCCTGTCTTTCATTTTCCTCCATTTCTTTCTGATTTCCTTCATACGTCTATTTCTCTTTTGTGCCCTTTCTCTCCATCTTGCTCCATTGCTTTTCCTTACATTCCTGTTATTTGCTCCCCTCTTACCCACTTCAATATTTGTTCTATTACTTCATTGTTTTCTATTAATTATTCTTTGCTCTTTTCACTATAGCGTTCCATTCCTCCTCCCCACTTCCTTCGTCTCAGCCTTCTCCCCATCCTAATCCAGTCACCAAACAAATAGCTATTCTATTTGATTTCTCTCGATTTGCTTTGACTCCTATCATTATGCCATTTACTTATTTATTACCTTACATCGTCCATTAGCCTACGGCTGACACCTAAGCGATCCCTGAGGTTCCTTCATTTCTGATTCTGTAAACTCCGCCATGTGACATATTGCTCACTTGTAAAGTCCTGTATGTGTTACACACACACACACACACACACACACACACACACACACACACACACACACACACACACACACACACACACACATATATATATAGATATAGATATATATACATTTGCATGACTCATCCTTTCTTGACACTTGGTTGCCGGCAGAGATGCGTGTGCAAAACATTCAACATGGAAATCACTCCCGCTGAAATCTTTCCTCTGGACGTTTAGCGCGGGAAAATGATCTCAATCAGTTCAGGTTAACACATATGCGCGTAAAAGTTATAAACTTTGAACGAAAGTGTTTTGTTTTTTTTCGTTTTTCATTTATTATATTTTGGTCCATGTCACTCTCCCTAATATTAGTAAACAAATTTGATATCGTCAATTTTGCTCTAAATACAGAATTCCGGTTTATATGATTTTGTCTTTGTGTATTTCATGATATCTATCTATCTATCTATCTATCTATATATATATATATATATATATATATATATATATATATATATATATATATATATATATATATATATATATGTATTATATGATATTAATTATTTTATGTATTATATGATATTATACATATATTTGTAATACTCCTTAAATAAACTTGTATTTTATAACTTCATGGTAAATGGTTCTATTATGTTACACGGGAAAATAGGAGGAGATAGTTTTGCGTATCGTCCGGATCACATTCCTCCCACGTCTTTCAAACAGGATTAGAGGGTGTATCCTTTGTTGTCTATTTATGTTCATGACTGGTCTACTTCATTCACAGAAGTCCCTCGTGTCTGAGTGGAAATATCGCCTTGCATTGGCTGAATTGATTAAAAGAATGCGTAATCTTGAGTATCACCTTCGTTGTCGATGCAGTTAAACCATGATTGAAAATGAAATATTTAGGTTGTATTTTTTTAAATTTGAACACTTCTATCTTACATTCGGCGAATAAATTCATGTTACTTTCTTCTTCTATATCACTTTCTCTCGCTCTCTCTCTCTCTCTTTCACACATATACATACAGTTGGTCAAACACACACGCGCTCACATACACACACGCATATATATATATATATATATATATATATATATATATATATATATATATATATATATATGTAAAAGTGCACATTGATTTCAACATATATATGAAGGCTGCTGCAAAATGATCTGACATATATGTAGATTTCATAAAACCGAAATTGAGTGAAGGACAAAAAATGGATTTTCTTTTCGAAATATAACGCCATTTTGTTTCAAAAACGAAATTAGTCAAGCGGGTACCGTTATTTTCCACGTCCTGTCGAAGGCGTTCACGGAAGTTGCGCATGGCTCGACGTGTCATTTCATGTGCAATGGCAGCAATTTCTTGACGAATGTCATCTTTTAATTTTTCAACAGATCGAGGGTGATGAGTGTATACTTTTGATTTCAGATATACCGACAGATAAAAACGCATGGATTCAAATCAGGTGATCCTTCAAGCCATCGCTCTCTGTGTTGCATTTACCAATTCGATGTTCTTGATAAACATTTCCATAATGAGAGCCCGATGATCACCAAACAAATTCATGTTGGCAACTAAAAATGAAATGAAACAAAATGGTGTTATATGTAGATTTCGAAAATTAAAAAAAAACAAAACTTTTTTTGCTCTTTCAATTTTTTTAAACCTACAGATGTATCATATTTTTGCTGCAGTCTTCACACATATATATTAGACTCTCCCGTCGAATTCGACGTATGAGGGTCAATCAGATCGGTTCGTAGGAAGCCCGACACCAGCACATGAAATTGATTATAATGGTGAAGGTTTGGGGCAGAAACATCCACACATTTTAAAGGGCTGAATACAGAGACCAGGTGCACTACGTGCCACAAGGTACCCAAACAAACTTCCGCAGGTTTGGAATTGAGACTTGTCCTTCTCCAAGAACAGTTGCCATCCAAGTCTAAAGAACTCAGTCTGTCCTGGTATTTACCCATAGCTGGAGGGAGAGGAAAAGGATGCATACATTTTCCAAGGCTATTAGCACGTAAGTGAATGTATTTATTTCGACTAGAATTCGAACTCGGCTCTGCGATTACTCAATCCAAGCCGCTATCCATTACTCCACCGAGGCGCGCACACACATACACAAACGCGCGCGCGCGCGCGCGCACACACACACACACACACACACTTATATATATATACATTTCTTGCCTCATATTTTTCTGTAGATCTTGTGTTCTTGTTTCTTCGAATAATAGGCCGTCGTCCCTGTATAGACCTACAGTATTACATATATATATATATATATGTGTGTGTATGTGTGTGCGTGTATATATATATATATATATACATGTATATATATATATATATATATATATGAAGAAATATAGTCTTAAAGTGTGCTATATTTATGGGATAAAGTGATCAATATCAGAGATAGAGCGTGTGTAAATATAAAAGTGAACATAGAAGTCAGCACTTAGAGGCGACAGTCTGTTTCATGCTAGTGCAATCGTCAGGCAACTAGTGCTGTTATTTTTCTCTGCTATTTATATATAAGGGTCAGTGGTGCATTGTGGGTAGTCTATTTTGGCAGTTACTTTTACCGGAAGTCGCTTGTTTGTTTATTTATTTATGTCAAATTATTTTGCTTGTTTTTTTTAATTTTTTTTATTTGTTTTTTTTTATCTTATATATTTATTTATTTATTTTTTATTTTGATCGGTGTTTTTTATTAACGTAGTAAAAATTTGTTTATATAGCTTATTGTTTGTAGTCTATTATGGCGGTCATTTACCGGAAGTTGTTTATTTGCTTATTTATTTGGGTCAAATTGTTTTGCTTGTTTTTATTTATTTTCATTTTTATTTTTTATCTGATATATTTCTTTATTTGTCATTGATTAAATCTATTTGTTGAATTTTGGGGTGGAATGTTGTGGTTTGGTCTGACTACTATTTTGGTGGGAGCAGTTTTTAATTTATTTATTTGGGTTGATTATCTTTATTTGTTTTTTTCTAAACGGCTAGTTTGTCGGTATCGGTTGTTAGTTTATTTATATATTTGGAAGTATTTAGATCAATTTATTATACTTGTTGTTATTTATTTGTTACATATATATATAAATCAGTGGTGACGGGTGAATTGAACTCCGGATGTGCAGTCGTGAATATTTTGTCATATAACACCTTTCGTAATATTTCGTCACTTATTCTTTGTCTGTCAAAATCTCGAGAAGCTACTTGCTACTTCATCGGCTGCGTAAGAAAATTACTCCACCCTCGCAAAAAGTTATTTTTTATTTCTTTGGTTTTATAAAAAATTTAAAAAAATTTCTTTCACCTTGTTCACAATTTATCAATTTAACACTTTCTGTTTTAACGAAACTTAGACATTTTTATTTTATTTTATAAGAATCGAAATCATTTCCATATCGTTTGATGACAAGTGTCAGAAAATGGAGTTGATTGATCTGTAGAAAAGTGAACATTCGTACAGCTGACTTAATTACGTCAAAATTGCGAATTTTCAGTAATTGACAAAATATTACGGTAGGCTGTATATGAGAAAATATTCGCATGATTGCGTCTAGCATGAAACAGCCTCTCTCCAACGTACACTTTTATATTTACATATGCTCTACCTCTGATATTGAGCACTTTATCCCATAAATATATCACACCTTAAAACTATATATATATATATATATATATATATATATATATATATATATATATATATATATATATATATGTATGTATGTATGTACTATAATAGCCATAAAAAATTCGGGTTTCTTTTCAAAGGAGTTCATGATAAAAATGATGAGGTAACAATATTAACAATTTTGTTAGCAATTTTAATGTGTATAAAACAGAAGGTGTATTGTTTATGCGGGCTTCATAGTTATGACATGCTTCAAATAAGGGTAGACTTATTCTGGGTAATAGGTATATTTTAGAAGTTATTTGTTAGAAAATTATTTTCCAGACTTAAAAAAAATGAAAACCTTAAAAATGCATTAATGAATATATGTATCATGATTTGAAGTATGAATTTATATTATTTTTTTATATACGTTTTATCATATGATTTAAAAGATAAATTTCTTCCACGTACTTTGAATAGAAAATTAATAATTATTACTAAAGACTGTAAAAGAAGGTTAACCATTCCATAGGGTTTGAGAGTTAACGCACTGGGTGAACTTTGTTATAATAGCTTAAAACTGGCGTTTATTTTTATTTTTATTATATTACTTGTTTCTTCTTGGAATTTATTTCAAAATACATATCAGAAGCAAAGCAAATGCAACTATTTATTTATTTACCATCAATTCATTTGAAACATATAAGCGTAAAAACAGAAGAACGACACTAGCTAATTAAACCCTTATGTAATTTTAATGAAATAAGGTACTATACACATCAGGGGTACCCGATACACTATGATTCTTAATTTGTTTCGGTACTAGGCTATTATATGGAATTTAAGCTGTATCTCGGGAAAACACATACATACTTACAAGGTTTGAATTTTAGAATTATATACAGGTTGTATCAAAAATACTTTTAGAAAAATTAGACGCATGTTCCACACACCAAAACAAAGGCAAAAGTACATATAAACATAAGTGGGCGAATCCTGCTTTTTTGAGTTATTAAGTTTAAAGGACGCTCCTACGAGGCTGGCATCCCGTTCCCACCCCTTCACCGTTGAAACCGTTATATGTAGACGTCTCTTCTACTCCAATAGCTTCATGTCACGCCCATCTCGCCTGTGGAACTCCCTTCCTTATTCCTGTTTTCCTGACAAACATAATCTCCAACTATTTAAGTGTAACGTCAATCGACATCTCCAGTTGCCTTGATCTATCCACCTCCCTTCTCCACATCCTTTCACCTTTCATTCCTATCTGCTCTCGCTCCAAACCTTCTGTAACCCCCTTGCCTTGATCAATCCACTATCTTTCTCCACATCCCTTCCTTTACCACTCCTATCTGCTCTTCTTCCAAACCTTCTGTAACACCTTGCGTGCTAGTGGCTTCCAGCCTTGCTTGGGGTGATAAGCTTTAAAAAAAAAGTTTACGGTAGATGGCTCTCTGTTGGTATGTAGACTATGTTTTTGTTGTCATTCGTGTAGATGTCTGGCTAGTCTGTCTTCAACGTTTAACCGGTATAGTAGCGAGTCCACTGAGAAGAGTTCCGTTTAACAATGGCAGAATATTCATAGTGTGGTCAGGCAGATACGAGATTTACATACGGCCGTGTGAATGGTAATGAAGGCGAGGCTGCACAGCTGTATCAGATTGCGTTTGCAGTGCGAAGGCAGCCGAGTCATCTTGACTTACATGAAGTAAAAAGACGATACCGAATCCATTGCTAGGTCTATATTAAGAAAGTTGGTTCATTGTGTCGTGGTAGACAGTTTTTCTCTCCCGAATCTATCTTACATATCTATAATTCTACAATTCGACCATGCTTCAAATACTTCCTGTCACATATGGTCCGGAGCTCCTGCTATATACTTAGCGATTGTTAAGAAAATTCGCAATAACAGTAATATTATCGGTCCTGTCCCGACCTGATATCTCGGCTTCCCACCACCGTAAAGTTGCTTCCTTTTGGTTTTTCTGTAAATAGTTCCATGGGAAATGATTCGATGATCCATTCTCTTTGGTACCTAGATTTATGAATTTAAGCACAGTACTATTCAATTTACAGTTGAGTTGGCAAGAAGTAACCATAAGTTCTATGCTAACAGTTTCTCACACCCTCGCTTGTGAATCTCTCTTTAGAATCCGTATTTTCCAGTCAAGTTAATCTTCAAAAGTGTAAATATAAAGCCAATCTCTATATACTCTCTTCCTAATTTTCGCTCGTTAGTAATGTTCATGATTTTTTATCCTTCCATACCCTGTCACTGCCTTGCATATATATATATATATATATATATATATATATATATATATATATATATATATATATATATATATATATATATATATATAAAGTGAACATAGAAGTCATCGGGCCCGATGATTGAATCTAGCATAAAAAGACTGTCGCCTCTAAGTGTTGACTTCTATGTTCACTTTTATATTTACACATGCTCTATCTCCGATATTGAGCACTTTATCCCATAAATATAGCACACTTTAAGACTATATTTCTTCATATATATATATATATATATATATATACACACACACACATATATATATATACACACACACACAGATATATATATATATATATATACATATATATATATATATATATATATATATATATATATATATATATATATATATATATACTATAAAATAATATAATATAATATAATTTCGATATCTATCTATAAAAGGCAGCATGTTTTTGTGTGTGTAAATAATGCACTGTCGCAATTTTCAAGGGATTTTCAACAAAATTTACATGCACATGCTCCAAGTTACCGGGAAGGCCAAGACCGACTTTGAATTTTCCAACTCCCATCGATAGTGTAAATAATCGATTTTTTCATGCTTCTACGGCAGTTTTCATGTAGTATGCGGCCATTTTCTACTGGCCAGAGTGAGAGACTGTAGCTGCCTGCCATGAATAGGCAGGAATATTCTATTGGTCAGCGTGAGAGCCAACAGCTGACTGACACGAATATTAACTAGCATGATATCATGCAAAAAAAATCGATAGCTGCCTTCGTCACAAGTGGGAAAAATTTAAATCTGCATGACACTTTACACCAATTGGCTCATTCAATTGCTTAAACTCAACGTAGATTCTGATTCCGCAGAACTGGGTTGGGTGTGAAAAACTATTTGTTGTTAACATTCTTTTTCCATTCGGTTTTTCTAGTTACGAGTCCTTTTTCAAAGTTGATCGTTTTGTGTTCATTTTGTTTAGTTCTTTTTTCGTAACAGTTTTAATGTTTAGTATAGAGCTTAGAAAAAAATTCGCAGAGTGAGATCGGCAAGAAGTAAAGCATGTAGCAACATCAGCACAGCCCAGGGTACTCCTTTAAAGGCAAGGAAGGGCAAAAACATTTTAAGTCAAGTGATAGCGATTGCTGTATGAGTCTTACGATATTTGAATCAAGCACGGGCAACGCCGGGCCATGCTGCTAGTATATTATATGTGGGCGGTACTTATTGGAAACGCTCAATATCAGTGATAGAGCTAACATATTCACTCGTATGGATTACAAACTCATATCCATACGACTGAATATATATATATATATATAGCACGACTCCGAGTTTCATGTACGACCCAGTCGTCTCGTGCTGTGTATGGACTGACCGTTGCACAATTTGAATTATTAATATATCTAATTTTCTGAATGTTGGCGTAGTTATATATATGGTGACATTAATTTTTTTTTATTATAAAATTTAATTTGTTAATTAAAATAAGCGGGATTTATATACTTATATAAAAAGAGAAAATTTAAAAATGATATTTTTTGAGTCATGAATAATCATTTTTTCTTTTTTTAATTTCATCAAAGGGGGATTCCTGTTTCTCATTTAAACACAAAACGTAAATTTATATTCAAAATAAATAAATAGTAATTCACATAAAATTTACAAAACTAATCATGATCAACATATTTTAACTGATATTTATTTTTATGTTTACATGTGAACATCAATTCCTTTATCTTGTTTAATAGGCTAGGTTTATTGTTTTGTTTTAAGATAACCGGTTTTTAACTCAACATGAATTAAATGTATTCCTTTAATTTTATAAGCCTTAGCTTTAGTTATAATTTCCCACTTTATTGATGATGAGACGTCACCATTCTGTAATTGTCAGAAATATTGGGAGAGAGCAGTTCTGTTTTTGTATTTTAAATTACTTAATGTGTTTTTATCACCATTTGCAGATAATAAGTAATTTAAAATATTTAATATTTCATTTACAGCAGGGTAATACACCTAGGAAGACGCAAGAGCTTTCTGTGTGTTAAAGAACATAGCAAAAGAAAAATATTAAGCAAAGAGAATGATAACAAAGCAGGAATTAAAAAAGAGGTAAGATAATATTGTAATTTCACTTAATCATTTGAAAATCAAAGTTGATTGGAGAGGAAGGAATCGTAAGAGAATTCCATATAAATATAAAAAATCATCATATTGCCAATGTGTTTATTTTTTTATTCAAATTTAAACATATAATTAATGTAGTTGGATGACAGTTAATCACAATGAGTTCGTAAGTGAATACTTATTTTAGAATATTTTCTATATCATATATTCAATATCTAGTCTGAAATAGATATTTTCAGAATTTTAGAAATGGTCTGACGTTGTCCAACACCCAGCATTTTTGATGCTATGATAGTTTGACTATAATAAATAAAAAAGCTCATGTTTAATCATTAAATTTGTAGATTGTCAGTTCTGGATTTATGCCCTTTTTTGCTAGGAAAGTCATTAAAATCTTGTTCAAGTCAGGGGTATATAGTGCTGGTCTTAAGAAAACAGTGCTCGATGTAATTCAACAGAGCTATTAGGTATATATTAATAATTATACATATTATTCCTCACCAATTGCAAACAACTCCGAGTTTCATGTACGATCCAATCGTCTCTTACTGTGTATGCTCTCGCTCTACGAAGTCCATTTTTTATGTAATATATATATATATATATATATATATATATATATATATATATATATATATATATATATATATATAGGGAGAGAGAGTGTGTGAGAGAGAAACAGATAGATAATTGAAAAAAAACAGAAATTCTACCCGAATATGAGTACCCATCAAAAATAACCCCGAAACAAAATAAATTAAAAATAACTTATATATATATATATATATATATATATATATATATATATATATATATGTGTGTGTGTGTGTGTGTGTGTGTGTGTGTGTGTGTGTGTGTATATGTATATATATATATATATATGTATGTATGTATGTATATATATATATATATATATATATATATATATATATAGATAGAGAGAGAGAGAGAGAGAGAGATTGTGTGTGTGTTTAATAGATAGATATATAGATACACAACTGCCTTTTTGCGAAAGAGAAAAAAATCACACCATGCATATATATGTGTATATATATATATGTATGTATGTATGTGTGTATATATATATATATATATATATATATATATATATATATATATATATAGAGAGAGAGAGAGAGAGAGAGAGAGAGAGAGAGAGATTGTGTGTGTGTTTAATAGATAGATAGATAGATAGATAGATAGATAGATAGATAGATAGATAGATAGATATACAACTGCCTTTTTGCGAAAGAGAAAAAAATCAGACCATGCACATTGTTTAAATATAGATAAAAACATGTTTATTTTCTGTTAGTGCCAGTATTTTTTGGTGCATGTTCTACGTTTTATAATGTCTACTGGAACAGACCGTGCATTTGTTGTGGCAGAATGTAAAGATAATACTCACTGACCTAATGAATTAGCCCATGGGCCGATATTGCTAATTTGTTAAAGTACTAAGTAGCCCCCGATAAATAAAAACACAGTACTATGCCTAAAAGCCATAAGCGTGAGGCAACCTGTGGGGTTGTTATCTGTTATCGCACAACTGGATCACGACTTGTTTGTTCCATGGCCAATCACCTATTGCATGCGATTTAATTAATATATAACCACAAATCACTACGGTTATATTTTCCTTGCATATTTCTAAGTCGGGTTCGCATCTCAATGATCACGAACTATTTATATATATGATTTGCACAATAAAAGGCATAATTATCGTCTTTTTATTTACTCGGCGATGTGGCGGTCTACTATATAGAAGAGATTAAAAATTGATGATTATGATGAAAATATTCTTTGCTGATGAGAGGATAATCTGGGTTGTGATGTGCCACGTTATTATGGAAATGCAAAAATAGGCTTGAGAAATAGTTCGATGTGAAGCTTTCTAGCAAGTTGAAACAAATAATAAGAATGGTTAATGTCGGTAAATCATTTGATGTTATTATGAATTAGACGGGCCAAGGGATATTTTTACCGGTTCTAATTTCTTGTCCTTTTCGCTACTAATATTTACGCTGTATGTATGTATGTATATATATATATATATATATATATATATATATATATATATATATATATATATATATATGTGTGTGTGTGTGTGTGTGTGTGTGTGTGTGTGTGTGTTAGTGTGTGTGAAATGGCGATGTATACAAATATATATGTTAATCCATGTTTCATTAAATCATATAGACAGATTTTGTCTATTTATTTTAAGTAAGTTCCTTTCATATTGTCTAATAAGCATAATAACCTTATCGTTGAAAGACGAAAGGAAAACACCATATTGATACATGTTTAAATCCAATCTAAGCTTTCGGCTTAAATAAGCCATTATCAAAGATAAAAATTTTAATATATCAAACAAGACACGGACGAAACAATAATGATATTCTGCCCTTGCTACATGAACAATTTCAAAGTAAAGACAAACTCATATATACATATATATATATATATATGCACACACACACACACACACACACACACACACACACACACACACACACACACACATACATATATATATATATATATATGTGCAATTATTTATATATATTATTTATATATTATATATGCGCGGTACTTATTGGAATGCGCTCAATATCAGTGATATTTAGTTGGATTGATGTGTGTTTGTGACCCTGGATTTCACGCTATTTGCGATCGTCAGACAAACTGATTAATTTTGGGGATTTATATGCTTGCGTATTGCTGTGTTTTTATGGAAGTGTGAGAAAAAATTGTCGTCGTAATGCCAGTCATACATACGCAAACGTACACTTATTGACGTACGCAGACACACATACAAGTGTGTGTGTGTGTATATGTCTGCGTACGTCAATGTGTGTACGTGCGTGTATGTATTTTTGCATAAGTATGAGTGGCGTTCAGGCGACAATTTTTCCTCCCATTTCGATAAAACACCGATATGCGCAAACATATATAAATAAAAAATTAAAAAAATGAATCAGTTATATATATATATATATATATATATATATATATATATATATATATATATATATATATATATGCATACATATGAATAAAACTATGAACCTAAAGATCCAGACAAACCTACCTAGGTTTCGCCTACGCGATTCTAAACTAGAAATTATTGTAGCAAGTGAGTCGGAGCGTGTATATTGCATAAAATACCAGATGGGACAATAAAACCCATCGCACATGCTTCTCGAACTCTGTAAACAGCGGAGAAAAATTATTCACAAATAGAGAAAGCAGCTCTAAGAATTATCTTCGCGGTCACGAGGTTTCATAGGTATATCTATAGTAGACATTTTACTGTTCAGACGGATCACAAACCGTTACTAACAATTTTTGGTTCGAAAAAAGGTCTACCGGTTTACACTGCAAATAGGTTACTTAGATAGGGAACAATTCTTCTGAACTATAATTTCAAATTGGAATATTTACCAATGAAAAAGATTGGGCATGCTGTTGGTCTGTCGAGACGTATACCAGCAAAGACAGAGCCATTGGAAGATACGGTAATCGCAGCCTTAAGAAATGAAGAAGATATCAGAACAGTACTATGTTGTACAGTTAGAAACCTCCCAGTCACATTGCAAGACATAAAAAATAAAGCCAAAAATGACGAATTTATAAATGAAACAAAAGCAAAGGTAGCAGAAAAAATGAGCAAATTTCGGACAGCTTTTCTCTATGCGACAATGTGTTACTTTACAACGAAATGGTTGTAATTCCTAAAACATTACAAAAGCGGATCTTAAAGGATTTCCACAGGGGACATCCTGGTAAAAATAAAATGTAGTCGCTAATGCGAAGCTATGTATATTGGAAGAATAGGGACCAGGATATTACTCAGATAGTGGGAATGTGCAAGGGTTGCAATTTAGCAGCCAAAGCACCGCCAATCATCCATAAGCCATGGCCAGAGACTGATCGTCCGTGGTCAAGAATACACGCTTATTATGCAGGACCAATTGACGGTTTGTACTATTTAATCATTGTCGATAGCTATAGTAAATGGCCGGAGGTGTTTCGTTGCAAAAATCCTACTTCAGAAACGACCATAAATTGCCTCCACGAGCTATTCGCTCGGTTTGGTGTAGTTGATTGCCTAGTCACAGATAATGGAACGCAATTCACATCAGCAGATTTTCAAGAGTTTTGCGAAAGAGTTTTTTTTGTGGGGGATGTATCATTTATCCTTAGTTGGGACCATAATATGTGCTTCCATAGCGGGTCAGGGTGAACCACGAAACAACAGCAATAAAGAGTTGGTTCCACATTTCTCAAAAGCTCCAATCTCTCACTAGTGTCCTTGCTACCGGATGCAGTTTATCGTCATACCCAGGGGCCACTGAAGAAGTTTGAGAATATAATGAACAGAAGATGTGAGTAACGACGAAGTTTTACTGAACATAGAATGACTATTATACATATACAGAAAGAAAGAGTTGACATTTTTGGAGTACATAATGAGGAAAGTGTCTTGGAAAACCTGATACTCACAGGATAGATGGAAGGCAAGTTGGAGAGAGAAAAAAACTGGATCGCATATCTAGATGAGGATGATAATTGAAGTAACAGTAAGTTGGTTCTACAGAACGTTGCTGAGTATATACCATAGACAGAACATGTGAGCAACGACGAGGTTCGATCGAATGCGTCAATCAAAAGATCCTATATATTTGGCATTAGGAAAAAACAGTTGCGTTTCCTGCGACACATAGCGAGGATGAAGAGCATTGAAAATTTTATACTATCATCAAACGAGAGGAAAGCATCGACCAACCCAGCTGGCGAGCTTGGACGAATGGATGGGGAGCAGAATATGAGAGAAATTGCAAAAAGAGAAAAGTTATTAATATCGGCAAAGGACAAGAAATTGTGAATTGCCATGACCGCCAGTGACTTGAAGAGACACGGCATATAGAAGAATATTTTACATATTCTGCTCAACAGTGCATGATATGTTAGCATGGTCTATTGAATTCTCCTAACGGTTAATGGATGGGGATAACGGTTATATTTCAAATTATTCTCGCGTCTATTGTGTAGAAATAATTGTGGATCCGAATTCGGCTATGTGTAGCTATTTTATCGCGTTGTTAAATTTTACTCGTTATTTATTATTAGTGATAAATTATCAGTTGTTTATTATTATTATTATTATTATTATTATTATTATTATTATTATTATTATTATTATTTCCTTTGCTTTCTGGTGTGTACTCGTTTCTTTCCGGGTCACGCCCAGAGACCTAAGGTCAGAAATGGCATCATGACATTTTCTACTGAGCAATAAAGAACACACACACAGATATTTTATATAGATACAGCCTTCCGTAAGGCTATACACGTGATAACAACTTTGTGTATTTCTTTAAGGCACGGGATACCAGGATTCACCTTTTCCAATCAATCCGAGGGCTCCAACTACAACAGCGATTGTTGATGTTCTTATGTGCCACATTTCTGAAATTTTGATTTCAAGATCCTTCTACTTTGATAGCTTTCTGAAGATCTTCAAAGATTCATTGCAGTCTGCAGGGGCTGCTATATCAATAAGTAGGCAATTGTTTTTGTTTGCGGTCTCTAATAACGATGTCAGGGCGATTAGGTTTGATTATTATGTCTGTGTTTATAGTGTAGTCTCATAAAATTATTACAGGTCTTCTTCTTCTTCTTCTTCTTCTTCTTCTTCTTATTATTATTATTATTATTATTATTATTATTATTATTATTATTAATATATTTACTTGACTTTAGGAGAGTATACGTAGTTTGTTAATAGCTTAGTATTTACTTGATTTGTCTATTTATTTAGATTGTTTCGTTTATTTTATTGACTTATTGATTATTTCTCGTGGGTTAGTTGTCTTATTTGTTTATTATAAGGAATTGGCTTTGTCTGAAATATATTACATTATCTGCGTTGTATATGGTGTATTTGTCATGAAGGCGTCTTACAAGATACTCGCATTTAATTTTTTTTAACTAATGTAATAAACATTTGTGTTCGTATCTGAATTTTAAAATAAATTCAGATCATTTATAAAGTAATTTGTGCTGGTCTGAAAAGGTGATTCTATCAATTTTCTCTTTCAGAGAGTGATTAAATTTCTTGGATTTATTGTTGCAGACTGATGATATCTTCCTGATCTTCCATAATATTTTTAGTGTAGTTTGTTTTTTACTTTTAATTTCCTATATACCTTTAGAAAGCATTTAGCTGCTTGCGTATTTACTATTTATACATTATGTTTTGTGTTCGTAGTTTCTCTGTTTCTTGGCTACTGCCGATTTTATAGTGGCTTTGCATATTAGATTGTTTTGTTAGCAATTGTTGTTCATGGGCAGTTAAAGATAGGTTTGGTATGTGAAGGTAGTTGTTTCGTTATTGTATTGTTCTTTGTGTAACTGTAGCAGATTTTAGTGTGTTTCTATTGAATATCTTGTGAAGAGTGCTAGATGGGGGTGTTCGTATATGAGTGCAATGCAGATATTCTTACCTCTATCTTTTTGTTTGACTTCTAATCTTTCGACAAATTTATCAAAATTTTAATATATGTAGAATTAAATTGTCGAACAAGACTGTTATTTTTTTGGATATAGATTTCGCTCGTCCATGTTGAACACTTCAAAAACAATGTTATTTAACTTTCGACATATAAAGAGAAAATTAGATTGCTCTTTCGCTCATCATTTTTAAAATATGAAGAAACTGATGCATTCCTATAACTTTTACTTAAACGACATACTACCGATAAACATCAGATGATTACTTAATATACGCTTGAATATCAATATTAATTCATTTTTTAAACAAACTCAGTAACATTGAATATAAAATAACATTTATATATGAAATACACACTCATAGTCCAGCACTTTTCATTGGTACCACGTCTATATATCTATGAGGTCTGATCAAACATTATCGGAACTGTTGCTATGTTAATGGAGCTAAAGTTGATGGAGTAAATTGTCACCGATTGACGTTGAATAATGTCGCGTTTACACTCTAAGTTATAATATTCTCGCTCGCATTGTTTATAGCACTGCTTCTTAATAGCAGTACTTAGAAGACGACTATATAGAGTGTGGTCGTTTCATGCTACCATAGTGTTTCCATCAAGGACCATGGCTTGTCCAGCAGTTTTTTTTAGCAAAGTAATATATCCAGCAGGTCCGACAAGAACAATATTCCCCAGATATAGTCCTATCCAGACTTCTTTCTCTTCAAAATCAAATTCCACCTGAAAGGAACAAGATGACTAGACTCCGAGAAAATTCAAGTGTATATGACAAGGTAGGTTCTTGCAATCCGAATAAAGCATTTCCAGGAATGGTTCCATCAACGGAAACAACGCTGGTTAAAGTGGGTGGCTTCAGAAGAGGGCTAGTTTGATGGAGATTTAATATCGAATTGATATGCGTTGTAGTTTTCTTTTTATAGCATCAAGTCCAATGCAGTTTGATCAGAGTTCGTATATATCTCATTTACGTGGAACATGTTATAAGCAAAATAAGCACCCGAAGAAAAACATATTGCGCAATGTCCAGTCTTAAGATTAAATTCCTTTATTCAATGTTCCTGACAAAATTCTTCTGAGCCAAGAAATGCCTCAAGAATAATAATTGTCTAGAGAATTGATTTTTTCCTTTAGAATTTATCAATCTCTTGTTGAATAGCCGATGAGGAATTGCGATTATCCGTTGTCCAAGAATCATGCATGAAGAAGCCACTAAAATTTTGAAACATCAACCGAACATACTGCGTCATTTTCAGAAAATGAAGAAAACTTGCCAAATCTTATTATTACAACTTCTGTCTTAATACGTATTTAGCTGTCTGGTGATTTTTTTCCTCAGGGGAATTCAGTTGGCTCTAGTAAGTCTCGTGAATCTGAAACGACGTCGATTTAGGCTATACATCCAAAGAGGGTTTTACCTAGAGATTCTCTTAAAGAAGTATAATTCACCAGATATTTTCCGATATAGAAAATTGTTCTCTTGTTGTCTATCTCATCACCAACCATATGTAATCGCTGTTAAGCTTAACTTATTACAAGTCCAGAAATATGAAGCCTCTAATCAAACACACAACTCATGGTCTATCATACAAGCAAGTTGGTTATTACCTCACACGATAACTGCTCTCCATATATTCTACAAGCATTTAATCGGACGCGCACCCTAACACAATGAGGCACAGGGCTGAGATTAATGATGAAATCCCATGCCTACAGTGAACCAAGAGGAAAATGCCTCTAGCCATTTCTCTGTACCTCGTTTGGAGGAAAATTTAAAGTAATATATATTAACACCAACCCTGTTCTGGAGTAGAGGCTCTGCTTGTGTACATGGAACTCCTGGGCCTGGAGTTAATTGATTTTTGTTGATGTAGCCGAACATTTCCACCCCCAAACGAATAACCTTGTTATCGGCTAATGCGTAGAAAGCTATGTTCGAAAACCGTTACAACAAGAAAGAGAGTTCTGTCCTCACCGATAACGCTTATCAAATGCGCACTTAGCTGAGATATAGGTGCGAATCGTCGGGAAACTGACTTTTTGATGTTATTAGTCTGGACGAGGCGATCTCAGCGTGCAGAAGCTTTGGAAAGTGTCTGAACGTAATGACACGGGTTGATGCAAAATTGTAAGTGAAATTTGATAGATAAGAGCCCTCGATGTTTGAGCTAGCAGGAGGTCGCAGGTCATCATGGTCAAGGGTTTGAGCGTACTGTGAGTGTACAGACTGTTGATCACGCCAGATAATGCGCTATCAGAAACTATGAATACGATCCGCTCATAATAGTTAAAGTATAATCCAGTCTATGTGGGTAATGATCAGGCGTTTGCAATAGGGATTAGCTAGCCGCCCTAGAAGGCAGGAATACTCGGATACGAGCGGACAGATATTACTTATACTTACACAATATTATTTGAAGTTATAGATTGTAATGGTTTAAGAGTTGCAATTATAGATCGAATTCGATTTACCAATCATATTTATCAAGCGGTGGCTTGTAACACTAGCATACAAATACAGGAAGTATGATATACATATAATGACAACTGGTACATGAATCACAGTCAGATGTGCGCCATTTTGTGATATGTTTTGATAAAAGGAGTGCAGAAACCTTAAACTTAAGTACAAAAAAACATCTTCAACTCGGATGACCAAGTTCGTTTTGACTGAATGTGATTGAAAGGAAATCTTAACTACCTGGATGTGAAACTCTAGATGCCCTGAGTGTCTAACCCGTTACCAAGCAAATCTATGGTACTAAATGTGATATTTATTGTGACCAATCGTTATACATCAAGACAATGATAATCCTGATAAATATATACATAGGTTTCACTCAGAAAAATCTGATACTGTATTCAGCGAGAACTGAGTTCAACTCGATACAATGATTAATAATAATAATAATAATAATAATAATAATAATAATAATAAAAAAAACAACTCCATTTTATATGATTACGATCATTCATCATGAATACCTTTCTTAATGCCAATATTAAGCAAAGGTTGGTCTGCCCATTACTGATTAACTTACGAACAAGTTTTACGGTGATCAGCCTAAAAACTTCGCCGTGGTGGATTATTTTATTATTTAGTCTCGCAGATAATTACTGTTATTAAATCTTTTGATCAGGAATACTGTATGTAAACTCAGTGAAAATAGTGGGTGGTATTTACATTATTTACATTATTCGGACTGCTATCCTGATCCACACCGACATATTCTCCACGTTTCGGGTGTTGTACTCTCCGGCCTTCTTCAGGTGATTGCAATTTTGATCCGAATCTTTTATTTCGTCCACCGGGATAGATTGTTCTAGTCTTCGAACAATCTACCCCAGTGGACGAAATAAATGGTTTGGTTCGAAATTCCAGTAACCTGGAGAAGGCCGGAGCGTACAATACCCGAAACATTGTGAATATAGAGGTGAGAATGAGGATGGCAGTCCTAATAGTGTAAATAATGTAAATAATCATAATACCTCATCTCAGAGATATAGACAGATACAGGAGGGAGGTAGTACTTTACTAGTCCTAAGATAAGAACTAGGATATATATATATATATATATATATATATATATATATATATATATATATATATATATATATATAGATATAGATATAGATATATATAGATAGATATGGGCATTTGAACGAGAACCGTCTACCCCCGTATATTAAATAAATTATTCTATTCGAAATTCCCTATAGGTTATCCGGATTGACATGAATCTGATGAAGGTCAGTGTGCTCAACAGCCGAAACGTTGTAGTGACAATAACAAATGTAAGAGCAAGAGTCACCATGTAAATAATGTAACTCGTCATCACAGACATTCAGAAAGAATTTACTTCTGAGTCGCGAATCTAACCGTCATTGAGTGAAATTTATTTGTGCCAAAGCTAAACATATTTTTTGAAAAACATTAAGTAAATAATCTGAAAGTAAACAGGACAAGAACACGGTGACTTTGTTAAAAACAATGTATAGGATATTTATGACAAAAATTCTATTAGATCGATCAATACGAAAGCGAAATTACTTATACCAATGTTTCACAGAATACGATAAGCATTTGATAAACAATGGCACAAAAAAACTGTTGGTCCTTCTGGGAAAACCTCATTGTTTTTTTTAGGAAAGCAATAAGAAAAATCTCGGAAGATTCCTAACAACAAATATAGAAGTAGACTTACGTCCATATTACGTTGAAATACCGGTTCTCCTACGACGTTAAGCACCTACCCTACCCGCAAGACGCTAGTGGACTGCAGTCGGGCCGCCGATGGCAACGCCAGCGGTCCTCTGTTTGCAGACACCGGCGTGCCAAATGTGGGCCACTAGCAGTCCGCAAGTGGTAACACTGACGAGACGAACACGCCGGCAGGTCCGACAGCGGGCCACCAGCGGTAACCCCTAGTGGCATGCCACTTAGTAGCAGATTGGTGACGTGCGTGTAGGGATGGATGATCTCTTGGAAATATCAGAGGCTCTCAGACTGGTTGTTGCGTGGTGTAATTGATAACGGCTCAGAAATGGAAATCAGAGATCCAATTTCCAATACCATTCGGGTTCTTTTTATTCATTTCCGCACAATGACATTGGGAAAGGAACGAATACAGCTCTTCTCCCCCTTCTATGGGTTAATTCGTAGGAGTTTCATCAGCAAAATTTTATTATCGCCAAACATATTACAAACGAAAATATTTATTTGCTTTAAATAACCTGTGAAAGGTTCACAAGCCGTAAAAAATAAATTAACAGATAAGTCAACATTAATATGGATTGAAAATAATTTGAGTAGATAAAAAATGAAAAGAATGTGTTTTCTCTCCAGAATTATTTTACTTAAAAGGCGAGGTGAACCTATGAGAATTTGATTGTATACCATGTTTTTTTTTTTATTATTATTATTATTGGTAGTCCCGATCTTAAAAAAACTAATATATATAAATAATATTTTAAGACAATTTTATGTTTATACATTATTTTTATAGATATAAACATTTAAATGTCTTACAAATAATTGTCGGACTTTGTCCATTTCATAATGTGTGACGTCATTTGTTTACATTTGGATACGCCATGAGCAGATATGAATGTACGTGAGAGATTCATGGAAGATTAAAGTTTAAAGACAGTAAAATCGACCTTGCTAACTGAACGCTCTTCTGTGGCCGAAACGGTTAAGGCACGTCAGGCTGTATAGGATACAGGCTCGATTCCTGTCGGAGTACGAAACTTTTCTATGAAAATTTATCGGACATTTGGGTAAATGTTGTTTAATACTGTTTATTATAAAAACAGAGCATTTACTTAAATATTTGTATCTATAAAACGAATGTATAAACATAAAAATGTCTTTAAATAATTGTCGGATTTTGTCGATTTCATAATAAATAACATAGTTGATATCAGACACGTAAAAAAACACCCAGAAGAAATGACTAACATCGATTGAAAGATGACAGACTATGGTCGTTAGTAAGATATGCAACCCAAGATGTAACCTAAGAAGTGTCATAAGAGTCGACGGAAAATGTAACTAAGGAAGCCGGATGGGCAATGTCATAGCGAAAGATTCCTTTCAAAATCTAAAGGTAGTATTAATAATTATCACTACACAGGTGATTTCATATCAAAATTTTTATCCTGCCAATGATGGTGACTCTTATCCTTGAACAACAGTGTGTTTGACCATCATAGATGTGTTGCCATATCCTGCTATAGATAGAGAAGTAATACTAATCATTCAGTATGCCGAAGGTTAAGAGACGGGAACATTTAGTTAGAAATTAAAGAAAAGAATGCTGAAATTTTACGTGTTAAAATCCACTGGGAAATAGCGGCTTCCGGGCGATTTTCTCACAGACGGGCAATAGATTTGAGGAAACAGAGGTGTGGTTTGACAGACAGATTATGAGAGAACCATGAATTAGTCAAAGAGAGAGAATTTAAGGAAAATGGAAAAGAAAAGTCCTTTATACAACGTCAGAAAGAAAATTAAAATATCAGGAACAAATAATGAAGAGAAGGGGCTCGAAGCGTTTGAAATTTACAGCGCATATTGAAGGCAAAAGTTTCAGAGGAAACAGCGAGTGAGCTAATTAACTAGCTTATAGTAACGAATATCATCTCAGGGGCTATGAATGATAATAAGGAAATAATCCCAAGAAGTAGAGCCACAAAGGTTAAGAATTTTGGAGATCCTTAATCGTGTATGCCATGAAGGTAAACGGAATGCAAATACAGGCTTATGAATGAGACAAAGCAATTTTCAGGAAATATTATTCGCTGTTCTCTCCTTAGATAGATATTTTATTCAACCCGAACGAACATTTTTGACACCCCCAATACTTTCCTATGAACAGCTCTGATTCTTGTATTTTCTTTTTTTAAATCGTTCCTTTTTCTTAAAATTTTTACCAGGTCATATCCATCGTATTTTTTGGTTTTCTTCATTAGGTCTTTTTTGTTTAAAATGATACCAGGTATGTTGTTTGTACAAGAAGAAGATGGTAGCAACAATATTGTTTAGCCATACTTAATGTTTCTCGAATCTACAAATTCAAAAACTAAATTTGCTTTTTATACTTCTAACGACATTAAACTTAGAGTTATTACAATTGTCCTTTTCCAGGGAGGATGCGCCATGGCCCTAGCAGATACATGAAACTATGCCTACTATCAAACACAAGATATATATTAAGAGCGTCCCAGCATGAAGACATTGCTAGGAATGGTTTCTAACGGGAACGTTTGGAAGTAAGATTTATTCGTGTCTTTAGATTTCTCCGATTATGACCATTATTAAATCCGTGATATAATAAAACCATATTTCACAGACAGGACGGAACGGAATGTCTGAAAGAAAAAAGAATGACAAACAGGCTTTGTTCTCAGAGTGTCTTTAATAATACTAAATCATAAATTATATATATATATATATATATATATATATATATATATATATATATATATATATATATATATATATATATATATATATTTATATATATATATATATATATGTATTTATATATACATAATTATTTATTCGAAAATTATAACATAAATATGTTATAAAATCACTACAAAAATAGCCATTTTGTTTCAACACTTCTGATGTCTTATCAAGTGATGGTGTTGAATGTGGAACCTTCAAAATTCAACACCATCACTTGATAAGAGACCAGAAGTGTTTAAACAGAATGGCAATTTTTTAGTGATTTTATAACATATTTATGTTATAATTTTCGAATAAATAATTATATTTGCTCTACTCTGCATTGAGCACTCTTTTAAGCATAGTAATTGTTGGTTAGTGGAATTTATTCCGTATACACCAATCTTATACTTGTGTATATATATATATATATATATATATATATATATATATATATATATATATATATATATATATATATATATAGGGTATCCATAAAGTTCGTGTGCACTGTAAAAATTTATAACTTTATTTGTATTTACGATTAAATGGATTAGAAAGAATTAAATCTATATTTTTTAAGGTTTCATTGAAATTTTATTTAAGTTTCCACATGTACTCCATCATTAGCAATAAATAGGGTAATACGATTTTGCGGTTCACGGAAAACATAACATTTTTACAGATTATTTCTATCGCAAATACAAATAAAGTTATAAATTTTTTATAGTGCACACAAACTTTATGGACACCCTGTATATATACAAGTAAATTATTGGTGTATACGGAATAAATTCCAATAACCAACAAGTACTTTATCCTATAAACATAGCACAGCTTAAGAGTGTATTTCTTCATATATATACATACATACATACATATATATATAGGTATATATATATATATATATATATATATATATATATATATATATATATATATATATATATATATATATATATGTATGTATGTGTATATATATATATATATATATATATATATGTATGTATGTGTATATATATATATATATATATATATATATATATATATATATACGTGTCCCAAGCAGAGAATAATATATCAAATATATCTCCACAGAAAAGCAGAGTGAAAGGGAAAATCAAGGGTCTTACATAGAATTTGGAGTAGCCATTTTTAGGACTCCAGATTAAAACTGGCCGGATTGATCGATGTCCCAGGCAAGGACATATTCCACGAACGGGAAACAGCAAGTCTTGTCTTTTTCTGAATAGAGGACTGTGAGCTGCAGTTTCATTCTCTATCTTGGAAATTATATATATACCCAAAGGGAAACGGCATCATGGACTTGTAATCTGCTGGCGAGGCAGTTTTAGCCTCAGTCTGGGCGCTTTAGCCCAGGCTAAATCACAGCAATCTGGTTTCCCTAAACGAACTGAAAAATGACCGCTGCTTTCGTCACTGTACTGAGTAATTAAGCAGCCTCACGTGCCCCACCTATCTTATATTCACCAACGGGAAATAAACGCCTTCAGTATTTTTATAGGTCAAACTAGTAATAGTAATAATCAAACCAACATAGTCAGTTTGGCCATTACTATTTAGAAACCAGCTCCGTCTTCACTTGGTGGTCCAATATCATGTCTTTGGGCCAAGATTAAATTTTAGTCGATAACAACATTATATATACTTTTTTCTCTTGTAAATTAAGCAGATTAACAATGGAAAATGATACCTAATAAGAAAACAAATCAATTATTAGAGATAGCGTTATAAAAGTAATCTGACGAACAGAGGGTACGTTGTCAACCTAGATATTAGCAAATTTAACATATAAGCTTTCATAGGAATGATATGCATGGCGATAAAACCTTTCAGAAATATTATAATGACAAAACTATCAGCTGTATTTAAGATGACTTCGGACGATGAATCCTGTAGGTATTAAAGAGGATCATCCTTCTGTGTACTTGCAATACACAAAGATAAATAACTGTATAGTTGGTCACTGGTATTCGAGGAAACGCGTCTACTAGGGCGGCTAGTCAATCCCTATTGCAGACGCTCGCTCAGACGTATCTGTGTTTATTCAACATCTACAGAGCCCATTTGTGGTTTATACTATACTTTTGTCTAGCGTGATCAACAATTTGGACAAGGCCAGCATGCTCATGCCCTCGGCCACGATGACTTGTGACTTCGTGCTAGCACAGCTCTTGACGGCCCAATTTCATTCACAAGGCTTGGGCCAACCCGTGGTATGATTTTCAGACACTTTCCAAATGTGACGCACGCTGGGATCGATCCCTCCAGTCCGATAACATCCATGCAATAGCTGTAGTACATAACAAAAAACCGCATCACTTGAGTATTTTCAAAAACAGTAACATCTGAAATACATAGCGCCCATAATTTGACGACAAAAATTTTGACATATTAAAGAGAACGATGTTTCACACAACTTAAAGCAAAAGGTTAACTAGGCAGACCTGCCAATACTGGCAAGAGCGAATACAATTACTAAACTTTGGAAAACTATTATTCTCAAATTATTTTTCTCAAAAGGAAACGGTTAATATTAGGATTACAATTAGAGATGAGGATAACAGATTTTCAACCTATCTCAATGAGCAAGTAATGAAGGAACGAGTAACATGAGTAGCACTGGCTTATCGTTCAAAGACTGCGGGATGTATTCGCAGAAGGAAATAGCTAATGTTACCCGCATAGATAAGGAGATAGATAGTAATGTTTGCTGCCAGCCTGATATCCAGGGAGTGACGAAAAGCGCAACTCGAATAGCACAGGCTGCTCGGCCATCGAATGTTGACTCTTTCCTTACAAGGAAACGGCTAATATTTTCATTGCGATTATTACTGAGGAAAACAGATACTACGTTTTGATCCTAGCTTGATATTCAGCAAATGAAGAAAAGCCTACCTCAAAGAGCAGTAGCTACTCGTTCAAAGAATGTATCTCATATTACGATTAATATTACATTATATATTATGCATAAAATAATTTCTTATCTTTTCCTTTCTTACTTTCTCACAAAGAACAAATCTGAATAAATATTTTTCTTTTTACTCTGTTGGGCGCGTAGCTATTTGAGAGAGTGAATGATTTCTAAATTTGTCAGTTTGAATTGAGTCAAGTAAATAACTCATATTGTCTGCAAGCAGCTTCAGATATTTGCTGGGTCGTCAAAATGTATATTTCATACACTCAGATGCATTGACGCTAGACGTCTTGGATAAACTAAATAATTTATCAGACAAAGGAAAATTTCACCTTCATGTTAGTCCTGGCGGCGATTTTGATGCATCAGTAATAAAACTTATTTTTTAATGTTACCCTTGCTTTTTCTGTTTGAATCAATTTGTGTTGGGTTCGAGTATTACTAGAGATACTTTTGAGATGTTGTATTGTAATCATCATATTCATTGCTATTCGAACAATCCTGTATCCCAAGGACTCTTCACGAAGTTCATCTACATACTCTGCTTAAAACCAATCTGCAAATGGTTCTGGTGGTGCTGAAAATACTCCTATACTCTGCTACATTAAAATCAACGGAGAAACGACATGTTAAATACAAGTCTATATTCCTTTTTATTCTTCATTTCTCTATTATCATTTCTACTTTTGTAGTTTCCGTAGGTTTTTATGGGGTGGATTTTTCGAATCCCAACTGGTGTTTTTTTGTTGTTTTTTTTTTAATCGAATGGACCCCATACGAGGCAGTGAACTCACTTCTCTAAGACACAAGTTGTTACCGGGAGTGGAAGAATTAGAAACATAACTAATAGGCGAGGACAAAAAGAATAATCGGGAAGACAGTAGACAGCGATTAGCATCGCATTTAAAGTTTTGAAGATTAAAGCCAGCTAGAAATAACGAAAGGATCGGAGGGAAATTCCACAACCGAGATATGGGAGAAAAAAAACTCTTGGCGTATAACATACGGATACATATATCCAACACAGCTATAAACTAATGAGTCTTGAATTCGGTTTGTCATTCTCTTAGACTAGTTACCAACTAAGGCTGTGCTGATGCTTAGTAAATAGTTGGTTGGGGGGCGGGTTTCAGGCATACCTTTCCCAATGGGATTCGTGCGAAAGTAAGTAATAACTGATTTGAAATATCACCTAAGAACATAAAACATGATCTGAATAAATGATTCGCTTATCTTGAAAGTAAAGTTAACATCCTGTACCAAGTGAAGATAATGCGACTCAAGATAAACCTCTCCAAAAAAGAAGGTACTGTGTGCAGTTAGAATGAAAAAAAAGTGATGACACCTATTTTGGATCCGTCATAAAATCCAGGATGTGGATTATAAAATACTGAACACTTCAAATAACTTAGCGTATGGATCAGTTAAAAAGAAATTTGATATATGAGGAAAGGAAATTGAACCTAGAATGGGTTACGCTAGGGTTAGATTCGCCCAGCTCCGCAAATCGCTACCAAGCCAAAGCATCAACATCAAATTTTGAGTCATGCTCGCAAATAACCGCGTCATATTGAAACTGTCATGTGGTTGTCATGCATGGTGTCAAAGCCATTCTGGAACATCTCAGATGTCCACTGTATACTACCACTTCTAGGATCAATGGTTAACAATGCCTTTGACGGATTGCAGCCTGTTGCGCTTGGCAGAGACCACCCTTCATTGTACAAAATGACAGAAATCATATTACATGAGGACCACCAACAACAGCAACAACTAAAATGGATTGCACATGTAACTTGGAAAGAAATTAATGACGCACTCAAGATGTTAACGTTCCACACAACTTCAAATAAAATGTTAGGAAGGAAAACTACAGCAATGCTGAAAAGAGCAGTAATAGTCATTAGATTTTTGAAACTTGTCTTTTTTGAAAAAATGTTTTAAGTGAAATATAATATATTCGAACCGGCAGCAGCACTGGCTGCTTGTCAGTGAATGCCAAATGGTTCATAATATATATAATATTGCTAATATTACCATGGCCATTAGAAATGACGAGAAAGTTACTACATTTTGATCCCCGCCCGATGGCCAGGGAGTGGGCAAAAGCTTAACTCGAATAGCACTGGCTGCTTGGTTAATGAATGCCAAATGTTTCCTTATAAGGAAATGGCTTGTATTATCATTACTTATTACGTCGAGAAACACCTGAAGAATTTCTGACAGTACAAGAGCTGAAACTTTATCAATATAACAATTAAGATCAATGTGCTGGATCTAATAGCAAGCCATAAAGATTTCTTATAGTAATTGCGTTTCGACTCTTGAAATTATATCTCTTTATGGAGTGAAAAACGGACATATTTAAAATATTAAGTTAAACAAGGGGTGAAAAAGAAACCGCAAAAAAGTTTAGTTGTAAGGAAGCAGCTAATATTACCATATCTATTTTGGAGAGTTGACACCTTTCGCTAATCTATTATCAAAACCTCGATCGGTGATAAAATAAAAATATATATGCCGATTAAAAAGTAGAAAAATACAAACATTAGTGATATTCTAACGATAGTATGTTAGGTGTAGATCTCATTCAGGCCGGGAATACCTTTCTTCTATTTACTCAGTCAAAGCTGGGCGGACTGAGTAAACATTTTTTCTATCTCTTTAATTTTAAATTTGAATTTAAAGCAATATCGACACAGTATAGATAATGTGTTCTCCCGATACACCGCGGCACACCGGGCGATTATTTACGTTGTGGTCCACATTTGTAAGCCCAGAAAAAAACTGACTTATGTAAATTATCAATCAGCTGATCTATATTTCCCCTTTTCTTTCGTTTTAAATCATTTCACCACAAACAAGTCAATAACCTCACTAAGACGCAATAGCTTACTGGGTGTAAAAAATAAGAGAAAAATAAAAGAACAGAATTTAAGAAAACAGTAGATAGAGATCGGCATTGCATTTAAAGTTTCGAAGATCAAGTTAACTAGAAAGCAATTGGCCGGAAGTAAGTTTCGCAAGCGAAAGGTGTAAGAGAAAATTAACTTAATATTTTAAATATGTCCGTTTTCTACGCCAAAATTAATTGACTCTGCCGCAAAAAACAAAAAACATTAAATCTTTATTGAGTAAATATATCATCAAGACGTTTTAGCCATATTTGTTTTACGAGATTTTCTTATGGCGTAATTGAGGAGAGAAAATTGAGAGTTCATATATTTCGTTTGTCTGTCCGGTTTATGTACGCAATATTTCTCTCAGGAAACGCATGAATCCGGTTCTTTCTTCACCAAACGATGTATTAAAACAGACAGAAGGCTGTATTATCTAGCCATTGACAACAACATATCTAAAAGAAAGAAAACCTTGAATTTTCAACCGTGGAAAAAGCAATGGAAAACAATCTATGATTGATTTGTATGTTTAACGGCTGATCAATATCTTTATGGGTCATTTGATGTCGAAATTTAATTTTTTTACGGTTGAATTAATAAAAATATGATATATGTTATTCTGCATTCACATTTGACTACATGGTACATGATACTCAGCTTTTGAGCATATACAAGTTTGTGTGAACATAATAACTAGAGACGGTGATATGTGTGTTTTATGTTACAGTTTTGATGAAGTTTGGAATACAGTTTGATTTCTTTAAGAAAATGTAGGATACTATATGAACTCATGATATGAAAGAGTTCTTTCATGTTGGTTGGTTGGTTGATTGATTTTTGGGGCGGTATATCAATCTCTATGGGTTATATAATGCCTAAATCTAAATATTTTATACGTAATTATGTTTTCAACTACAGATATTTTGTACATAATTTATACTTTCAATGTAAAGACATGATTTTTAGATATTTTGTAGATCATAAAATATATTGTTGGTAATTTTACTATAAAAATGTACTGTTAATTTTTGTTTGGTGGGTTCACTGTTTGCCCATAGCTGGGACCATAAATGGTGCTACCACCCCGGATCAAGTTTGACCTGGGAACAAACTGTAATTAAGAGGTGGCAACACGCTCCTCAAAACCAGCAATGTTCCGATCAAAGACCTTCCTCTCCGATATAGATTATCGTAATACACAGGACGAAGGAAAAACTCTACTATATTTCTAAAGAAATACATAGTAATGAGCAGATAATATAGCAAAAGCGATGTGGAGATCATTTTGATTCATGTAGGTCCGGAAGGTACATGACAAAAAAAAAAAAAAAAGAACACATTTATGAAAACATCGCACATTTTCTATGTTCGTTTTTCCAAATCTGTTTTGATTATTCAAAATTGATTTTTTCCAGCAATTGATATTTCGTAAATTCTGTTAAAGCAGAAACCTTTTCAACGGAATACTGAATTTCCCTTTTCTGTTATAATTAAATTATTTTGGCTATTAACTATATAATACATAATAATTCTCATTTAATTTCTAAGTCCAATGGAATGCTCAAAAGCAGCCTCATTTAAATAACTAGTGAATGTGGTTGTTGCATAATTAGTGAAAGCGCTTCTAGTGTAATTAGTGAATGTGCTTATTGTGATGTAATTATTGAATGTGATTGTGATGTAATTAGTGAATATGCTTATGACGTAAATACAGAATGTGCTTTTGATGTAATTAGTGAATGTAGTGTTCGTGTAATTAGTGGATGTGCATACAGGGTAATTAATGAATGGGCTTGGGTTGTAATTAATGAATGTGCTTATGGTGAAATTATTGAATGTGTTTTTAAAGTAACTAGTGTATATGATTATTATGTAATTAGTGAATTGACTTTTGGAGTAAATAGTGCATATGATTAAGGTGTAATTATGGAATGTGCTTGTGGTGTAATCCGTGAATTTGCTTATGATGTAATTAGGGAATGCGCTTATTGTGTAATTATTTGAATGTTCTCATGGTGTAATTAGTGAATGTGCTTATGGTGTATTTAGTGAATATGCTCATGATCTAACCCGTGAATTTGCTTATGGTGTAATTAGTGAATATAATTCTGGTATAATTAATGAATTTGTTTATCGTCTACTTACTAAATATGTGTGTGGTGTAATTAATGAAGATTCTTGTGTTGTATTTTGTGAATATGCTTATGGTTTATTAGTGAATATACTTTTGATGTACTTAGTCAATGTGCTGATGGAGTAATTATTAAATGTGCTTATGATTTAAAGAGAGAATATGCTTGTGGTACAAGTTTTTATTACGCGTATGGTGTATTTAGTGAATGTGCGTATGGTGTAATGGCTTTCAGTTTCGAATCAGAAATTGGAGAACCGTGTTCGAATTTCAGCCGAACTCATTCCATTCACTTACGGGCAATTAGCCCTGGAATATGTATGGACGCTTTTCTTCGGTCCTCCTGTTATGTGTTAAATATCAGACTATATAGTCTTAGTTGGTATTTACAGTACAGATGGTAACTCGATAAAATGACCCATCTACCAGTAAGCCTGTGTCACTCATAGAGATAGATCAGCCCATGGGAACGCACAATAAATGAAATTCTTAATTTGTCTGAGTTGATCATTCTTGAGCCAGTTTAAGTAATTGTTAATATATGTCCTCTGATGGTCCGGAAAAATGTTTCTTTTGTCATATATTTCGGAAGATCGGTGTTTAATATACGTTTATGATATAACATGTGATTTTATGATTTTTAAATACTTCAGAGAATGTTTAAATAACGTTACCTCTTAAACACTTGAAATGCATAATTAGAGAAAAGTAAGCTTGGAGAATCTAACGCTCACAAAGCGCACTGATGAACATAAAACTCTAGTAAAAACGACAGTAAAAAAGCTTTTCAATTTGATCGAATTGAGAGTGGAAAAAATAACAAAAATAAAAAGAGGATTTGTAAAGTAGCAAGAATGACTCCCGTCAACAAATTACATGAAGATGTTGAGGGCAATAATCGGCCCCGGGGTAAAAGGACACGGAATAGCGATAATGCTTGCGTCTACTTGTCTTAAAACTTCCTCTCGTTATTTCGCAGAAGCGCTCTCTGTGAGGATCTAAGTCATTTACACAGTAGCAAGTAACTACGAGACAAGATATCTGACTATTAGCTTATGCTACAGGGCCCAAAAGACATAGATTATTTCAGGGTTGGATGTATTTCTGTCTGATGAATAAAATGGTATTATAGATATTTATAACCGAATCTGACAGAAGTAATAAATCTTCATTGTACTGTTTTAATCAATTTTGGCAAATGTCCGATTGAGCCTACAAGATTTCTTCAATCCCCTCAATAAATTAGATTTTTTTTCGGATAGAATATAAACATTTGTCTTCCATTAACGTATTCCTTATGGTCTCTGAATGATGCGAATATAGTATTTTTGGTTTTGGCTTACAATGATGTTCAACTGATACAAGTTCCAAATCTACTCGAGGTACGGGGTTACAGAATAAGAGGAACAATTTTCTAGAGATATGTGGGGATGAAAACGATTGACACTAGACACGAACAGGCTAAGATTGTAATGACAAATGAAGCATCTGTGTGTGTGCGTGTGCGTGCGTGCGTGTGCGTGCGTGCGTGTGCGTGTGCGTGCGTTTGTGTGCGTGTACGTGCGCGCATGTGCGTGCGTGCGTACGTGCGTGTGTGTCGGTTCCACAAAGAAGCGGTTAATGGGAATAAATTTCTCCAGTGGTAATTAAAGATGGAATACGAAGGGAATGAAACAGGTTAGCGATAATCCACTCGAGATAATGTAGGCAAGATACGGTTGGCCTTAGTGTCGAACAGATTAAAATTGTAATGAACAGGGAAGCATACTCTTGGGAGTTGGTTCCAAAAAGCAGCGCTTCGTGAGAGTAAGTTTGTCGTGTGGTACTCACCAATGGAATTCCTCAGAATATTATGAGAACGAGAAATAAAAACGCCTACCTGTGTTTTATAGATGACACGAATGCGTTCTATAACGTACGCCACAATGATTTGTTCGAATTGATCAGCAACCTTGGCATAATTGTGAAGGATATTAGAATAATCCATAACAAATAACAAGCCGACATGCAGGAGTATAGTATGATATACAACAATAAAAATGGGGTGCAAGACAAGATGTGTTTCACACAGGACTTATTCAAACTATACGGCGAGGCGATTCTGGGAGAACTAGATATCCTACCAGGATTTATTATTGGCGGTCAAAAAATTCACAGCGTTAGTTATGCAGATGATACAGCGTTGATAGCGGACACAGAAAGAAAGCTTCACGCATTCATGAGAAAATCATTAAACATCAACTGCAAGAAAAATGAATGAAAGTTTATTAGCAAAAGATGAGCACAGTGTGCTAACTTCAAATCCGAGATACCAAAATCCAAAAAAATTAAATATCTATGAATTGTTTTAACAAAGGATGCAATTTATCGCCTTGAAATCCGATAGCCTAAAAAGCATTCCAAAAGCTAAACAGAGCAATAAGAAATTAAAAAGCAAAAAACAAAAAAAAAAACCGCTAGAAACATAGAAAAGAGTACTAAACTTCTACGTAATATATGTGATCCTGTATAACAATGAGTGCTGAACGATCTCTAAAAATGAAGAGGAAACTTCTAGTAACAGAAATATGGCTCTACCGAAGGATGCTGGGGATGTCATGGACAGAACACGTGAACAAAGATGGAGTTTTGCAGAAAATGGGAAACTAAAGAAAACTAATACTTAACATCAAGAAGAAACAGTTGAGGTTTCAGGAGCCCAGGATGAGGAAAAAGGGTTTGGAAAATCTGCTACTCACGGGACAGTAAAAGTGAAAGTAGAAAATAACGTATACCACACTTAGTGAGCTTGAGTAAATCGATGTCGGATAACGGTTTAGGGGAAATAACAGAAAGACAAAGACCTACAAGAGGCAGGAAGTTGTGGAGAGTCATGATCGACTACAAACTGAGTGTACATGTCACATAAATGAAGAAGTGTAAACATCACTTCTCACTCATTATAAACTGTCCAATACATATACACATCAGCTATACATATTTCCCATTGAGATAGAACGGTGTCACAGGAGCGGGCACTGTCTTGTTTGAACAGTACATGACTTTCCTGAGTGTTCGATATCAGAAAACAAAAAATGCTGTATTTATAATGATCTCTTCTGAAAAAGATAATAATAATAATAATAATAATAATAATAATAATAATAATAATTTTAATTGTAATGACAAAAGTACGCAGGTCTAGGCTTTAAAAAAGCTTTATTCAACTGAGAATACAATATTCGCATATAATGACCTTTTATAGTCCCAGTAAACAGAAATAGCTCTCTCAAAGAGGAGGGTAACAAAACAAGTGGGGAGCACTCTTGATGATTCATAAAATAATATTATTAATAATAATAATAATTGTAATGTCAAAAGAACGTAGGTTCGCGTATAGTGTTCTTTTATAGTCCCAATAAACAGAAATAGCTCTCTCAAAGAGGAGAGTAACAAAAAGGGGAGATCACTCGTGATTATTCTTAATAATAATAATAATAATAATAATAATAATAATAATAATAATAATAATAATAAGAAGAAGAAGAAGAAGAAGAAGAAGAAGAAGAAGAAGAAGAAGAAGAAGAATTAAACAATAATTTGTACTCCAGTTTTATATTATGGGTTTCAAGTATCCGCGGCAGACCCGTACGAACCTCTATAATATAAAGTCATACAATAAGAGAACTGCGTAGAGTTACGAATGAAAAAAATAGTTAAAAAGAAATGGACAAAAGTAATCGTTTAGTGTCGATCTCCCTTTTTATGTGCCGCTTCCTTTCAGGGCGTAGACGATTATGGCTCTCCACTTATCCCTATATCTTATAGCTCCCAATAAGTTTCGTGCTTCTGCCAACTCCCCCAGACCACGTTTTGTCATCCCCTTGCTTAAGCTCGCCAGGTATGTCATACATTGCTTTCCCTTTTCGCTTTTTCCCTATATTCGACCTGTGAGTATCAGATTCTCTAGGCCCTCCTAATTTTTGCTCCTTTAATTTGAAGAATTTCTCCGAAAGCAAACAATTTATAAGACATACATTAACTGTAAAATTTTGAACAAATGCAAAACATTAATTTTTTGAATGCAAATGTACAATAAATCTGACTCATATTTCTTTAACTTTGTCGCACGAAACAGATGAGTGTCTCATTCTTGTCAGATGTATTGCCACTGACACGTATGTGCCGATTCAAAATATTTATAAATCTCGTTGAATTAACTGATTCCTTTCTCTATGGTTTATCACCCCTTTGCATTTTATTTAAGAAGAGGATACGATACTTACCTATAATATATTACCTATAATATTACCTGTAATATAATGGATTCAACTGGAATTCGAAGTCAGTTTTCAGATTCCGCAATTCGAGCCGATATCCGTTACTCTACCGCGAGAGTTAGAAATCCATCGTTTATACTTACAGCTATGGACTAATTAGTAAGACTTTTATTACTAAACTATTAATATCTCAAAAAATAAATTCTTACAATCTAAATATATTTTCTGGCTTTAAATAACTTGCAAATTGTCGATAAGTTATAGAAAACGGATTCATCACTGATATTTATAGAATGTATACAGTATTTTGCTCCGTATAAGACGCATCTTCCCATAAAATATCTCTAAAAACGATCCTGCGTCCTATGAATCGAACGTAGGCGACGGGAGTTCACGTCTCTTCTAATTATTAAATTCTAAATGGTTATCCTAAATTTTTCTTTTTCTCGGTCTGTGATGAATTTGTCATTAGTGATGCTTTTATGTTGGTATATGCCATTCAGTGGGTAAAATTGTGGATAGTGAGGAGGGCTATGTACAAAATTAATGGGGAGGCTTAGTACAAAGAAAACTTTTTTTTTCAGTTTCTTACTTCATAATTTTTTGGAGTCGTCTTAATGCATCGAAATGTCATATAAGCCTCGAAATACGGCAATTCAAGTTTATTTTATTAACTCGGAAATTCATGTTGGGAAATATCTTTGAAGTGTATAAAAAAGAAAATATTAAGATTTTAGATGTTTACATCTGTTTGATATTTTATTCCACAAGGCATGAAGGCCATGTTCATTCTGTGAAATTTTTGCTCCATCTTATTTTCATATTTAAATACGATCATTTGCATGTAACGTAGATATTTTTAGAACCTGCTTTCTCTAAGTTAACACCTCTTGTAAAGCAAAGAAAAGTAATTTGGTATGCAGATAATAATAATAATAATAATAATAATAATAATAATAATAATAATAATAATAATAACAACAACAACAACAACCGGGTCTGGGTGGTGAAAGAAACAGGTACGAACACCACCCAGACCCGGTTACGGAGATAGGACCTGTTGCAATTCTATGGGACTACACAATACACACTGACAGAACAATCAAAGCCAACCGCCCAGACATTGTTATTAAAGATCACAAACAAAAAAAAATGCTTCCTTATTGATATGGCAGTCCCTGCAGACTGCAATGTATCTTTGAAGATATTCGAAAAGCTGTCAAAATACAAGGACCTTGAAATAGACATCTCAAAATGTGGCACATGGGAACATCCACAATACCTGTTGTAGTTGGAGCCTTAGGATTGGTAGGAAAAGGGTCCAGTAGACTAATTGAAGGGATCCCTGGAAGTCTATGCCTGAAAGAGATACAAAAAATTATTCTGACAAGTACAGCCCACACTTTAGGAAGGGCTTTATCTATATATATATATATATATATATATATATATATATATATATATATATATATATATATATATATATATATATTGCAGTGGAAAGTGTCATGATACCATTTCTAACCTTAGGTCCCTGGGCAGGACCCGTTGTGTAAACGCCAGATATCAAAGAAAATAAAAACAATAATAATAATAATAATATTTAATAAAATATGGATTAATAAAAGTGGCCATTACGAGCAACTGTGAAGATACAACTGTACAGTTAATAATAATCTTTAGCTTTTGTGAACATTCTGGAATCTGAGTCATACAATCTTTGTTCAACTATCTTTGTATACAGAAGTTTTAAAAGCCATCGGCAATAAATAAATTTGCCTGGACGACTTAAATTTGTATTCCTCATTTCGTCATTAAAGCTTACAGATTGATTGACATTTTTTCAAAGTTTCATTTCATTGTATATACTTAGGTCCCATATCGGCATTCTTGTAAAATAAAACAAGACATTTTTTAAACGATACTAGGATTGTTGATAATAGAAAATGAATTAAACGTTTAGCATAGTCTTTTATTTCCTTCTAAAAGTCTATAGCTCTGACACGAGCGTAAACTTGATTTTCGCAGCTTATATATAGAAGGTAATCGAACGTATCAAAATTCGTTTGAAAATTTTCGTGCAGATTTCAAGTTACACGTTGGGTTAACCAGCTAAATTTAATAGATCAAAAAATCATCCAATGAAAAAAATTTACGACATTTTCTTACGTAAAAGAATTTGCTCTGCAAATAAAAATAACTTTATATGCCCTTTTTTAAATAAATTTTGAGAAGCGTTCGAAAGTGTATAATATATAACAACGTTGAA
This sequence comes from Acanthosepion esculentum, assembly GCA_964036315.1. Lineage (NCBI taxonomy): Eukaryota > Metazoa > Mollusca > Cephalopoda > Sepiida > Sepiidae > Acanthosepion > Acanthosepion esculentum. The sequence goes on from OZ038505.1 coordinate 4,264,916, forward strand.
TATATGAGATATTGGTGTGAGTTAAGTGAAATTCCAATAATCGGTTCCTCAATAACAAACGGTAGGTAGTATATCAATGTTGACATTGGTGCTCTTTCGAAATTGTGCCGATCCATTTGACTGCCAGATTTTCTCTTGCAATAATTAGTAAGAGTCCCAAAAGATTAAAAAAGACGAAGCATTTCTAATATAACCAAAGATCAGCGCAACAAAGATATATATATATATATATATATATATATATATATATATATATATATATATATATATATATATATATATACGTGTGTGTGTGTGTGTGTGTGTGTGTGTGTGTGTGTTATAGGTAATCGATCCGTTGTTATATATTCCGAGTGGATTCTAGTAATATTAATTATTAAAATTGATCCACAGAAAACTCGATGTTTTAATTTGACAGCGCATATGTATTTTAACAGCAAAAATATATATATATCTCAACATAGGTATAGTCTATTTCAAACCGTTCTTCATGCGGCTATATACGGCTATCGTCAGCCTCTAAGTGCTTGTCTCGGAGTGTCGTTCTAAATTTATTTAGAAAGTAAGTCTTCCTCTAGTCCGCCTCTTGTTAATGAGAGTAGATTTGTGTTAGCGATTGGTCGGGGTTTAAGGTATCTATGCCGGGGGAAGCGGTCTGGCTTTGGATTTTATTTATGACCAGGATTTTTGTTTGTAGTTTAATACCAGTTCCTACTATGTGGCGTTACTTCTAACGGCCCCCGAGTGTGTTTTTCTGGGATTCACAGTAAATAGTTTTGTATTACTAAACGATGGGGTATTTAGTTTTAAGTCCGTTAAGATTAATGCAAGTTAGTTGAGTTATAGATTTATAGATTGTGGGTAATACCAGAGCACCCAATGGAATAATTTGTGCTGTCCAACACACTTATATGCGTCCATATCTTTATACATACATATATGTGGCCATTTACATAATACATACATGCCACTATACGTACACATACACCGCCACATATATGCGCCTGTATTCTTATGTACTTTGGAATATATTCGTATGTCTACATTTCGTATTTCGTTCTCTAAGTTGATTTAATAGTTTGCATTGATCTTTATAATTTATTACGCTGATTTTTGTTTCTTCTAAACATAGCTTGCACCTACCCCTAAAACTATTGAGGGTGTGTAGCGAAACCTAGAATTTTCCTATTTATTTGAGGATTCAGAACCTTTTCATTCAATTCCCAAACTTTTTTTCGAAAGAGCTGTTTGGTGTTTTAATTTTGAATTGGTGAATGAATGTCTATGTATATTGATTCTCTTTTTGAACTCTCCTGCAGAAATACAGATGTAAACATTATGGTTTGTCGTATTTTCTTTAAGGGTTGTGGTTGCCTGGTATACTAACCTGGTGGAACTGCACTTGCCCTCTACTTGGCAGTTTTCCTTAATTATACAATTACAGAGGATTTCCATGTTACGGTATTTTCCCCATGGAATTTACTTAAAATGTAATTGTTATGTGAGTTAAGAAATTACTACATTTTATCAGTGCAGGAGTAGCTGATTTTGACTGATTTCCTGTTGAATATCTCATTCAGAGGGTTTTCTTTGTTGAAGTGTTTAGCAATTAAGTTTAGGAAGTACTATCTGATGTTGATACTTGACAGTTTGCAAAAGTTGGGAATTGAACCAAGTGATTTTTCTTTTCCTATTCTTACACCTACATTCCACTTTTCGTGTATCGGTATTGCTGATGGTCGTTACGTAAGACAGTTTACTGTTGAAACCACATTTTTTGAGAGCCTTTTCGTAGAGTTCTTTGTTTTTATTAAAGATTTTTTCATTGGATGATAGTTTAATAATTCTGGTGAAAACGGTAGTGGGTATTTGTCTTAGGATTGCACTGAGGTGGTTAGAACTGATATTAATATAATTGGGGGGGTCATTCTCTTTCTGGTAGGGTTTAAAGGTTTTATCATTAAGGTTAAGTGCACTATATAGGTAGTCAAATATTTTTCAGGTTAGAGGAAATCTCGAAATTAAACTCTAGGAATTTGAAAGCCCTGATAATTTTCTTTAGTAATTTCGCTGTTATTGGACCATAACTATTAGGGATGAGGATGATTCCGCCATCCCTATACAGTCCTATTAGTTCCTGTTTTACCATTCAACAAAAACATCTAGAATGTAAAAACATATTAGGTCTGCAACATGGTGTGAATCACACGCTTCCATGGGGACATCGAATTCGTCATTATGGCGCTTAGTCCAGGTGGAATTATTCAGTGTTAGCAGTGACATTCTCGCCGTTAAGATGATATTAGTTTCATCATCCATTATTTCTATATAGTTCTTTGCCAAGTTGATACTATTGACAAGGACGACCCTAGTTGTAGAGGAATAAAAGTCAACCATTTTATAGTGTCAGACGAATCCTTTCAAAGTTTGGTAATCGTTGTGAGTAGTAAATTGTCGGCTATTTTTTCATTATATTTTTGAGATAAGGCCTAGTTCTGTTTGTGTTGGATGTATTCGTCTAGATTGTGTACTGTTAGTGAAGTTCCGTTTATGGTCCTTAAATAAAATGTAGGCAGCCTTAGTGCGGATCTTTCCCACTCTATCAGAAATGTTTAACTTTTTGGCTATTTCGGTGGTCACTGTATATATTTTGGACATACTTTCATTTATATTTGTCTAGTTTGTATGAAGAACGGTTTGAAAAAACTCTACCTACGTTGAGGTAATTTGCTGTAACACACACACACACACACACACAAATATATATATGTGTGTGTGTGTGTGTGTATGTGTGTGTAACGTGTTCTTTCCTATTTTTCTACATAACTGCACACACACGCACGCACACACACACACACACATGTATATATATACATATAAATATATATATATATGAAAAAAAAAATTGATGCGACCAACAGATACCAGATTACCTAATACCTTAGACAAGAAAGAAATCGATATATATATATATATATATATATATATATATATATATATATATATATATATATATATATATATATATATATATATATATATATATATATATATATATATATATATATATATATATGAATGATAGAAATTAGGAGGTGTTGAGATAATTATAATTAAGTAATTCATCGAGTTTAGAAGAGACCTTTGCTACACCTTTGTCACTGGAGCATGTTGGAACAGTTAGTATGACTTTTGCCTGATAACGTAACTGTCCGGGTTTCAATTCTTGTTAGCGGATGTGTCCCAATTAAAAGACGAAACGGCTGTTAAGTGCTTTCTGCATTCTGTTGAGAATTTTTCTCGACTCGCTGAATTTCTTAATTATAATATATATATTGTAAGACAAAGTGTAAAAAGTTTACTTTTCACGCGTTTCAGGGTTCATTCGATTGAAATTTTTATGTTGGTAGTTGTACACGCGCGTACGACACTGGAGTCCTGAGAAGTTTAGACTTTTAAAAAATCTAACCGTTTCATTTAGAGTCTGTTTTCTTTTTATTTCCATCATTTTTTAAGTTGGTATTCCAGACTGTTTCATGGAACGATCCTCTGTGGCCAAATCGGTTAAAAAGCACGTCAGGCTATATGACGGTTCCGTATAGGATACAGGTTCGAATCCTGTCGGAGGACGAATATAGGATACAGGTCGGTTCCCTGAAAATTCAAAAAATAGTTGGAGATTACCAACCGGGATATTTATATGGAAATATAAAAACCCATAAACCAGCTTACCCGCTACGACCAATTATTTACCAGATACCAACACCTATCTACGAGCTATCAAAATTCTTGAATGACATCATCACTCCATACCTACCTACCAATTACAGCATCACATCCACCCTCAAATTCCTGTAAATTTTTAAAAATACAAAAAAAAAAAACAAGGTATAATAGCGTCACTTGACGTCGAAAATCTATTTACAAACGTCCCCAAACTATTGACATTATCCTCAGTTCTGTATATACTAATAATTCTATCCCTCCGCCATCCATCAAACCATCCATACTAAAAACATTACTACTGGCATGCACAACCAAAGTTCCATTCTATAACCATAATGGCAACATTTACACCCAAACTAATGGTGTTAGTATGGGAAATTCACTCGGTCCATGCTTTTCCAACTATTACATGTCCCACGAAGAAAACACGATATTTACACAGGTCTGTAAACCGAAAATATACGTTCGCTACGTAGATGATATTTTTATTTTAGCAAATAACATTAAAGAAATAGATACACTTAAGACCATATTTGAGAAAAACTCCGCCCTTAACTTTACCTATGAACTTAGCTAAAAAACAAACTTCCATGCTTAGATGTCCTCGTTGAATACAGCAATAACACTTTCATTACATCATTATACAAAAAACCCACCAGCAAAAATTTGTACCACCTTAACTTTAAAAGCGAATGTCCACTTAGGTACAAAATAGCAGTAATAAAAAACATTCTAAAAATAGCACACCAGAATTCGTCCCCTCGACTACTCTTCCTCAAAGAACTTAATAATGTTAAATAAACACTAATCAACAACTGCTTCCCTAACCACCTTATAGACCAACAAATTAGACTATTTCTCCCCCAAAGTAAGTAATAACGATAGTGAACACAGTCAAAATCACATAGACATTTATTACAAAAACCAAATGCATATTAATTACAAACCAGACGAATATTCACTAAGACATATTATAAAAGAATATACTACCCGAATTGACCCGAATAAAAAAATCAAATTAATTATCTATTATAAAAAAATTAAGACAGCTAACCTTACCCTAAAAAATAACAACACACCAGCTACGTCAAAATTACAAAGAACGAACATTATCTATGAGTTCAAATGCCCTTTAAGGAACTGTGTTCCTGATCAAACCGGACTCATAAATAATTACATCGGTTATACAACTACATACTTATCCAGACTTCTTACGTTGCACCTATCTGCTCACAGCTTAATTAGAACCCATTTAAACACACACACATTTACCAGACTCCATTAGAAACACAAATATATTAACTGCATCCACCTGTAAAAATTTTTTAAAATAATGCTAGCTTTAATAATAAAAAAGAAAAGCCAACTCTTAACAATATTAACTACGAACAAGCCCACAATGTGCTAACCGTTTCCGAAAAATAAATACATGCCTACTACACACGAAGACATACACATAATGCACACACTCAAGCTGAAAAATCGAATCATCCTTGATAATGTCTAAAGGTATAGCCGAAAGCGCTCGGAAATATAAAACATTTGGACAGTTTTTTACACACACTTTGTCCAGAAATGAAAACTCTTATTCGAACACAAGAAAAATTAAATAAAATGCTTAACCGTAGTAACTTGTCTGTCGTTTGTAATGACACATGCATAAACGAAGGAATGGTGCCTAAATATACAACTATATATATATATATATTAAAGAAAAACAGACCACTTTAAGGCACCATGAATTAATTTATTTCGCCATAGCCCTTTAAAGGACTTTGGATCATCAGACTAAACTTCCAAATGGTGAAACGAAAAATGAAAAAGAGTGGTCTGATTTTATTTAAATTATTAGCTCTGAGGATTTCATCCTCCTTGGGACTACCTATACGGATTACCAAATGTGTCGTAACTTAAGCTGAAATAGAAATTCTATGTAAAAGCAAATACATGTTATTTGTGAAAAAAAAAAGGAGTAGGATATATAAATCCTGACTAATGACTCCCCTGCTTGTGTTGGCTTATCAATCTGCTTGTCAAGTTGAACTTCTAAGCTTTCTTTCAGCTTCAGACGTATGTCGCTACACTTTTAATTGTGCACCTCCTAGCTCATTTACAAACATTATCAGGCCGATTTGTGAGTCAAAGCGTACAACATAAGAATTAGTGATTTCTGAAAATAATCGATCTAAACTTTAGATGAATCATTTTCGAGTGTAGCAGCTATTAAGTTGTTAGCTAGTATTATGCTCCTTGTTTTATCAGAATTGTCTTCTGAATTTGGTACGATTTTGTCTCGCATTAAATCTGAAATAATTATAACATTGGCTGTTTTTAACGTATTTTATACCGCCTACCAATTCAAATTACTTATGCATCAATATATATATATATATATATATATATATATATATATATATATATATATATATATTATAACATTGTCTCTGTTATAATAAATGCATTGAACTCTTTTTATGGATTAATTTTAATATTTTATATTACTAGGATCCATTTGTATTATATACAAACGGATTTATTACCTTCACTATATATATATATATATATATATATATATATATATATATATATATATATATATATATGCAACACTCTCCAAGGCGATTGAGTTCTCTAAGTAACTGGTTTGTTTATGAAAAATAGATGCGCAAAAATTCTCTATTCTCTCTGACGGGCGTCGATTGCCTTGGGCTTAGAGTCTCCGACTAATAACAAGTCGTTTATATATAGTTGTGGATTCCGAGATGAAATCCGGTATCAAATAATAACAAACGCCAAGAATGAATATAGGAAATAAATGTATTAACGTAATAATACAAACTGGTGATACAGGTTAGTAGTTCCAGGCATGCGGTGTTAGTTGACAAATATATATATAAAGTCTTTGCCATCGACGTATCGCTGTATGACTTCTTACTGAGTCTACGTGCTCGTCACTGTGACACTTGCCGCTACGTTATTCTACCGACCGACTCAACGTTCCACTAATACTCTTCGGGTATTCACTGGCGGTAGTATATGTATACCCTGGATGAGTCCATTTGTGTAAAAAGGGAGATCACTCAACATATATATATATATATATATATATATATATATATATATATATATATATATATATATAAATAAAACACTTAGAAGAGACAGTATGTTTCATGCTAGACGCAATCGTCAGGCAATCGTTTTGCCGTTGAGAATTTCATATGGATGTCATGTATAACGCACAGCCGCTGAGTACTATAACAACTGTCACGTGTATACATCCGCTACCCGAAATCAATGGTGAAGAAAGCCTTTCAGTGAGTAAAGCCTGATGCTTTTGGAAAAAATTATCCTGCTTTGAACCTCGTGGACTGACGCTGGAGAATCACAATAATCCTTTCATTAAATAAAAGAAATCGCAGCGCTTGTGGACTACCAACAGCAGCAATAACTAAAACGGATAGCACGTGTAATTCAAATAGAAAATAATGATATAATCATGATTTTAATATTCCACAACACTTCAAGTAGTATTTTAGAAAGAAAAACCCGTCAATACTGAAAAGGCCGATAACTGCTATTTAAACTGTAAAATATTCTGTCTGCTCTGTCAGTAATTACCAAATGTTTACAAACAGCTAATATTACTTGTCTATATTTCTGAGCAGATATTATGTACATTATTTACATTATTCGGACTATTGTCCTCGTCTTTGTAGCCATTTTTATTACAACGTTTGGTCGTTGTACGCTCCGGCCTTCTTTGGGTGATTGGAATGTCGGACTGAACTCTTTATTTAACTCACTGGTTACATGGCACAGTGGATAAAGGCGTTGGTTGATCCAGTGACAGGACCCAAAGAGTGTGAGTTCAATGCGCGTTTAAGGCAGTGGAGAACTTTTAGAGGAAAATTAACAGGCGATAACTGATAACAAATATCCATTATAACATGGCACGGGGAACTAGAACAGTCTACCCCAGTGAGCGAAATAAAGGGTTCAGTTCGACATTCCAACCACCTGAAGAAGGCCGGAGCGTACAACGGCCGAAACGTTGTAATAAATATGGCGACAAAGATGATGGTTTGGTTGTTTGGGGTTTAATGGCATATCAACCACTATGGGTTATTTAATGCCAGTTCCAGTATTTACTTAATATATCAAAAACGTATAGCTGGCAACATCATTGTTTCAAAAACGTATAGCTGGCAACATCATTGTTTCAAAAAAGTGTAGTTGGCAACATCATTGTTTCAATGTGCTGGAAAAGACCTGGAAGTTCACTATTTTCCCATAGCTGGGACCCCAACAGGTGCTACCAACCCGGGTCAGGGTGGACCTGGGAACACCAGCAATTAAGAGGTGGTTCCACGCTTCCTCAAAACTTCCTGATCAGAGGCCTTGCTGTTGGATGCAGTTTAACGTCGTACCCAGGACGGACTAAGATGAGGACAACCGTCCGAATAATGTAAATAATGTGGCTAATATTGCCCTTACTATTCAATAAAGACATATATCGGTAGTACAGTTTGAAGCGACGTTGCGGCAAGTGGAAATACCATCAACCATTTATACGGTTACTAAAAGAATGGCGAATGAAATCATGAGCCAACGATGAATTCAATGAAGCTAGATAAAGTACACCAGCAGTGATATTATAAGAAATGCAATCTCAACTTGAAGCATAATTCCACACCCATCACCCGGCACTGCCCAAATAATGATCATAATCCTGACCGGCTCCACCCAACAAACAACCACACCCTTGGTTCCAGCAACTAACACCATTTTTTTTTCAGCATTAGCTCTCTGATTGCGTTTCGCGGCTAGATTACAGCACACCGCCATGATTTCCCAAGGGGACGCCTGAGATTCACACCGACAGAGAAACATACGTCTTCTATCACCTGCGATCGCGAGTGAGCATGCGCCGTCAATACTGCTGCATCCGGTTTTATGTGGTCGATGAAGTATTAGTCATGCCAGATCGTTTCAAATTAGGACGGCGTCGTTGTATGAATTGGTCGACCTTTCTGTTCATTTTATTTTCTTTCTTTTCGTATTCTCCGGACCGAAAACTGTGGCGGGGGTGGTATTGGCGATCGGGTAGTCCGAATTAGTTTGGGCCCTGTCGGCCTGAAACCAAAGCGTGAGTGTGATAATGAATGAGGGCGCATTTTCCGGTGGTTTTTCTTTGATTTGTAAAAATGTCCGTCAGAAAGTAGAAAGCACCCTACCAGTACACCTTTCAACTCCTTCCCAATTTCCCGTCTTTTCTCGATCTCGGTAGATATTAATGTGTTTTCGTTGGTAGGCGTCGGCTTTTTGAAACATGTTCGCCATCTATTGCTTTCTTGAAGGCGAGCGTAAACTTTGTTTTCCCAAAATTATAGCTTTTCTCTCCAGCATTTCTGCCACTATGGTTTTGTGCTTCTGATTTTCTTTTTCTTTGATAATATCTATAACTTTCTCTCTACTCCTAACTTTCTCCTTTGCGTAAACACATTTTTCGGTATAGTATTTGTAATCGAATCTGTTTCTTAATACTTTGCTTAGCGTTCTGAAGGCAGCTTTCTCTATGCAAATTCGCCTTCGGATTTCAGTGTCGCACATTCCGTCCTCTGTTAAGACACTTAAGAAATATTTACTGTATTTCTTTGATTTGCTGGGTCCAGTCTGTAATTTGCATGCTTGGCTGTTCCTTTTACGAGTAACCATTCATGATATGTTTTCAATCTTTTGTCAGAACAGTCCACTTTTGTATTTTGAAATATTTCTCAAGCCTTTAAAAATTAAATTTGTAGAGTATCAGAATATTTAAATATATTTTCAAAGTATTATTCTGTGAATAGAACTTTGTGAGATGAGTTTTATTAGTTGATTTGCTATAGACACTTAAGTTTAGGCCATTTCCAATACAGCGTGATTTGATATAAAGGACAGTTTTATTATAGAGATGAGTAAAAATTGCCTCGCCTCAGAATCAGTACACATTTCCACATAACGAAAGTAAATGGTAAATGGTATATAGGCATAAAGTGTCGCTGCCGTCACTTGAGTTTGAACATAGATCGCCAGTGACCAAACACAGGCGATCCCATTATTGAATTAATAAGACCACGTGACTATAGAAGATACGCATATATGGGAGGTAGCGTGTTTCTAATTGATCCCCATTTCTAGTCTATCATCTATTACTATACGGATCGCTATTTCTACTCTATGATCTATTACTCTATGGGCTGCTATTCTCTATTCTATTCACTATACTATTTCTCTATTCAGATCACTATACGGATGACGATTCGAGCGAGTATTACCGAGCAAGTACTATTATTGCGAGTGATATTCGAAGGCGTCTGACACCAGTGTTGTTCAACGGCGTATTATAGTTGTATCCGCATTTAAAAGTCTCTACTTCAACGAGTACTCGTTGGCATCACAAAAGTGGCAACGAGTGTTTCTTGATGTTACAAAAGTAAATCTGAAGGTCTTCATGAAACAGATTTCAAAAGCAAAAGCATTCTTCCCGTTTTAGGAGCCGTGTTTCGTCAGAAACATTGGTGATCTTAACGTTCTAGCCTTCGTATCCTGGAAATACGTTAATATCCTGCTTAGTCTTGTTCAGTCTTTAAACTTCAGGTTATCCTGTGGGTGTTAAATTCTCCTTTTTCTTTCTTCCCCGATATGTGCACCAGGAATTTCAACTTTCTCTTTCGTATTGTTTCCATTTACATTTAAATCTCTTCGTTGTCCATATGCTCCGCTTATAGTATTTTCTGTATCCTTCGTTAGAACCGCATATCTGTTGCCTCAAACCTCTTCTTTATATGGAAGCCAACTGTCCAGATATGGATAACATAATTTAGGATTGATTTTACACAGCAAGTCCAGCACCATTTTCTTCCTTTCTAATGAAATGTTTCTGTTTCTAAATACATAATTTAACTTTTAAAAGAATTCAAATTTGAACTCAGGTATCATTCACAACAGAGAGAAACACTCCTAGATTTTATTCTGATTGTCTCTGTTTCTCAAATCGTGTCTTCACGCAATGAAACCGGCAAATGAGAGTAATGGTTATTTGAAATGGAAAAATCCTGAACTATTATCGTTTCTTACATATTTGGTGAAATATTTCTGCAAGAAATTATTTCATTTTGACATCTCAGTGAGTAAATGAATTTGATAATTAAGAAATACATCTTCTTTTTTTTTCAGTGATATCGTTAATTTTCAAATGCATCCTCCATAAATATATTTGCAATAAATCTCCCCCAAAACACATCCAAGATATCTAAATATATATTGCTGGATTTTGTTTAGCAGTTTTTAATTCTCATATTGCGTCGCTTTTTTTGTTGACGATCCTACCTTCTGTTTTCTTACATTTGATGTTTCCTCTTTTCTTATTGCATTCCATTACTTCCTTAGGTAGGAGTTCCGGTAGTTCCAATCCCGTGTTTGCAAACCATAACTCTGACATCTGCTAAGATTTTGAGCGAATATAATGAATCCATTTTCAAATTCTCATTCTCTCAGACCTGTATCACTGTGAATGTTGAACAGGTCTGGTGAGACGACACATTTTACCAAAAAGAAAAAGAAACCAACAATAAAGTATTTAATTCATACAAAACAAAATATCGCCTTTCTAAAATAATATTTCATTTAACTGTTAAAAATTTGTTTCTTAAGTAGAATTTATATATCATATTCTCCCATAATTATCTCTTTTTTCTTCCTCTCTCTCTCTCCCTATATATATATATATATATATATATATATATATATATATATATATATATATTAATCGTCGTGATATTTTTTGTGTCTTTTTTATGAATAAAATATAATCATTTTTAAAGATAATTTGATCTTTATTTGGCAATAATAATCTGTTTATATATATATATATGTAGAGAGAGAGAGAGAGAAAGAGAGAGAGAAAAAGAAAGAGAGAGAGAATGAGAGAGAGAAAAAGAGAGAGAAAGATAGATAGACAGACAGATAGATAGATAGATAGATAGATAGATAGAAGCTGAGACGAAAGGTAATATATATTGAAGACGCATGTCGCTGAGAGTGTATACTGCTTTCTTTTGCTTCCTCAGGAGAGAATTAAAAAAGACAAAACTGTATGTATATAAGAGGGCCTCATATATGTGTTCATGTGTGTAAAGGTATATATATATATATATATATATATATATATATATATATATATATATATATATATATATATATGAAGAAATATAGTCTTAAAGTGTGCTATATTTATGGGATAAAGTGCTCAATATGGAGCGTGTGTAAATATAAAAGTGAACATAGAAGTCAACACTTAGAGGCGACAGTCTGTTTCAGGCTAGTGCAATCGTGCAAAATGACAATAAAATAAGTAAATTAATTCAAACAAATTACCAAACCACACCTGTTAGAATAAGCGAAATAGAATAATAAAATAAGGAATAAAATCAATAAAGTAAATAATGAACAAATTATCAAACTATTATGAACAAAAAATTAAACTACAAAAATCTAAACAAAAAATCGGACGGAAAATAGTTATAACTGTTATATAACGATAAAAAAATTAATAAAAAATAATATTCTCCGTTACTTAAAAATCGAAAACTAAAAAGAGAAATATACAGTGTAACAAATAAATAACAACAAGTATAATAAATCGATCTAAATACATCCAAATATATAAATAAACTAACAACCAATACCGACAAACTAGCCGTTTAGAAAAAACAAATAAAGATAATCAACCCAAATAAATAAATAAAAACTGTTCCCACCAAAATAGTAGTCAGAACAAACCACAATATTCAACCCCAAAATTCAACAAATAGATTTAATCAATGACAAAAAAACAAATATATAAGATAAGAAATAAAAATGAAAAATAAATAAAAGCAAGCAAAACGATTTGACCCAAATAAATAAGCAAATAAACGACTTCCGGTAAATGACCGCCATAATAGACTACCAACAATAAGCTATATAAACAAATTTTTACTACGTTAATAAAAAACACCGATCAAAACAAAAAATAAATAAATATATAAGATAAAAAAAAAGAAGCAAAATAATTTGACATAAATAAACAAATAAGCGATTTCCGGTAAAAGTAACCGCCAAAATAGATTACCCACAATGCACCACTGAGCCTTATATATAAATAGCCGAGAAAAATAACATCACGAGTTGCGTGACGATTAGCTGTCAGTCCGTTTTTTTACTTTTGTGGCATTTCTCGACCGTTGCCTTGAGCGCTAGACGTGTTTTTTTTTGTGTTCCCGTTTGCTTTTGAAATTACAGTTTGGTTAAGTTTATTTTCAGTTATTATCTAACAACCGTTTGAAAAAAAAAAGTCTCTTTTGTTTTTTCTTCTCTCCATTTTCTTTTTAACACCCCTCTTTTTAATTTCTGTTCTTTTTCTTTTATTATAGTTTTCCATGTAATTTTCATTTTCACCCCTCTTTAATTTTTTGTTTTTTCACCACTTAAGTTTCTCTCTCATTTCTTTTATTTTGTTTTCCTCTTAATTTCCATTTTTGCCCCCATTAAGTAATTCTTGCTTTGCATTTTTCACCTTCTAATTTCTGAACGCTTTTTCTTTTAATTTATCTATCCTTTTAATTTTCATTTTCCTTTAATTCCTCTCGTATATCTATCTTCGTTTTATTTATTTTGTAACCCTTGTTTCGCGTTTATTTGTTATTAATACCTTGTTTATTTATTAATTTGTTTCTGTTCTAACTTTAAGTTTTACGAGTTTTTCGTTTTAATTTTTCGTTACTAAATTCGTTTGTAACCGTTCTACGTTTGTAATTTGTTTGTTTTATTTTCTTTTGTTTTTGTTTGGTTCGACTCGCTTGTTTTAGGGTCGGCCATATTTAATTTTTTGTTGCTAGCTTTGGCTTTTGCCAAAGTTTCGAATTTGGTGTCGACTAGTGTCGGCCATTTTGATTTTTTTTACTAGCTCGGGTTTTTGAAAAAGTTTAGTTTTTATTTGTTTTCCTTTGTTTGAACGTTTTATTTTTATTATTTAGTGTTTTCTTTTTAATTGTTTTCGCCTTTAAGTGATATTTGTTTTTAAGTTTTACGTGTTATTTGTATTAGAATTGTAATTGTATTGGTAAATTTAACTGTTTATTTTTTTTACTTTGTGGTTCGACTAGCTACTTAGAGTCAGCCATCTTATAATTTTTTTACTAGCTCGTTTGTTGTTTTTTTTTCCAAAGATTAGTTTTTTATTTGTTTACCTTTTTGAACGTTTTCTTTTTGTTATTTAGTGTATTCTTGTTAATTGTTTCGCCTTTAGGTGATATTTGTTTTTAAGTTTTACGTGGTTTTGTATTATTTTTGTAATTGTTGTATTGTTTAAATTTAACTGTTTATTTTTTTATTTTGTGGTTTGACTAGCTACTTAGAGTCAACCATCGTATAATATTTTTTTTAACTAGCTTCGGCTAGAGATTTTAATTATATTTTATTAATTACCTTTTATTTGAACGTTTTATTTTATTGGCTAATTTTCCCCTTTTAATTTTTTTTTTCGCTTCTTGGCGTTATTTTTTCTTTTTTTTTGTTTCGCCTTTTAGGCGGAACTTATGAAATATCCCTCCCACTATTTATCCACTCCCGTCCCTCCCATTTACATCATGGAGAAGAGGAAAAAAAACGCCTTCCTTCTTAATCACTAAAAAAAAATCAACTAAGCTTGCTTCCCTCAGAAAGTCTGTGAGGAAGCACTTGTTTAATCCAAAGAAAGACCCGCCGGATAAAGATAATACGGAGGTATACCCGGCCCTCCCTAGAACTCCTACAAATGAAGAAATAATTGATGTTTTAAAAAAGGCTGCCAAAGACAGGGTAGCCAAGGAAAACCAAAAGAAAATAGACATAGAAGAAAACTCGAATGTGAATACGGAGGTCGGGGATTCGCCCTCTTGTTGGAAGTCCCCGCCGAAATGTGTGATCGATATCGCGGAGTTCCTGGAACGTGCCAAGGGTTACGCTCACCTCGTGGTGAAAGACGGGCTTTTGGAGGATCCAGTCGAACTAAAGAGAATCGAAAATAGAATTGTGTCAGTTTTTGTCGTCGACAAGCGTTCGCGCAAAATTTGTCGTTCGACTAAAGACACAGTGTTGAAAGCACTGGAGTCCCTGGGGTTCAAGCCCCTAAGAATTGTAAAAGGAAAAGGGTTTTTCATGTGGGACGTACTGCTGCCCACAGCCGAAGACTGCATCAGAGCCACCCGAAGGGATCTGATAACGAAGGATCTGATCCTTCGTACAGAATACGAGGGTCGGCGCAGGACCAGGGTGGCCGTATACGAGGTCCCTCCTCAGGTTATTGGAGAACACCTGGCGGCTTTCTTGGCCCAGTTCGGTGAAATATTGGCCGCTTCTTGCGATAGCCTGACTGGGGAATGGAGCTTCGATATGATGCTCGACAGAAAGGCCTTCAGCTCCGTCCCCAACTGGATTGACGTCTGTGACCTGAAGCTGCCGGTCATTGTGACCGGTCGTAAACCAGCCTGCTGGAAGTGTGGAGTGACTGGTCATCTCTCCTCTTCCTGCCCAGAGAAGAAGGCCTCTGGGACTCAGGTCACAAAAGACCAAACTCCCCCTCTGACCGAGTCTGCAAAATCCGCCGCGCCTGTAATGGGCATGCCAGCTGCCGGGACCGGAGAGGTTGTTCCCCCGGTTGGGTCACCATCTAAGCCCCCATCCCCCGAAGAGCTCTCTTCCACCGCTTCTGCGGCTAAGAAGGGGGAAGAAGGGGAATGGCAGGTAGTTGGCAGGGTCAGAGGGAAGCGTCAGCCAGCGGGTCCTCAGTCCCCTGAAGCCTCGGGGACTAAAGACACACACAGTCCCACTCCCTCTATCAACAGCAAGGGCGACGCCCCGACCTCTGTAGAAGATCAAAAAAAGAAGTACGAACCGTCATATGAAAAAGCGGAAAAATTGAAGCAATTAAAAAATCAATTAGATGACCAGCGTAAACAAAAAAAATCCCCGGAAAAAATAAAACCCTCTTTGAAGTCATCCCAACCTGCTTCTCCGGTTAAGTCTCCCCCTAAAAAGAAGGCCACTCTTTCCACATCCTCCAGCCCTATTCCTCCTACTCCTCTCTCCAGAGTGAAGCCTTCTCCGGCCAACCCTTCCACTTCTCGTGCCCAGCCCCAAATCCCTCTCAGTAGAGACCCCAGCCCTTTTAGACGACCCTGCACTCCTCGCCACTCTCCTAGTCCTTCACCCTCTAAATCGTCAATGCCCCCTCCAGTTACAAAAAGGCCACGAAGCCCCACCCATGATATCAGTGACAAAAAAAAACCCCAAAACACTTATACAACCATGGCACTGACATTTGTAAAATCTCCCCTCTTCAGGATGAGAAGGCTAAAGACTATGGGAATAGGATCACAAATCTTAAGTACTTACTATCGATCAAGCAGTTTGGTGATAAGGACATCGACAACCCATTAAATTTCCCGAAGGCACAAAGGGTACTAACAGTCATCAGAGTGCATGCTGGGGCGAAACAAATATGGGCCATGTTGGACGAGGCGATATCCTCGTTCAACGTGACCCCTCCGATAGCCATTACGCAGAGCGATACGCTCCGTAAAATGAATTGTTTTTGTGCTGGGAGGGTCCCGGTTTTTGTTCACCCCTCCCTCTATAGAGCACTAAAACTGACGTTCCCGTGGGATATCGGCGGAATCTCCCAAGACGGTACCATCAATACTGAGATGGGCCATGGGTCAATGGGAGAGGCTGTCGGTATCCTTACCCCGGCCATGTTTAAAGCAGGTAAACAACCCTAATAAGGTTTCACTATGGCTCTCTGGTTAGCTACTTTGAATGTCCGGGGCCTGAGGTTGGAGTCTCGCAGGGCGAGACTCTCTCGTGACCTTCAGCGCCTCGGGGTGGATATCTGTTGCGTGCAGGAGACCCGGTTTTCTTCTCATAATCGTGAGGTCGTGCTGTCAGGGGGGTTCGCCCTTTATTCAGCATGTTTTGATGGTCGTTCGAGGGGTGTCTCTTGGCTAGTGAGCAGGTCTTTAGACGCTGTATGTACTCTTGTTTTCGCAGATCCGGCGGGCAGGCTTTGTGTGCTGGACGTTACCATAAAAGGTAAGGCTTTACGTTTCATCGGCGTTTATGCGCCCAATATCCATGCTGAGCGACCTGGTCTGTTTCGGCAGATCGAGCCGTTTTTGACGACATCTCGTCGGGTAGTTTTAGCGGGCGATTGGAATGCCGTCCTTGACCCCGATATAGATCGTATAGGGAAAAAACGGGCTACTAACAATCCTGATGTGAAACCATTTCGGGACTTTATCGGCGGGTTTGATCTCGTCGATAAGTACCGGAATGAGCATCCTCGGGAGGTAGTTTGGACTTGGACTAATAGTGGCACCTCGGATCGTGGGACGCTTGCGAGCTACCTCGACCGAGTCTTAGTTAAGAGAGTCGATGTAGGGCTCTTAGGCTGTCCAAGTTTCCATTATATAGTTTATTCGGATCATAGGCTTGTCCGGGTCCGTGTAAACTTAGATAAGCCTAAGGTTAGGTTGGCTGGTTACTGGAAATTCAACTGTTCACTTTTTGGTGAGCAGGGATTTCGGGACCAGCTGGTACTAATGATACAACGGGAATTGTCGGGAGCGGTTTTTGGGAACGCCTGGTTGGGTAAACTTAAATCCAAAATTAGAACGTTTGCTGCCGATTTTAGTCGTCGACTCAATCGAGATAGATTAGCGGCGCAAACTGCTTTAGAAGAAAAAGTTGATCGGGCCATGAAATCCCGTGTTAGTGGGGATGTAGCCTTAGCTAAGGCAGAGTTGGCCTCCTTGCTTATCAAGAAGGATCAAGCTCTGGTAGTTAGGGCTAGGTTAAAAAGAATGTCCTCTGAGGCGACGAATATGGCCGCTGAATTGCGTGCAGAGGAGAGTAGGAGTGCGTCTCGGCGACATATCGCGTGCGTCACATTACCGGATAATCGGACCGTGACTACTAACGCGGGCATATGTGAGGTCTTTCGAGATTACTTTCAGGATCTTTTCACCAGGGAGCCCGGTCTGAGCTCTGCTCAGTTCGATTCCTATTTGGCCGACTTTCCCTGCCTCGAGGCAGCTGAAGCGGCTGAGTGCGAGGGTCCCATAACAGAGTCTGAGATCTGGGATGCGCTGAAGCAGGTTGGCCTGGATAAGTCTCCGGGACTCGATGGTCTCCCCTACGAAGTGTACTTGAGGCTGTCGCCCGTTTTTGTTCCTTTGCTGGAGCTGATTTTCAACCACTGGATGAAGCAGGGGTCTATACCCCAACGCTTCACCAGGGGTGTGATCAAGTTGCTGCGTAAGGACAAGAACGGTGGGGATGGGTTAGGGAACTTTCGCCCTTTAACAATGTATAACACGGAGTTAAAGATTTTGGCGAAGATCTTAGCCAACCGTTTGCAGCTTGTCCTGTCTAGTCTGATTGGTCCCGAGCAGACTTGTGCTGTGAAGGGCAGGACTATTCAGGATAACCTGCATATGGTACGCTTGATCTTAGAACAAGTCGACGGTGAAGCCGCGCTGATCAATTTAGATCAGTCCAAGGCCTTCGATAGGGTTGACCATGGTTTTCTGGAGGCTGTCCTTTCGGCCGCCGGTTTCGGAGCCGACTTTCGCTCCTGGATCCGACTCTTGTATGCGACCCCCGGTGCGCTGGTGCAAGTGAATGGAGTAAGATCGAAGCCTTTCGTATTGTCTCGCTCTATTAGTCAGGGTTGTCCGCTCTCGCCTTTGCTGTACGTTCTTGCGTTGGAACTTTTCCTTCGCAAGTTAAAGGCGAATCCGGTCCTGCGTGGAATATCTCTGCCTGGGGCTACCACCTCAGCAAGGTATTCTTCCTATGCTGACGACGTTTCGGTTCTTGTGTCGAGCAGAGCCGAGATTGACGAAGTCAGCAAAGAGGTCAGTGGTTATGAGATGGTGACTGGGGCCAAGATCAATCGCGATAAGTCTGTGGGCTTGCGATTGGGTGCGTGGAAGTGAGTTTCTCTTCCCGGACCTTTCCTCTGGACGGATGGGCCGATCAAGATATTCGGCGTCTGGTTCGGTCCGGATCTCCAGTTGGAAATGAATTGGTCGGAGGTACGAGGGAAGGCCGAGATCGCGGTTGGTCTGTGGTCTCGGAGCAGGCTTTCCCTGAAGGGAAGGGCGGAAGTATGTGTTTCACACATATATCCTATTCTCGTGTACCGACTCTCTGTACTTCCACTTCCGTTTACCGCACTAATTTTATTAGTAAGGCTCTTGTTCTCTTTCTTGTGGAGAGGCAATGCCGCTATGGTATCTCAGGAGATCTGTTGCCTTCATACCGCTGAGGGCGGCCTGGGTATGCCAAGCATTGAGATTCGTCAACATATGCTTCGCATTGCATTCCTGGACCGATTGTGTCGCGAACCGGACGAGGTGGGAGCCTTCTGGAAGGAAGATCTCCGGAAAAATTTCCCGTCCCTGAGAAGTGTGCACTCGTGCGAGGGGGAGGCCCGCCGTAGACCCCGAGCCGAAAGCTCCTTCTATCACGAATGTCGTCGCGCTCTGAAATGCCTCTTACGGGCGTCGGAAGGCCTCTCCAACGTCCAGGCGTTGTCTCGTAGGGCATTGTATCAAGTGTTATTTCGGGGGTCCGTTCAAGATGCTCTGATTAGCGAGCTCGGTCTTAGGAAGCAGCAGGCTCGCTCAATATGGCCTTGGGCGCCAGGGTTGAAATGCCTCAATAACGATGAGGCATCACTCACCTGGCGGGTGATTCGTAGAGCCCTCTGGGTCGGCAAAAGACTTTGTGCAGCGGGCTTGGAGAATTCTCCAAACTGCCGCCGCTGTGTTGGGGAAGTCGAGACCATTGGTCACGCCTTCTTTCAGTGCAGAGTGGTAGTGCCGTTGTGCAAGTTTTTTGAAGGCCTCATGGTCCGCGTCTTGCGGAGAGAGACCTTTGTCCTGGATGTCGTTTCTGTTTGTAGCAATGTGGTGCCGCAGATGTCGAGGGCTGAGCATTATGTGTTCTGTTGCTTACTAGGCGTTATGAAAGTCGTGATTTGGACGACGCGTCAGAAGGAATTCTATGGTGGCGAGAAGTTTGTTTCTTCCGAACTGATCTTGTTCTTTAGGCATCAGCTTAAAGTCAAGATTAGGACGGAAAGGCGGCGGCTCACATCATCAGAATTTGGCAAAAGGTGGGTGAGTCTTGCGCGTTTGTGCCGTGTGAAAGGGGCTGACCTTGAGTGGCATTTTGATGCCGGTTAGGCATAGGATATTGTTTACCTGGGTTGAACTTGGGCAACCCATCCATGCTTAGGGTAGAGTAGGTTTTTGGTGTTAATTTTAGTTTCTTTGCATTTATGTAAACTTAGCTAAGGTGTGTTTGCTCATTGGCCCCTTTTTTTTCTGTCCCCCTTTTCTTTTCCTTTAGTTTAACTCCCCATCCCTCCCCTCTTTAGGTGCTCAGTGATTTCATTTCTCTGGAGGATGCGGGACGCCTTTCGTTTCGTGTGTGTGAGTTTTTTCGTATGTTTGAGTGTGAATCAGTGCGTGTTTGTGTGAGTGGTTGGGATGGATAAATGTGAATTTTTTATTGTCAAAGTCCCGTGTCGATTTCGCCCAGTTAATTGATTTTACTGGCACATTTAGGATTTGTGGGGGGGGGGTTAATTACTAACATGATTTTGTTTAGTTTCTTGTACATATTTGTATTCATATTGTATATATTCATTGGGGATTATTTTATTGTTAAATTTTTACGCCCCCCCCCCCCCCCCCCACAGACTGTATTGTACATATGGGGTTATTTAGGATTTTCATAGAGACAATGAGGTATTTTGGTGGTTGTTGAAAGAATGGTATGTATGAATGTGGTGTTTTGGTGAAAGGAATATTGTTTTGTATGCTTGGGTCAGTGCTTGCGACTAGCTAAGTTTAAATTTAAGACAATTGATGACCTTCCTTTCCCAACCCCCATTTTTGGCCTTGTGCCACATTTACTGTGTATTCTTTACAGTAATAAATATTGTTGCCTGACGATTGCACTAGCATGAAACAGACTGTCGCCTCTAAGTATTGACTTCTATGTTCACTTTTATATATATATATATATATATATATATATATATATTGCCACGGTGGATTAAAGGTATATATATATATATATATATATATATATATATATATATATATATATATATATATATTGGGTTGAGGAATCGGAGAGCCAAGTTCGGATTCCTGTCGAATCCATTACATTCAGTTACGTGATAATACCCTTGGGAAAGGTATTCCTCCTCCTCTTCTCCGCCTACCTATGGGTAAAAAGCAAGACAGACTGTGTTCTATTAACTTGGGTGGCAACTACTGCGTCAACTTCCTGTCTCGTCAGTTATGTATCGAAAGATATATAATCGCCTGAGCTTCAGGTAAACAAGTGACTGACTTATGTATATATATATAATTGCGATGACCTGATTTTAAAAAAAAATAAATTACGCCGCAACGTAATGGTCAGTCAACACTCAGCACCTGATGATTGCGTTGTGCATGAAACTCTGAATCGTGCTCTCGGTGAGAATAATATATATATATATATATATATATATATATATATATATATATATATATATATATATGTATATGTTTGTGTGTGTGTGTGTGTGTCCATATATATAATTTATCATCCGAAAAGAAAAACATTATTAGATCGCATGAGAAATTGCATAAAAAAATAAATAAAAGCACCCTGTCAGTCGTTTTTAAACAAATGTGCATGAAAGAAAGATTGCTGTCTAAATACACACACACACACACATATATATATATATATATATATATATATATATATATATATATATATATATATATATATATATATATATATATATATATATATATATATATATATATATATATATAAACTGAATAAAAAGATAAATCGCAGTTACTTGTCAGTTATGTGCCGTGCGTGATACAAGCTTAGGTGATTATGTATCTTTCGATACATGATGACGAGGCAGAAATTTTTTTTCCCCGCAGTATGGTACCATTTCTTTCTGCTGTAGACCAGTTGCCGTCCAAGGATATAGAACCCGGTGTGTCTTGCTATTTACCCGTAGCTTGGGAGAGAAGAAGAGGATTCATACCTTACCCAAGGGTATTAGCACGTAAGTGACTGTAAATGATTCGACTGGAATTCGAACTCGGCTCTCCGATTAGTCAATCCGTAACGCTAACCATTACTTCACCGTACCTTGTCAATCGTCTTCAATGAAACATGTATTAAAGGGGAATTTCTGTTCAAATACACAATTTTAGACACACGAGCACGCTGATACACGCACACACACAACCACACACACACACACACACTCACACATATGTATACACAATTTTACACACACGCGTACACACACACTTTCTCTCTCTAACACACACACACACACACACACACACACACACACACACACACACACACACACACACGTGTGTGTGTGTGTGTGTGTGTGTGTGTGCGCGCACGCGCGTGTAAAATTGTGTATTTGAGCAGAAATTCCTCTTAGAATTTATAGATGTCAGCCTATGCCCATCCTCAAATACATAAAATACACAGATACACACACACACACACACATTCACACATTCACACACACACACACACACACATATATATTTATATATATGTGTGTGTTTGTGTGTATACACATATATTTATATATATATGTGTGTGTGTGTGTGTGTGTGTATATCGGTGTATTTGTATGTATTTGATGATGAGCATAGACTGACATCTATAAATACCAAAGATTTCTTGCGAGAACGCGTATTCATGTATAAGCATTCCTTCTCCTTTCTTGTCTCTTTAGTCAGTACGATTTTGCCACTCATATATTTCTTCTTACTTTTTTTTCTTTTACATGTTTTTACCTATTTGTTCAGTCGCTTGTTTTCCAATCGTGGAAGATGTTTTATCGCCTCTCGGTGAAGCGTGCATGTTGGTGTCGATCAGTGCAAACACGTCTTTGATAGAAGCGGTAGATGCAATAATGGAATGGTTATAGACACAAGGCATAAAACACGTTAAATAATAAGAAAGGTGAAAAGGTCGTCAAAGAGAAAGCGTTTGCGATTGAATGGCGACGTCAAGAATTATGCTGGTTTTCTCTTGGAGGCGAAAATGGTAAAAGAAAAAAGAAAGGCTGAAAGGAAAAAAATATATTTACGAAGAAAGGAAAAAAACGGAAGAAAGGCGAAAGCAAGAAAAAAAAAAAACTACAATTGAGAGTCTTGGAATAATCAAATATGGAAGACAGACAAAGAGCGGTAAAATAAAGTTGGACAAAAGATGAAGAAGGAGAACGATTAGGCGAATGTGAAGTAAAATAGAGGAAAATGTGGTTGAGAGATAAGAGAGAAAAGAAGTGGAAGGAACAGGAGGGGGAACACAAATGAAATTCATAAGATAAAAAGATAAGGAAAACAGAGATAATAATAATAATAATAATAATAATAATAACAATAATAACCAATAAACACTGACAGAACAATCAAAGCCAACCGCTCAGACATTGTTATCAAAGACCACAAACAAACAAAAATGATTGCTTATTGATATGGCAGTCCCTGCAGACTGCAATGTATCTTTGAAGATATTCGAAAAACTGTCAAAATACAAGGACCTTGAAATAGAAATCTCAAAAAGGTGGCACATGAGAACATCAACAATCCCTGTTGGCGCCTTAGGATTGGTTGGAAAAGATTCCAGTAGACTAACTGAAGGGATCACTGGAAGTCCATGCCTCAAAGAGATACAAAAACATTATTCTAACAAATACAGCCCACACTTTACGAAGGCCTTTATCTATGTAATGTTTTTTTTTTTTTCTTTTTTCAGTGGAAAGTGTCATGATACCATTTCTAACCTTAGGTCCCTGGGCGGGACCCAGAAAGAAATGTGTAAACGGCAAATATCAAAGGAAATAAAATAATGATAATAATAATAATAATAATTGTATGAACACCACCCAGACCCGGTTACGGAGATAGGACCTGTACTATTTTTATGGAATTACACAATACACACAGACATAATTATCAAAGCTAACCGTCCAGATATTGTTATTAGAGACCGCAAATAAAAACAATTGCCTATTATTGATATGGCAGAGTCCGTCCAGACTGCAATGTATCTTTGAAGATCTTCAAAAAGCTATCAAAATGCAAGGGATTTGAAATCGAAATCTCAGAAACGAGGCACTGGGAACATCAACAATCCTAGTTGTATTTGGAGCCTTCGGATTGGTTGGAAATTATTCCTGTAGATTCATTGATGGGACTCATGGAAGCTCAGGCCTTAAAGAAATAGGAAAAAAAAATTAACACGTATACAGCCAACACCGTACGAAGGGATTTTTCTATGTAAAATATGTCTGTGTGTTTTTTTTAATTTTTTTTAATTGGTCGCTGGAAAATTAAATGTAACAATTTTTGACTTTATGTCTCTGGCCAGGAACATGAAAGTAATAAGTACACACCAATAATGACCATGAATAAATAAAGGAATGATAATAGTAATAATGAGTAATAATAATGAATAATAAGAATGAATAATAATAATAATAATGAATAATAATAATTGAATAATAATGAATAATAATAAAAATGAATAACAATAACGAATAATAATAATAATGAATGATAATAATCAATAATCACAATAATTATAATAATAATGAGTAACAATAATAATAATAATGAATGATAATAATATTGAATAATAATAATAATGAATAATAATAATGAAGAATAATAATATTGAATAATAATGATAGTAATAATGAATAAAATAATAGTGAATAATAATGAAAATGAATGATCGTAATAATAATAAAGAATAATATTAATAATGATAATGATAATAATAAATAATAATAAAAATATTGAATCATAATAATAATAATAATAATAATAATAAAGAATTATAATGTTAAGGAATAGTAATAAAAATGAATAATAATAATAACAATGATAATAATAATAATAATGAATCATAATAATAATAATGATTAATAATAATATTATATAATAATAATAATGAATAATAATGAATAATAATAATAAATGATAATAATATTGAATAATAATAACATTAATAATGAAAAATAATAATATAATGAGTAATATTAATAATGAATAATAATAATAATTAATAACAATAATAATAAGGAATACTCACAATAATAATAATAATAATGATAATAATAATGATTAATAATAATAATATAATACTAAATAATAATAAAATAATACTAAATAATAATAATTGTAATAATGAATAATAATAATGAATAAACATAATAATAATAATAATGAATAATCATAATAATGAAGAATAATAATAATAATGAATAAAATTAATAATGATTATGAATAAAAATGAATAATAATATTACTGAATAATAATAATAATAATAATGAAAATTATAATAATGATTATGAATAAAAATAAAAATCATAATAATAATAATGAAAGTAATGAATAATAATAATGTATAATAATAATAATATTGAATAATAATCATAATAATGAATTTTAATAATAATGATTAATAATAATAATGAATAATGATAATAAGAAATAATAATGATGATAATGAATAATATTAATGAATAATAATAAAAATGTTAATAAGAAGAATATATAATAATAATAATCAATAATCATAATAATAATAATAATAGTGATAATCATGAATAATAACAATGATAATAATAACGAATGATAATAAAATTTAATAATAACAATAATATTGTAAAATAATAATAATGAATATTAATAATGAATAATCATAATATAATAATAATGAATAATTATAATAATGAATAGTACAAATAGTATTGAATAATAATAATTTTAATAATGAATAATAACAATAATGAATAAAAATAATAATGAATAATCATAATAAGAATAATGTATAAAAATAATAATAATGAATAATATTAATAATGAATAATAATAATTTATAATAATAATAATGAATAAGAATAATAATGAATAATAATAACAATGAATAATAATAATGAATAATAATACTGAATAAGAATTAATAATAATGAATAATAATAATGTATTATATTAATAATAATACTGAATAATAATAATGAATAATGATAACAATATTGTATAATAATAATAAATAATAATAATATAGAATAATAATAATGAATAGTAATAATGAATAATAATAATAGTAATGAATAATAATAATAATAATTAATGATCATAATAATAATAATAATTATAATGAATAATAATAATGAATAATAATAATAACGAATAATAATGAATAATATTAATAATGAATAATAATAATAATAATAATAATAATGAATAAAATTAATAAATAATAATAATGAATAATAATAATATTACTGAATAATAATAATAATAATGAATAATAATAATGAACTATAATTAAAATAACAATATCAAAAACAACAAAAATAATAGCAATAATAATAATAACAAAAACAACAACAATAATAATAATAGCAATAATAAAAGTAATAAACAAATTATTTGAAGTAACTCTTTCAATATTTTTCAACAGTTGTGACAAGAGCGCGATTTAAGAATATAAGAAGAAAATAAACAATATTAATGACAATATTTCAATTGAATGTCATTCCTCTTCAAGTAATATTTAAACAATTTTTTTCAAGTATAAAATCTATAATTCTACAAAAAAATTAAAAGTCTTTTTACATACGTCGCCTGTCTTGTGATGATACAGACTAACTCTGCTAGTAATGAAAGCGTCAATACGAATTCAGGCGCGAAGGCATACGACATGCTTAATATGATGATGATCTTGAAATTCTCAGTCAGTTGATTATTTACTAAGAAGAATTAATCAAACAGATTAGCATAAGTCTTATGGAACATTCCTGTCAATTTGTTCATTTCCCCCGGGGCTGGAAAGTTAATAATTTGCTTACGTAACCATCCTCATACGTTTCAAGGGTCGATAGGTCGATAGATTCTCAATTATTTTGCAAAATGTGCACCTAAATATTTTTGTCGAAATTAAAGTCGTTTGTATCAAAATGATCTGCGAGCTCCGTTGATGTCACAATATTGTTTCTGACATCATACCTAAGTCCATTGAATCTTTTATTTAATTATTCCGTTGTGCTACCCACATAAATCAAGTCATGTTTGATACATTGCTCGGCGTATACTAAATGAGAATCAGTACAATTAACACCCTCTGTAGAAATCGTGATGTTTCTCTTTGAATCTGTGATAAAATTAACTTGACTCAGGGTTTTCCGCTTCTATCAATGTTTTCGTGGGTACAAGAATCCAAAAACTCGTGTGTTTTCGGGAGTACAAGAATCCGAAACTGTAATGTTGTTTTGAGTATGGACACTTATATTTGTTAAAATTTGTCTGTTTTTTTTATTTAGTTTCTTTTGAGACAGGTTGAAATAAAATCATAAAATCGCGGCTATTTTTGTGCAATGTGCTCATAGCTGTCATGTAGTATTTTCAATTAAGTATTAATATTAATAGTTATATTACTATTACTGTTACATTTAATATTACCACTAAAGATGAGGAGAATAAATATTTCATTTTGATCTCATCCCGATGTCTCCTTTTGATAAAATGGTTAGATAAGCTATTGCGAAAGTACATTCTGCTGTGAACAAAGACTTTCTATGCTCCATGTCACAATGAAGATAATTGAAAATATGTGAGACAGTTCAAGGAAATCTATTTTGGAAAATGGTACTGCCTCAATTCTTGAATCTAAAATTTTTTTCTGTGCAACGGGATATCGGAGCATACCTTTTTGGGCGTCTTTTTGTCATTTATCAGTGAGTGGTTTGAATAGACCTACAAAGGTAACACTTCAATGGATCAATTGTCAGAAGAGAAGGGTGAAAGGTGCCTAGGATGTTTGAGTAATGCCCATCGCGAACATTAGTCGGATTATTCATCATCTATGTGAGGGTGTATGTGAGGTACCTAGTATAAAAATGGCAATGAACGCGTCAAAACGAATGAAACTCTGCCAGCGTGAAAGCATGCAACTGAAACGTGTGACCTTGCGAGAGATAAGAAAAGAAGCGAAAAAGGATGAATTTATTCAGAGGTCGAAGGAAAAAATAAATAAAAACCGGTATACACCTCCAGTGCTCGGGAGTTCATTCAAACAAGAATGGGTCTATTTCAGTAACAATATGGCTTATGAGGAGCCAAATACAATAATTAACAGACAAAGAAATGTGATGTACACAAAAGGCGAAAAATTTACCCACAGAAAACATATTGACCATATACAAAATAGACGGATTGAAGAGCCAAGCTCGTCACCCGCAGATAATGACGAATCGATGGAGGAGAACTTTGAAGTTTTTGAGATTCAAAGACCACAAGAAGACAAAGAAATTGGAAGGAATAGCAGGAAGAGAAAATTTACAGTGCCTCTTATTGTCGACTATAAAAAAAGGAAAAGATATTAACTCCCTCTAAAAGGGATTTAAGGCCGGGTTTAACGTGGGGTAGGCTCGGCCAAGAAATGCCCGTATAAACGGGATCGGGTTGGTCAACCACCCTCTCTGCCCTTCGGAGGAGCCTCGTCCGGCTACCTCTCTGCTCAGAGGCAGAGAGTTCGACCGTCCAGTACTGAATGTGATGCCGACAGTATTTACTGCCCCCCACGAAGGATAAATGTGGCACAAGGCCGGGTTTAAAGTGGGGTATTCCCGAGCCCGTAGGCTCGGCCTGGAAATGCCCGTAGAACCCGTATAAACGGGATCGGGTTGGTCAACCTCCCCGAACGAGACTCTGCCCTTCCGAGGAGCCTCGTCCGGGTTCCTTCTCTGCTCAGAGGCAGAGAGTTCGACCGTCCAGCACTGAACGTGCTGCCGACGGTATTTAGTGTCCTCCCCACGAGGGACAGATGTGGCACAAGGCCGGGTTTAAAGTGGGGTATTCCCGAGCCCGTAGGCTCGGCCAAAAATAGCCCGTAGATCCCGTATAAACGGGATCGGGTTGGTCAACCACCCCGAACGAGGCTCTGCCCTTCGGCGGAACCTCGTCCGGGTTCCTCTCTGCTCAGAGGCAGAGAGTTCGACCGTCCAGCACTTAACGTTCTGCCGACTGTCCGGGTGTTCACTGGTAGTAATATATGTATACCTCGGTTGAGTCCATTTGGGTAAAAAGGGGATACCCCTTAACAATAATAATAATGATGACTTTGATGAAGAAGAAGGAGGATTACCCTGATCCTACGTCAAATATGTTTCTGGTGATCACTTCATTTAGGTCTGCGAAGACGCTATTAACTAGCAACTATAAAAGACAGAACAAATCTCTCTCTATCATTCTCTCTCTCTCTCTCACTCATATATATATATATATATATATATATATATATATATATATATATGTATGTATGTATTTCATCTTTCAACCTAGCATGTGATAGGTAGCAGCACTAAGACACACTTCGTCCCCATTGGGAATAATGATTTCCTCTGGGCTCTCTCTCTCTCTCGCTCTCTCTCTTTCTCCATTTCTCTCTCTCTCTCTCTCACCCTCCTTCTCTCTCTCTCTCACACACACACACATACGCACA
This sequence comes from Acanthosepion esculentum, assembly GCA_964036315.1. Lineage (NCBI taxonomy): Eukaryota > Metazoa > Mollusca > Cephalopoda > Sepiida > Sepiidae > Acanthosepion > Acanthosepion esculentum. The sequence goes on from OZ038505.1 coordinate 4,294,347, forward strand.
CAGACAGGGAAGAAGAGAGAAAGAAATAAAGTCATACAAACTCTCTGACACACACACAAACACACACGTGTGTATCACGCACACGTGAAGATACACACAACTGCTAATCATATACATTCAAACACAACATATGTTTACAAATATTTTAATATATATATTTAAACAACACTGTTTACAAATATTTTATTTTGTGAAAACGCATTGTCGTTTGTTAAATCAATCAAAGGTTGGCTTATTTGTTCGTTATTTATATATGGACACTTTTGTTGGGTCTTCTTCTACTGGAGCTATTGAAAGCAAAATAGTGTAGCTTTTGGTCCCATGTAAGTTGGATGGGGCAATATGCACAGCTTTTGTCATGTGGAATCAGATGATTTACAGTAAATAGCCTGTTTACTACCAAACATACGCTTGCCATTTACATCCGTTTAACCAGTTTAATCACTCCCCTCATGAACGGATATCGCGGGGAGCCGCAAAATCAGGAGTCATTTTTTTTCTTTTTCATTAAAGGATAATGTTAACAATGCATCTTAGAAGTAATGTCTTGGGTAAACTGCGGCCTGCTTGGCACAGGCGACCAGGTGCGGGCCCCATTTCTGAATGGCACGCCTAATTTCAGGAGGAAAAGACGTTATTAAAATGTGTGTTTCCTTTCGTTCTCACTTATTCTCTCACAAACTCTCTCGTGGCACATACATAAACAATGATTAAGTACAATTTTCTTTTATAATTTTGTAATTTTTCCTTGAAAATAAAATCGTCAACATTTTAAACCGTTGGCAATTTTCGCTAAGTAAGATTATAAATGTCAATACCTTTTGCTTCAGAAACAGAAAACGTTAATATTCCTTATTTTCTCTTGAGAATAAATATATTTCTTTAAAAAAAAATGTTTTCGCATTGTCAAATGAATAACTTATAGACAAAATGAACGCAACAGCGTGTGTTAATTATTAGTGATCTTCTACCAAGACTTCAGTTTTTTTGTTTTTTTTATTATAGAAGGAAACTTTTCTTCAAATAAAAAAAAATCGATTCATTTCAAATCATTTCTAAGGCCGATGCTTATGCGCATGCACTTTGTTTTGGAAAATGGCTGCGGTATCTTCAATGGAAAATTTCCATGAATAGTGCGGCTCGCCTTATGATGAACCGAGCTACATGCGGCTCACAGTTCGAAAACGTTTGCCCATGCCTGGTCTCGATACTTTGAAGGATTCCTAACCGAAAACTGTCTGGACAGACAGGATTATTTAAACTGGGAATCGGCTGCAGTATTTCCTGTTTTTACTAAAACCTATCACCATATCGTGGACCCTTGATGTATTTTTAGTATTTATTTGTTCGTCCACAGTTCAGAAATGAGTATATTATACTTCGTATATTTGTAACACATCTCCACTTGCTGATCCATCCGTAGTTGTAGCAGTAGTAGTAATTATTATTAATATTATTATAATCATTATTATTATTATTAGTAGTAGTAGTAGTAGTAGTAGTAGTAGTAGTAGTATCATTAGTGTATCTTTAATCCAGTCTTGATGCTGACGCAATAGAAAGAAGTACATTAAATTGAGGAACAAAATGGTAATACTAATTAGTCCTATCCGTATAGGAAAACATTTAACATTCATTGACTGAACAGGCACTGCTATTCGAATTACGCATTTTTTTTTCACTTTCTGGTCGTCATGATGAGACCAAATTCTATTATATGTTATGCCCATCTGTAATGATAACTGAAACATTAGACGTTTTCTTTTAAGAACTATTCGGCATTCTTGGACAGATAAGCCAGTGGTCATAGGACAAAGAGGAAAGTCTTAGCATCTCTAATTGTACCGTCAAACGGTTGCGTTCAAAGTATGGTATCTGTTTTTCTTGTCCGTAATGGTAATATAAATATGAACCTTTGATTCACAAGAAAGCATTCGTCATTCATTGATGAAGAAATGCTACTCAATGTAGGTTTTCTTCACACCCTGGTCATCAAAGTTACTACATATCTGATAAAAAAGATCATACCATGATGAAAAAATGCTACAAATATTAAAAACAAAACAAAAGTGTTATCCTGAAAGTCTTTTACGCGATTATTAAGAGGAAAGACCAAATGATTTTTTTCATTATTAAAAAAAATTTTTTTTTTTTTTTTAGAACGTTCGTAATTTTGTGAAGTGCTGGTCCTCTCTGTAGTCTCCTTTAAGCTATCTATCTTTATAAGACGCAGGCAAGAAAAAGAAAGGAGTATTGCTGCCATATTTGCCTGGTACTGACCTATGCATTCTCTCCAGCCCCACCAGAGTTAAAAAGCGATTACGCGTCTACGCGGATGATAGAGTATTCTCCGTCCTGCATGCCTTCTCCTACAGATGAAACGTCGCTAGCTTTTAGCTACTACATCGCTATTATTGAAGCAGATGGTCTGATGAATAACATTATTTGGTGCCACCAGCTCGTACCTTCACAGCCGAGACCCGTCATGCATTGTTGACAGTGGCAAACCCTTCCCATTCCCTTTGTGTATCTTTTTCCACTAAGGTTCTTCCCCATCAATGTTATTTTGTTGAACAAACTCCTGAATGCTTCCCTGACAGCTAAAATATTGGTTTCTTTAAGTTCAGGAGCAACTGATATTTATCCAACACGTCCTTATAATACTCTCTTACTCCACCTTATAATCCCTCGCAATAACCCTCTACCTTGAGTGGCTCTCGGACTTTGTATGGGCTGAACTCTCAATAAATAAAATAAAAAAGCCAATCATATCACTGAATCATCCGTTGGGGTAGTTTTCCTTTCAACAAAATTCCACGTTTGTACTTATTATTCGACATGTAGATAAGATAACAGCACATATTTTCCAGAGAGGTTTTAACTAGTCCCATCTGTGCCGTTTATTTCTGTGTGGGCCAATTTACTTGGACGGTTAGCTAATCCCCATTGATGACGCCTGCCCAGAATCATTTGTGTTTCGTCAACAAGGCTGAACTGGCCTTAGTTACGAAAAGGCTTGGGTAAACCCGAAGTATGCTTTACCGGCACTTTCAAAAAATGCCGCGTGCTGAGATCACCTCCTCCAGACCGATAACACCAAGAAGTGGGCCCGGGTCTCGTGTTCAGAAAGCAAAACCACTCGGCCACGTGCCCATATATACGAAAGATAGTAAAGGATAACAAAACGGTAAAACTCGATAAGAGAGAAGATCAGAGACGACTGGCATCTATTATTAGCTCAACACTGGAAGATATTTGCCCACCTGAAGGTAATTTTAGGATTTCAGAACACGCAAACAAAAGGAATACATACTTGAAATAAAGAAACTGTTCGAAGTATAATCATTCTTCAACGTCGAATAAGACAATGACACATTTTACTTAATCTTAGAAATGAAAATAAAATTCTGAAATATGTAAAATTTGCAGAAACACAATTTGTCCCTTAAACATCGATTACGGCCAAGAATTCTCACTCTGTGTTGTAAAGCCTCTGAATTTTGTAGAAAATATATATATATATATATATATATATATATATATATATATATACAGTGAGGTGAAACAAGTATTTGGACAGTAAAAAAATGGATTTAGAATCATATATTGAAAGAAAAGCATTGTCTAAAGCTCACAATATATTCATCAAACAATTATAAATGCAAATAAACAGCAAAAATAAATTATTTGACACATATTTATATTTTATATACAAATTAATTATAACATGTAGTGAAAAAAGTATTTGGACAGTTCCGAAATTATGCATTAAATGTGTTTCATATTTACTTGGTCCTCCTTCATTTGCAACCACAGCTCTCAGTCTGTTCCTGTAGCTCTCTACAAATGCCTGGCATGATTTGGTGGGAATTTTAGCCCACTCTTCTTCTGCAAAAACTTTCAATTCACTGAGCTTCTTTGGTCGCATTTCACGAATCTGATTCTTCAGTGTTCGCTTCATGTCCGGCGATTGGCTGGACCATGTCAACACGTTGATGTTATTGTTTTGAAGCCATGCACGTGTTGTTTTGGCTGTATGTTTCGCATCATTGTCCTGTTGAAAAACCCAATCTGGTCCAAGTTCTAATTTCTTAACTGATTACTGCAAGCAATCTTCTAAAATCTGAATATATTTGGCTGCATTCATTGGGCCCTCAATAATTTTCAGTTGTCCCGTACCATTATATGCAAAGCATCCCCAAACCATAATGCTACCGCCTCCGTGCTTCACAGTGGGGATGGTGTTCTTTTGATTGAAGGCTGTTCTATCCTTTCTCCAAACATGGGTTGTGGCCATAAAGTTCAATCTTGCTTTCATCAGACCATCAAATTTGCTTATAATAGTCATCATGCTTTTGTAAATTAGTTTTGGCAAATTCAAGTCTGGATTTTAAGTGACGTTTTTTTAGCAATGGGGTTTTGCGAGGAGAGCGAGATTTTAATTGTTGTCGGTGAAGTTCAGAACTTATGGTCCTCTTGCATACGTGAGTTCCTGCATTGCTGAGATCTTTTTGAAGTTCTCTCCAAGTCACAAAAGGGTCATTTTTTACTGGCTGTACTATTTTCCGTGAACATGTTTGTGATATTTTGCGCGGTGCACCTGTTCTTGGCATATTTTCATGAGTACAGAAGGCTTTCCATTTCTTAATTATGTACCCAACAGTGCTCACAGATATACATAGGTTTTTAGAAATATTACAATAGCTTTTTTTTCTTTATGTGCAGAAATAATTCGATCTTTAAGATCTTTCGACAGCTCTCTTTGCTTTAGCATCCTGCAGTACAGTTAGTGCGACGTCTGGGGGTGAACTGACCATCAAGATAGCTAACACCTTTAAGTAATGCACGTTCTAGACTATTCCATAAAATTCTAACACAATCAAGCATGAAATATACTCAAAACACTAATTTTAAACATAATTTCGGAACTGTCCAAATACTTTTTTCACTACCTGTTTTAATAATTTGTATATAAAATATATATACGTGTCAAATAATTTATTTTTGCTTTTTCTTTGCATTTATAATTGTTTTACGAATATATTGTGAGCTTTAGACAATGCTTTTCTTTCAATATATGATTCTAAATCCATCTTTTTACTGTCCAAATACTTGTTTCACCTCACTGTACATATATATATATATATATATATATATATATATATATATATATATATATATATATATATATATACACACATATATATATATATATATATATATATATATATGAAAATTTCTCAGAGTTAAGCTGTAGATGAGACAATCTTTTTCCCTGTTTTACCTCTCTTAACAAAATTACTGCTCTCACAAACAAACATACACAACAATATCGTAAAATCAAAAGAAAATGGTTAAATCCGCCAACACGGATAATATTCTCCCCACGTGACATTAACTGACGTTATTTTCAGTTAACAATAAGAAAATAGCTTTTCCTACATTCCAGTTGCTAAAAACACTTTGTCTTTTGTTTTTATTAGTTTCCTTGTCTTTGGCCCCCTTGCCTTGATCGACCCACTGTCTTTCTCTTTCTCCACATCCCCTCCCTTGCCACTCCTATCTGCTCTTCCTCCAACCCCCTCTTTAACCCCTTGCGTGATAGTGGCCTCCGTCCTTGCTTGGGGTGATATGATTAAAAAAAAAAAAAAAAAATTAAATTCATTTCGTTTTTTGCTTCGAGAAAGTCTACATTGGACGAAACGCGAGTTTTCCTATTGCCATTTATATATATATATATATATATATATATATATATATATTTGAATTGGACATAGTCCGACAATTTATTTAAAGACATTTATATATATTATGTTTAACGTTCTTTTTATAGATACAAGTATTTAAGCAAATGCTCTGTTTTATAATAAACAGTATTAAATAACATTTACCGGCCTGAATGTCCGAGAAATTTTCATAGAAAATTTTCGCTCTCCGACAGGAATCGAACCTGTATCCTATACGGAACCATCATTTCGCGTGATGTGCCTTAACCGTTCGGCCACAGAGGAGCGTCTGGTTGGCAAGGTCGATTTTATTATCTTTAAACTTAAATCTTCCATGAATCTCTTCTATTCATATCTGCTCTAGCTTATCAAATGTAAACAAATGACGTCATATATTTTTGAATTGGACAATGTCCGACAATTTATTTAAAGACATTTATATATATTATGTTTAACGTTCTTTTTATAGATACTTAAATCTATCTATCTATTAAATCGCTTAAATACTTGTATCTATGTAAAGAATAGAATTCTTCTCCAACAGTTTCTTTTCTCCGACCCGGAGAAATCCTTTCCATTTACTTGATTCCCTGAATACTATAACCTGAATAATTTAAATGCACCATCAATCGCCATCTTCGTGTATCCCGTTCATCTTTCAGCCTTTCCTCAATCCTCCCTGGACCTAATCTTTTCTCTAACTTTAATTATCTGTAACTCCTTGCCTACTAGTGGCAATCCGCTTTGCTTGAGATGAAAGGATTAAAAATGAAATGTTGAAAAACAATCATACGTCCAATTTACATGATTTTTTTTCAGTTTTGACATGTGATATCTGATCACTATATGATGACTTCACCGGCAATGAGGTTCTGTGAAATTATATGTCAATATTTAAAAAACGCATATTGAAATATTTTTATGCTGAATTTTTATTTCAATGACTTTCTGTCTTGATTTCCAAAAGTTTATTGCGACCTTTGATCATCACATAGATGTAAAGAGAGCGTATATTATAAAATATATTCAGACAGAAGAACAGTTGGTTAAATAAAGAAGATATTAGAAAAGCACTGAAATATATAAATAAGTGCCAGAGTCAGTGTGTCACACTTTTTCAATTAAAGGGAGACAACTCTAACTTTCAATAGCTCATGTTACAAAAATTTTCGAATCTGCGATTCTTTACGTGATTTTTTCGTATTTTTTTTTCTGTACGATAAAAAATTTTATAACCTGGAAATGAAGTTGGGAATAATTGGAATTAATTGCGAAATTCAGAGAAAGTCACCCATGAAATGAAAATAAGATTTATACGGAAAGTAAGGACCTCCGTACATCAAATTGTCTTTGAATTAAGTGAAGGCAGAAAAATTATCGTTGGAATTTTAAAAGGTAAGTTTTAATATTAATGCACTAGTTAAATGCAGTAATCAATTTCGAGTCCTTTTTTGTGGATTGTTGGTTATCACATACGGCAGCAATGTCCCTCACAAAAAGAAATTTCTGCCAACAGATGATCTGATTGCAATCAAAAGAGACACGGTTGCAACGATGGAAAGAAAGTCCCGTGAAGATGAAGATCCAGATCAAACGGCAGTAAAGAGAACTTGAAATGTTGACAATCTGAAAAGACTTAGGGACTCTCAAACTCCTAAACAAGCAGAAGGATCATCTAGATTCTATATCTAGGTTCTATGACAGTTGTGTACTGGACATTTGCGATCCCAGACAATTGCTTTCCAGACAAATGCATCCCTGGACCTTTGCGTCCCTAGGCAATTGGATAATTGCGTACCTCTGATATTTTTTCATTCGGTTTTTCCAGTTACGAGTCCTGTTTTTAAAGCTGATCGTTTTGTGTTCATTTTGTTTAGTTCTTTCTTCGTAACAGATTTAATGTTTAGTATAAAGCTTAGAAAAAATTCGCAGTGTGAGTAAGGTATGTAGCCACATCATCACGGCAAAGGGCACACCTTTATAAGCGAGAAAGGGCAAAAATGTTTTAAGTCAAGTGATAGCGATTGCTTTATGAGTCGTACGATTTTTGAATCAAGCACGGGCAACGACGGGCCATGCTGCTAGTAATCTATCAAATCCAGAATCTATTAGATGTTTCCAATATTCACTACTGGTGTGAACTGAAACTTCTAGCTTAATTTACTCTTTGCTTTAAAATGAAATCTTTCTGTTTTTTACTTATGGTAAACCTTTCTGATTGCTTAATGTAATTAAAGGTAGTGGTGTGCAAAGGTTTATATTAAACAACTCTTTAAAAAATGGCAACTTCAAAAATTATCATATGTACGCAATAATCCAGGGGCCCATTTGTCTAGAGACGCAAATATCCATTGACGTAATTGTCTGTTACGCATTTGTAATGGAAGCAAATGCCCAGTATGCAACTCTCCGTCTACTGTAGCTTCTTATGTACTAGGTGAAGTAGGAAGATCTACCAATTCCTCCAGAGGAATTGGTAGATCTTCCGTCAGTATTTTTCATTTGTTATATCATATCCCATCTGGTTCATCATTGAATCTGAACTCATTACAATGCTTACACTGGATGGATGATCAGAATAGTCACTGTCACAGGTATAGTGAAGAGCCAGCTTGGGTATTTAAAAAAAAAAAAGCTGCTCTCCTTTTAAAATCTGATTCTCTCTTTCATAAAGTCTGACTCTCTTGATATTCTTTTCCCTGCCGTCTATCCTTCTATCCTTTCTTGCACCTCATCTGATGCTTGAGTTTTTCTTGATATTATCTCACTAAACATTTGCTTCACGCATGGCTCTAATCTCTTCTGATGTTTCAGATGATCTTTATCTTCTATGGTTTGCATCATCTGCTTGTTTCCTAGCTAGTGCCTCCTCTGCTGTTTCTGATCTTCTCTCCCTTTAGCTTAGAGACTTGGTCTTTGTATTTTTACATGTAATTTTGAAGAATTAATCTTGAATTTCTGAATGAAAAGTCAAACCTTTACTTTAACACTGATTCAGTCAGGCCAAATGACCTATTTGCGGCGAAATTCCAATTCAGGCCGAATATTGAATTATTGAGATCACAATTTGATTTGCTTTTTTCAAATTACAAACTCTGTAGAATTCCAAAACATCACATCACGAAATCTTTCACTTTCACTCTGATTCCGTGACATTTTGAAATAATAAAATTGATTTCTTCGATTCCCAAAGATTTGAAGATGTTTTAAACTGAGCTTAAAACAAAAAAAAAACTTTTAAATTCTCAAACTTTACGCGTTACTTTAAATTCAATATAAATTAAATCAGTTGTTTTAAATTTGAATTTTTAGCTGTTGCCACCTCTTCCGACGACAAATCCCAATACTGGATGTGCAAGCAGCAGATTAAGGAGAGATCCTCAATTCCGGATCATCCTGATTCCAAAAATGTAACTGTCTATTTAGAGCAAGTGTGGCCCGAATAAGTGGGGGGGGGGCGGGTTCAGACATTCGTACGGACAAACAGAATTTGCCGTTTATTTATTTAGATAGAAGATTTGAGTTTTTATGTGTTCTCTCTTCATCCGGACATACACCCCAAAGAGGTACATTCAAGCACCAGAGGAAGGGTACATTTCCAACCCTGGCATCATCTTGATTCTAAAAAGGTATAATATGTCTATGTAGAGCAAGTCTGGCCCGAGTTAGATGGGCTTAAGTCACTTGGACGGACAGACACAATTTACCAATTATTTATATTGATTTATTGCTCGGCATCCGAATACAACCCCACGCATAAACATGCATACGACAACCCCCACACACAAACATACATACATATATATATATATATATATATATATATATATATATATATATATATATATATATATATATATATATATATGCGTACGTTACATATATATATATACATATATATATGCATACATTACATATATATATATACATATATATATATATATATGTATATATGTAATGTAGGCACATATATATGCATACATTACATACATACACACATATAAATGATACATTGCATATATACATATATATAAGTATGTCTGTGTGTATGTAATGTCTGCATATATGTACATATCCATGCATTACATACATACATAAATACATGCACACATATATATTTATATGCATACATTGCATACATACATATATATATATGTATGTAATGCACGCATATATATATATGCATACAGTACACACACACACACACACACACACACATATATATATATATATATATATATATATATATATATATATATATATATATGTATGTAATGTATGGAAATATATATGCATACATTACATACGTACATACGTAAATACATACATATATACATGCATACTTGAAAGTAAGATATTTTTTCGATAAAATGAAAGGCGGGAAAGAGAGAAGAATGAACGGCTAAAAACACATTGTTAATTCTTTTCTCTGCGGAAGTAGTGAAGAATACATTATACAAAGTCTTTGATCATCCAGATTAAAACATCAACAGACAGAACAAAGCGGGAACAGGTTCATTGCTTGACTTGTTGATGTGAAACTGTCGTTCAGTTCAATGTGCTTTCTCTTGTTTTATTTATCTAGAAAACAATAGCAATATTCCAGTCATTTCGTAATTGTGTCGGTTATATTTTCTGCCTGACTAACGAATGATTTTTATGTATACAATTAACTCTATTGTCTCGTCTGTGAAGCAAGTTAGCTTTTAAATCGTTAAAAGTAAAAACATCCAACGAAATATTGACTCGTACTGTTAATGAATGACGACAATATGAGAGTAAGTTTGCAATTGTATTTGTTAGTTTTTTTATGAAGTATCTAAAACTTTATTAACGTGTTTTTCTTTAAAAAAAAAGAATTCTGTATTTTTAATTCTTTAAAGTAAAAAAAAAAATATAAAAATTAATCCAACAAGAAACGTTTACACACTACGATTTATATTCAACAGTCATAAAATGACAGCTATATTTAAGCAATTTTGCAATTATAGTGATTAATTTTCGAATTTTATTGATTATATCTTATAGATTAATAATTTCATATTTTATTCATACAATAGCAAATTATATGACAGTAATGCAACCGCTACACATGGCACAGAGCTATTATATTGATAATATAAACGCATTAATAATACTGGCCTACAAAAATGTTAAAAGGTTGCAAGGGATATCATAGCTAATTTCAAGCAATTTCATGTCGCTGAATTCAAATATTAATTTTTCTCAGTTAGCTAGAGTTTTCTTGCTTCAGATGATGGGAAAAATAGAAAGATGAATGTTTCTTCCCATGGAAATATCAATATTAGATATGAGGAGAGTACTTTTATTTTTATTTAGTCTCCACCTACAACGGTGAATGCATATGACAAGATGCCATTTTAAAATGGGGATCCCAATTGCTTAAAAATGGTCCCCGCAACCAATGTTGTTCTGGTGTCGATATATTCCACCGATTCTAACTATTTGGTGCAATGAGGTGCTGCAATCGAATTGTCACTACCGGAACCATGCATTTGTCTGCTGTGTTCTATCCAAAGACAGAGACACGATTGAGAGATAAAAAGTTATCCGCCCGAAGACAGAGACTACACACTGATCCGAGGAGGGACGAAAAGTGTAATACGAGCAGGACTGGCTTTTTGGTTAGTTTGTCTTTGTACAGAAACGGATAATAATAATCTTTTTTCTTCGATAATGCTCTATACCTTCAGAACATAAGTGATCTTAACTCTTCATAACTTCCTATCTCGTGTCGCTCTTAGCAGTTCCCACATCGCACCGGCTCTGCTACCGCCGTTCCGCCATCCATAAAATAATTGTCCTCATAATTCTAATCTGTATCTTATCTCTCATTTAAAAAAAAATCACATCTAATGATATTAATCGAATCGATAAAAGACTACGAGATGAAAGCAATTAGCTAAGAAACAAAAAGGAAAGAAAGATCTATAAGTGGATATAAGAATAAAAGAAGAGTAAAATAGTTAATTATCACATGATTAAAAAGACCGTCTCGCTTTGTTTTGTCGACATGTTGAAAACAAAACCAATTTTACTGTCACCTGTGGTTAGACAATAAGAACAATTACTGAATATATTGTTCCAAGGCGAAAAAGTTAACATGTGAAATCATCTCATTTTTTTTTTGTGTTAGGACAATGAAAATAATAACTCATTGTCATGAAGTCATTTGTATTTTGCACACGACACATAATAACTTTACGCTTCAATTACAACTGAGCCGTGAGTTCGATCTTCAGTGGGTGCTTCCCACTTTCGTCTTTGTGCCACATCAAATCTGGCGCTTAGAAAATCATTTATGGGGACTTCGAAGTAGTGCAATGTTTAGCCATCTTTTCTCGCTAGAGCAATTGAATGAGAGACTTTCATCTTCACAGGGCGCCCTATAATCTTGGCCTTATGTCACGTCTAAGTTACACAAACAAAATCACAGGCAGTTCGACGTTGTGTTATGGTTAGCAATCTTGTTTCACGAAATCAGATCCGACTGAATAGTGAGGTCTATGCTCACCTAGTGCTCCATACTATAGATCTTGTGCCACATATAAGCTACGTTTAGTAAATCGTCATAATAAATTCTTACACCACCTATAATTGAAATTCTGCACAAGAAATTTACGCTGCTTTCGGGATTGTGTGTGTGTGTAAATTATACTACGCGCCTTGTCTCTGTTAGTATCGATATCCACAAACCCTCCATGTACAGTCCAGGGTGGTCCGAAAGTCTTGCCCCACCTACATCATTTTCTATATCAGATGGCTGACACGAAATTGATGGTGTTTATGCAGAACTTCTCGATTGACAGCGTCAATGAAAGTTAATAAACTGAATCCAGTAGATGTCTTTTACATTACTATATTAGTTGTTCATCTATTGTTCGTATTACTTTTCCGTAGTGGGTGACAGTACTTTCGGACCACCCTGTAAATTGCAAGATATATTCTCGCCGTTGATTGACTGATTTTGTTTTACGGTTCATCAACCCTTTGCGGGTTATTTAAAGCCTACATATATTTTGGACTGTAAGAATTATTTTCTTTTTTGCTAGTGAATATTTTTTTGAGAATCCGATTATAATTGTGCTTGTTAATTTCCGCAACAGTTACGCCCTGCCATTTCCTCATATATAATAGTCTATTCTGTTTTGGATCGCGTGAAAAGAGAGGAAAGAACATTACTTGGCTTCAAAGAAAGAAAGAAAGAAAGAAAAGAAAGAATGAATGAATGAATGAAAGAAAGGAAGAATGAAAGAAATAAAAAAAGAAGGGAAGAGAGAAGTGAGAATCCGATTAAACTGCTAAGAGCACATATTACACTTTGATCTTAGCCAAAATTCCCAGAAGCGATTATATTTTCGTGTCGCCTTACGCTGGCAGGATGTGACACAAGGTCAGTTTAATGTGGGGAACCGAGCGAGGGTGTACATCCGGCCAAGTCCCAAAATAGCCCAACCCACGTAATCTTCGGTTGCGCTGGAATCGTTCTTAATACCGATCCCGCTCCTCAGTGCAAAGATGGTGGGACTGCCACGGCAACCTGTTTCCAGAGACCTCTCAATAATATTTTCCGTTGCGCTATGTTCAGAGACAGATACACAAAGTTGTTGCTCTCTATCCGAATATAGAAACATAATTGAGATATGAAATGTACTTTTTTACGCTCGTGTGCAGATACTACACTTTGATCCCAGTAAACTCGCTATTTACATCTCTAGGACGAGATGTGACACAAGGTCTATTTTTATGTTGGGACCCGAGCGCGTACGGCCGGGACAGGAACAAAAATTTCCCTTAGCCAACGCAACCGTCGGTTGCGCTAGCCTCGGTGCGAGCACCGATCCCTCCCTCTGGTGCAATGGAAGGACGTGGCCTCGGGCAGCTGTTCCACAGAGATGGGCACTTCTTCAGTATTATTTTCCTAAATTACCCCTCTGTCCTTTGACAGAGAAGCCCCTGAGAGCACTCTGCCCAAAGACAGAGACGCAACTGAGAGATGATAAGTAGACGTCAAATTACTCAAAAATAGTTAGGTACATGCGAGTGTGATAAAAGTGCCATTTTTCAGGCGCACAAAATTGAACGACGGAAACCGAGTAAGGTAATTGCCCCAAAAATCCATACATTTAAATAGGATAACGTCGTCTGGTGAATTTTTAAAAACATTTTGATTAGGAGAAATATTCTTAAGACGAGGATTTGGCCAGCAAAAATGATTTTACCATTTACAAGTAATTCTATTTTTACAAGTACTTGCTAACTCTTACCCAAATATAGGAGAGGGGGTTTATACCTTTCCCTAGCGTATGAACGCGTGTGAATATGACGAAACCGAGTGCAATTCGAACTCTGTACTGCGGCGTTGCCACAGGAATTGTTTTCTCCGTTTTAGATATTTCTCGTAATTTTAAAAGAAAATAATACATTCTGATTGTATTCGGTGGTGATCAGCGAATGGCGTTTGTTTTCTTCTTCTTCTTCTTCTACTTCTTCTTCTCCTCCTCCTCCCCTCCCCCTTCTTCTTCTTCTTCTCCTCCCCCCTCCCCTCATCCTCCTCCTCCTTCTTCTTCTCCTCCCCCTCCCCTCCCCCGCCTCCTCTTCCTTCTTCTTCTAGCAGTTACACCTGGATTCGAAAAGGGTACGATCGTAGTGATGGGAGTGGCATCCACTCAGCCGTCTGTTCTACAATGTAGCGGTTCTAGGGAAGAAGCTGAATGAGTAGAACTTCCTTCTTAGTAATGAATTCTAGTTAAATGAGGGTGAGTCGGTTCTTTTTATATGGAAAATTTAGAGATTCAGCTATACAGGTCAGAACTAGTGAAACTAAATAATGTATGTCATCTCAATATGTTTTGACGAAAATACCGAGACAGGCGGCCAAAGTTTCGTTTGCTGGAAAAGATGGAGCGTAGAAAATATTGAGTCGTTCATAGAAAGCTGAATGGATACATACAGACAGGCAATCGTATAATGATATTAACACACACACTCGCACGCACGCACGCACGCGCACACGCGCACATAGATATGTATACGAATTAACGAAACATATAAATAGAAAATTGTATATAGTTCCTCTTGTTTGTTTCCTTTATTCATATTGTATTTTCTACAGATTGATTGAATTTATATATATATATATATATATATATATATATATATATATATATATATGTATATATATAAATAAATATATATGTATATATATATACACATATATGTATATATATATATATGTATATATATAAATAAATATATATGTATATATATATACACACATATATATATATATATATATATATATATATATATATATATATATATATATATATATATATATGGGTAACTATTTTGGACCCTCACCCGTAGATGTGCATTTAAAATGCACTGAAAACAAGTTGCATCTTTGTTGTGAATAAAATGGTTTTGTCTATATGATAAAATCATAATAAATAAATAATTATCGCTCTACTACCTGTATCGAGCTCTTTTTTTAATTA